>JAMWET010004534.1:747500-890000 GCA_024036415.1 Prochilodus magdalenae
GTGCCTGTGCCTGTGTGCATGTGCCTGTTTGTGTGTGTTTGTTTGCGTGTGTGTGTGCCTGTTTGTGTGCGTGTGCCTGTTTGTGTGTGTGTGAGTGTATGTGCGCGTGTGTGTGTGTTTGTTTGTGTGTGCGCCTGTGTGTGCGCCTGTGTGTGTGTGCCTGTGCTTGTTGGTGTGTGCGTGTGCCTGTTCGTGTGTGTGTGTGTCCCTGTTTGTGTGTGTGTGTGTGTATGTGTTTGTGTGTGTGTGTATGCCTGTGTGCGTGTGCCTGTTGTTGCGTGTGTGTGTCCCTGTTTGTGTGTGTTTGTTTGTTTGTGTGTGTGTGTGTGTGCCTGTGTGCATGTGCCTGTTTGTGTGTGTTTGTTTGTTTGTGTGTGTGTGTGTGCCTGTGCCTGTGTGCATGTGCCTGTTTGTGTGTGTTTGTTTGTTTGTGTGTGTTGTATCAAATGCCCTGTTGGTAAATGTGTGTGTGTGTTCCTGTTGTCTGGGTAAGTGTGTACTGTTGCCTATTGGGGTCCCTACCCAGAATTAAAAACTAATGGGAACTGTGTCGACTGAATGTGTCCTGTTGGCAGGTATGTGTCTGTCTGCGTGTGGTGTTGCGCAAGTTGGAGTGTGGTGTGTACACTCTGTTTGTGCGTGTGCCTGTTAGAGTCTTCTGTATGTGGGTGTATGATGTGTGACCAGTGTTGTGTGTGTGTGTGATATGTGTGTCATATTTCTGTTCAGGACCGTGTTTAAGCCTGTGTGATGGCCCCCCCCCCTCACTATATGAGAGTGTGTGTGCCTGTTGGTGTGAGTGCCTGTTGGTGGTAAAAGCCTGTGCCTGTTGGTGTGTGTGTGTTTCAAGAGTCTGGTTTGTGTCCAGTCAACCCAAATGGCTGTTCTGTGTGTGCAAGTATGAGCGACTGTTAAGTGTTGCGTGTGTTCCTGTCTTAGTGAATGTGGCGTGTGTTGTCTGTGTATGTGTGCGTGCTCTGTTTACACATGTTCTAATGCTGTGCCCAAAGTGTGACAAGCGTTTGTTTAAGAGAAGCGCACAAGCAAAAAATGTTTGTTTCAGTTTCAAATCTGCTGTCATTATGTTTGTCACTGTCAGCAGAACATGCAATACTTTCCTCAGGAACAGTTACAGCTGTCAGACTGACTCTCTCTTACCAATCCAGCATGCGTATGTGTTTTTATTCATGCGTTCATTCATTTAGGAGCCTGAGACTTCCAGTAAGCGATATTATTGGCTGATATTTGGTGGCCGATAACAGTGATTTACTGACTGATATGAATGTTGGTTATCAAATGAATTGTAAAGTGTGACTCACCATTGTCTTAAGTAATACTGTTTATTTCTACCCAGAATTAAAGAACTAATGAACTGTAAGACTAATGGTCATGTAGTTTGTTCTGCAGGTTATGAAGTTGAGGTTTGTACACATCTTACTCTTTCTTCTTATAGTAACCATGATGGTGTTTTTGTGTTCATATTCACTGGTTTAGCCTGTGTGCCTCACATATATGAAGCTTTATGTTGGGCTAAGCCTTCCATGGTTTTTTTCAAGAGCTTTAGTCAGTCAGACCAAATGGCTCAGCTCACAAGTATGAGCGACTGAAGTTTCATTTAAAACTTAGGAATTTTGTCTGTTATTGTTTTTTACATTTCTAATATGCCCAAAGATGACAAGCAGTTTAAGAAGCGGGCACAAGCAAAAAATGCAGGCAAATCCAGCAACCGGTCATTCAAGAACTGCATAAAAACCACCAAGAACAAAACCAGCACCAAACACAACAAGGAGCAAGTTTACGGATGATGTGGTGTCTGAGCCGGAATGTTTGAAGGGGAAGCAAGAGAGGGTGCCTGTGGATTTTTAAGCTACAGTGTTTTAAGACTCTGTTTGTTTAATCTTAATTTAAAACAAAGCTCCTTGACGCAGGTCAGCTCCCCAGTGATCACGACAGGAGCTGACTGGTTTGTGAACAGCGCATCAGTACAAGAGATCACACTGATGACTACTGGTTCCTCTACCTATATGGTTGACCTCGTGTCATTGACATCAGGCTGATATTAGCTAACTGTTGGTGAGGTTCTAGTTTTCCAGACGAAGTGGGGTGAGCAAGGCTGGCAGGATACAGCTTATTGATGAAGAATCTGTGCAGCTGAAGGATATGCATGATATGCATGTGATGTAAAAGCAGGGAAACGTCTAACCTAGCTCTGCCTTACAGTCTGCCGTTTCTCCTGTACTGCTGGAGTTTAGTTTGTTGCTAAACTGCTGCCACAGTCTACAGTCTACAGGCGTGTTCTCTTATACCTGTCTGGTCCTGTGGCCACGCTGTTCTCACTGAGTCTGTACTTTGTCAGTGTGGTCGTGTGGTTTTAAGGGAGTCTGTGTGGTGCTGTCTTTTTAGGGACTGATTGCACTGTGTGTGCCTTTTCGCCTTCTCTCTCTCTCTCTCTCTCTCTCTCTCTCTCTCTCTCTCTCTCTCTCTCATCTCATCCTCTCCTCTCTCGAATCGTGTTCTCTTCTCTCTCTCTCTCATCTCTCTCCTCTCTCTCTCTCTCTCTCTCTCTCTCTCTCTCTCTCTCTCTCTCTCTCTCTCTCTCTCTCTCTCTCTCTCTCTCTCTCTCTCTCTCTCTCTCTTTCTCTCTCTCTCTCTCTCTCTTTCTCTCTCTCTCTCTCTTCTCTCTCTCTTCACTCTGTCTTCACTCTCTCTTCACTCTCTCTTCACTCTCTCTTCCACATGCCCATAAATCTGAGATAAGTAGAGGAGCACTGTTTATGTGTGTGTGTGTGTGTGTGTGTTTCAGCACCTGCTGCTGTAGTGAAACTCGAGCGTTAGTGCTGCACTCTGCCTTGCTGTGCTCACTGTGCTTTCTTCTCCTCTACTTTAAAGCTGAAGGAGGATATTAGTTCCTGATTTTGTGACTGAGTGTAATGTTGAGAGTAGCATCTATAGTTTAAGGCATTTGAATACACTGTGGATTTAGATCATACATATATATATATATATATGAGATTTATTTCACATACATATGAGAGAGAGAGAGAGAGAGAGAGAGAGAGAGAGAGAGAGAGAGAGAGAGAGAGAGAGAGAGAGAGAGAGAGAGAGAGAGAGAGAGAGAGAGAGAGAGGAGATAGAGAGGAGAGAGTGAGAGAGAGATGAGAGAGAGAGAGAGAGAGAGAGAGAGAGAGAGAGAGAGAGAGAGTGAAGTGTGTGAAGTCTGTACACACAGTAGCACAGCTGTTCTCTTTTAGCTCGGACTGCGTGACTTTTTTACTGTTCGCAATTGAGAGTTTTACCACAACTGGATCACACACGCTCACAGATGAGGAACTGCTGTGTTAATGAAAGTTTAGGGTCACTCGTCCCCCTGCAGCCTGCCTCGCCCACCACACGTGACCCTCTGCTGTTTCAGCGCTGTTTCAGACTGTATGTGAGTGAGTGTGGTGTTTGATATAAACAGGGTCTGACTGACTGACAGAACTGTCCTGCCTCAGAGTCGCCCCTCGCCACTAAGCCTAAGTCCTGTTTTTCTCTCATCTTGTCCAGCTCTGTCCCCCCAGCCTTCTCTTCTCTTCTCTTCTCTTCTCTTCTCTTCTCTTCTCTTTTGTCTTTCAACTCACATGTTCGTTCTTCTCTCTTCTTTGTGCACTCATTCCCACTCTCTTTCTCTATCCTCCCTTTCTTGAGAGAACATGGTGTTCCTTTTCTCTCGTGCCTCTCTGCTGGTTTGGCTCTGATCCTCTGTCTCAGGCTGCAGTCTTTTAAAGAGGAATTGCTTACGTCTCTCTCTCTCTCTCTCTCTCTCTCTCTCTCTCTCTCTCTCTCTCACTCTCTCTCTCTCTGTCTCTCTGTCTGACTGTCTGTCTCTCTCTCTCTCTCTCTCTCTCTCTCTCTCTCTCTCTCTCTCTCTCTCTCTCTCTCTCTCTCTTTATTAGGAATAGGGCAGCCTGTGACATTATTTTGACCTCAGTGTGACCTTTGTGCCATGCAGAGTGCTGCCCAGTACAGTGATGTTTTGTAAGAATACGTTTGTTCATCTTACCTCCAATACTGCGTGTCAGCGAGGAAATGTTTGGCATTGTGCTAACGAGCCACATTAGGTTGTTGGAAAATCTCAGCAGACGTACTTATGTTGTTTCTGACACTGACACACTGAGAAATCCAGCTTTGTGAAATGCCTCTCTGGTGATATTTGGTGTCTTTACAAGCACAAACACAGTTCCTCAGATAAAGGTTCTGAAACCATGTGCTCAGGTGCTCAGCCACTCCAGTCAGTGTAAGTAACAGTGAAACAAACAGGCAGGAGTTTTCATATGTTTCACCTCACATGATCCAGAGGGAGGGAGGGAGAGAGGGAGCGCGACGCCCAGGGCGAGGGCTTTATTGTTTTTGAACCTCTCCCTGCAGAGATAAATGACCTTAAAGGTCTGTGACTTTCTCTTTTTGCTCTCTTTTGCTTTTCTCTCTCTCTTTTCCCTGTAATATTTTGTCTGACTGTCTGTGTGTCTGTGTCTCTGTATAACGTTGGCTGACTCAGTATTATATTTTCAGCTCTTCTGTTTTTTCCGAGTCGCTGATGGAATGTCGAAAGTAAAAGCATGACAGTTGCACATTCCGGAGTGTTCCGTTTCCCCAATGATGCGTCTGGCCCATCCTGAGCACTGAACTCTGTTTCACTCTGGCCCTGTCTCAGTCCTCCGCTGGCTCTGTGCCACATGCCTGCGCTGCGTGTGTTCCACTGCAGTGGGAGCAGGAGAGCCTCTTGGGACAGGCTGGACATAAAATAACACACTGATGGCATTAAAACACTGTACAGCGCAGGCTTTGCCTGCATTCATAGGGGGGTTTATATTACAGTTAGAATAGAGCGTCAAGTTTTCTCTTTACCCAGATCTCTAGGACGTGTGCATTACAGCTACAGGTCTGGATGTCATAGAATAAAGTGTAGCTGACTGCAGAGTAATAGATCAGTAAACAATTTAGAATTTTACCATGTGTGGGCACATTTAGTGTTAAATGCCCAAGGCATTACATATTTACCAGTGTAGCTGACTGTGGTAATCAGTGCGTGTGGGCACAGACACTTATCTATGTTACTTTCTATTCTCGACCACTGTGTATCATGTATCTTCTGGACACTGTGTATCATGCTTAGTTGGCCTGCGTACACGCAGCTCAGATCACTTGGCAGTTGGTGCAGTGTATGCATCTGTTACTTGTTAGATACTTTAGCCTTGTGGTTGTAATGCTAAACTAAAGTAGCGGACTCTTGGTCAGTCAGCTTCACGACAGACTGAGTTTTTGCAGTACAAAACCCACATGTTTCCTTTTACTGCCATCAGAGTCACCATACTATAGACATGTCTGCCCTTTTACTGAACTTTCCAAACTGTAGTTCCAGACACTACAGCTGACCTTGAATAACACAGTCTCTCTTTCTCTCCCCTGTCTCTCTCTCTCTCCCCCTCTGCAGGTTATGCCTTCCTGCTGTTTCAGGAGGAGAGCTCTGTGCAGGCCCTCATTGACGCCTGTATTGAGGAAGATGGAAAGCTGTACCTGTGTGTTTCCAGCCCCACTATCAAAGATAAACCGGTGAGTTTCCCCGACTCGGCGATGCTGCAGAGTAATGCATTTATAAAAGCCAAAAGTTGACCATATTGTTACACACCTTATCATGTGACATCACATTAGGTATACATCTTTACTGCTGGCCATTGTCTTTCCAGTTATCGGTTATCTCATGGTTAGCATAAATCCAGCGTTCAGAAGCCTTCTCCTACCGCGCGACCTTATTTCAGTGCTGCAGTGCGGTAGTTTGTGTCTCTGAAAACTTCAGCATATGTAAAATGACAGTTAGTTATTACATTAAACAGTTCGTTTCCTTCTTTTACTGTTGGTATTCATTTAAAACCTGTTGTCTTTGTTTAAATGTCTGCTTGGCATTTTGATTTATGTTGTTGAACTACAGGTTGTCTTTGCTGTGGCGTTTGTGTGCAGTGTTTTGTCCCACTGTGTCCTGCTTCCTCAGTAAAGTGGCCATACTGACGCTATCAGGAAAAGCAGCGTGTTTACTTCAAAAAGCAACAGTTTTGAGAAGTCGAGGATGAACTGAGAGCATCTCTGTCCTTCTCTGTTCCAAGGTCCAAATCCGCCCCTGGAATCTGAGCGACAGTGACTTTGTGATGGACGGCTCTCAGCCTCTGGACCCCCGTAAGACCATCTTTGTTGGCGGAGTTCCACGACCTCTGCGTGCAGGTGAAGGATGACTTGAATGTTTGATTTTTTTTTAAGATCCCATTTTAATCCCAAATTGATCCCAGAAACGTGGGAAATTTTAGTTTTTGCATTTAACACCATCCGTTGAAGTCTGCCCACAAAACACTCACTGTGAAACACATACACTGTGTAAGCACACTTACAGTGGGGAAAAAATTTAATTAAGTGTCAGTCACCATTGTGCAAGTTGGTACTTGACGCTACTGCAGGATGATGAGAGGCCCTGTAATTGACATCATAGGTAGAACCTTATAGACCTTGAAAAAGCATTGAGGAAAGTCATTTTTTGATTTTTTTAAAGAATTTAGCAAATAATGGAGGAAACTGAATTTGAAAGGTCAATAAACAAAAGTTCTCTCAATACTTTGTGTAATATCCTGTTGTTGGCAATGACAGTCAAACGTTTTCTGGTAAGTCCCAAGGTTTGGCACACAATGTCCTGCGCGTATGTTGGCCATTCCTGCAGACCTCATAAGTGTGAATGTTTTGTGTGACTGGGGCTGTGGCCGACACTGACAACTCGCCTCCATAAGGTGAAAAGCATCGGGTAGAGACTGGCTTAGGTTACTCCAGGACCTTGTTGAAATGAATTTTCAACAGCCACTCCTTTGTTGCCCTGGAGTGTGCTTGGGATCATTGTCATAACTGAAAAGACCAGCCACTCGTTTCATCTGTTGTCCTTGCTGATGGAAGAAGGAGAGGTTGCCACCAAAATCTCACAAATTACATGGCCCCCATTCCACAATCCTGCCAATGGTCCCTTTGCAGAGGCCCCAAATTGAAATGATGTTGCCAAAAACCACACCCGATTGCTTCAAAGTTGGTCTATGGTGTTGCTTTGGATGAAGGTGACTTTCCAAGGCCAAAACAGCTGACTTGTTTTTACCAAAATAGGTTCTAAATGTTTTCAGTCCTGTAAACCATATATGACATTCTCCCAATACTCCTTCTGGAACCATCCAAATGCTCTCGTCTTTTAGCAAAAATACAAATACGTTGCCCTGGATATGGCAGCGTGTGGGCGATTAAGCAGGGGTCGGACCATCGTGCTGGCCAAGATCTGAGTCCCGTAAGGTAGTGTGTTGCTGATGTTAGCCTTTTGTTAGTCCCCATCAGGCTGTACACACGTCTGGCAGGCATCATCATAGATCCCCCCTTGTGGTTTCTGGGATTTTTCCTCTTGTGATCCGTGACTCCAACACGGGCTTGAGATCTTGCGTGTGATCGAGGGAAGTGGTCTTGTAGGTCTTCACACTCTGATTACCTCCCAAACAGTAGATTTCTTCACATCAAGCTGCTTGCCTATTTGCAGATTCAGTCTTCCCAGCCTGGGGCAAATTCGGTTTCTGGTGTCCTCCGACAGCTCTTTCGTCCTTCACCATAAAGAGTTTGGGAGTGTGAGTGGGATCCCTTATACTGTTAACCCAAAACAGGTGCCATTAATACGTAAGGTAATGAGTGGGGGAAAGAGGAGTTAAAAAAAGAAGTACAGGGTCTGTGAAGCCAGAAATCTTGCTTGTTTGTTATTGACCAAATACTTATTTTCCACCATTATTTGCAAATTAAATTCTTTAAAAATCAGGGCACTTTCTCAATTTTTTTCCACATTTTGTCTCTCATAGTTGAGGTCTACCTATGATGTCAATTACAGGCCTCTCTCATCTTTTTAAGTGGGACAACTTGCACAATTGGTGACTGACTAAATACTTATTTTCCCCACTGTACCTGGAGCGGTGGGCAGCCCTATCCACGGCGCCCGAGGAGCAGTTGGGGGTTAGGTGCCTTGCTCAAGGGCACCTCAGTCGTTACTGTCAGTTCAGGGAATCAAACCGGCGACTCTCTGGTCACAAGGCTGGTTCCCTAACCTCCAGCCCACGACTGCCCAGATGTGTGTTTATGCATTGTGTACATTTACATTTTTTTGTTTTGCCTGTGTGAGAAGTATTGTTAACACGACCTCACCCTGATGAGAGACCCCCGATCAAAAATACTGTTACTTATCCTCATGAAATGATGATGATTAGTGTGCATTGTCGCTGTTACAGAACAGAAAGTAAAGACTTGTTTAGAGTTCTGTTCCTGAGAGCTTGCTCTTTCGTAGACGCAGCCTTCCTGCTGTGCTGTGTGCTTTCCAACAGCACACTTTGCTGTTTTACACTTCTAGAAGTTTGGAAGTCTGTTTTGAGACTGTAGCTGTTTTGTGCTCCTCTGACTGTCTTTTCTCTGCCTGTTGAATGTGTATAGTGGAGCTGGCGATGATTATGGACAGGCTGTATGGAGGCGTGTGCTATGCTGGCATCGACACTGATCCTGAGCTAAAGTACCCCAAAGGGGCGGGCCGCGTGGCCTTCTCCAATCAGCAGAGCTACATCGCTGCCATCAGCGCTCGATTTGTCCAGCTGCAACATAACGACATTGACAAGCGAGTAAGTGTCCGTCCCGTTACCATTCTTTACTGTTTGCTTAATGTGACACCACTTTCTGTACATTATAGAAAAACCTCTTACTTGTCACAATATCAAATTATTGACTTTAATACACATACTGAGTATAATATTATAGTTCCTGATATCAAAACTACAGCAGAACATTAAAGGTGCATTGTCTGACCTACCAGTGTTCAGTGTTTTGAATACAGAAACATATTCAAATTGTTACAATGTAAATAACACGCTGACCTTCGTTAGGTACACCTCCCTGTGTCTACATCATTTTATCAGCTCCATGTACAACAGACTGTAGTACACCTGTTTCTCTGCATACTTTGTTATTCCCTTTTCACTCTGTTCTTTAGTGGTCAGGACCACCACTGAGCAGGTGTTATTTGGCTGGTGGATCCTTTGCAGTGACACTGATGTGATGGTGGTGGTGTGTTAGTGTGTGTTGTGCTGTCACCAGTGTCCTGTGGCCAGCTTGACCACAAACTGTGCAACAGCAGATGAGTTATTGTCTCTGACTTTACATCTACAAGGTGGACCAGCAAGGGAGGAGTAACTAATAGAGTGGACAGTGAGTGGACACTGTGTTTACAAACTCTAACATCACTACTGTGTCCACTGATCCACTCACACCAGCACAACACACACTTACACACCACCACAAACTCAGTGTTACTGTAGTGCTGGGAATGATTCGCCACCCACATAAGACCTGCTCCGTTGGGGTCCTGTGGGTGTATGTATCAGTACAGAATACAAATACAGAGCGTTTGCATACAGCTGAATGGATATGTGTATTGTCCTGGCGCATGTTTTACAGGGCAGTAAGCCATACTCAGTTCAACCTAAAAAACACTTGCACATGTGAACAAGGATTAGAACTGTTTTAATTCAGCTTAGCATAAATATGTAGAATGAATCGTATAAAGCTAACTAAGTAGAGTGGAATAACAGACAGAGCAATATTTCCATCAGTTCAGTCCAAAAAACCACAGATCATCTTCGGCCGTGTTCCACTTTTTCCACAGTGTGTTTCCCGGCTTGGTGACTTTTCAAAGCATCATTCATCACACTCTACTGATACTGATAAACACAGGGACGAGGATGTAGTTTGCAACATGCCATATTTAGAGAGAAAGTCCCGCCCTTCAAGAAAAACCGCCTGTCACCTTACTGGTTATGCTATTGAGCCAAGCTCTACAAACCATTTATCAGATTTATCATGTTATCAGATTTTAAAGGTTATTTCAAATATGTGTTTGAAACAATAATTGAACCTTCAGCTTAGTATTTTGGTCACCATCAATGTAATGTTGGCCTATTTCATCAAACCATTAAAATTCTTGAGACTTACAGCATCAAGGTGTTTACCTCATTGCAGTACTGACAGAAATAGTGCACTTATTTTACACTCTGTTCAAAACTACTTAAAGCTATGTATGAGGGGAGAAGGACTGTATCGCTCCCAGCACCACACCCTTACTTTTAACGTCGGTCTCCTATAATCTCGAACTTGCAGGACAGCTCTCTGTGTGTGTTCTTATATTACTTTGTTTATATGGGAGAAAGTGTATGTGTGGAGCTTACAGACATCGTAGATCATCCCTCTTCGAACTCTGTGCTGCCAGGCACCAGAATGCCCGATCGCCCTCAGTAAATTTCCCATTTCCAACAATACAAACGGAAACCCGTAGGTCAGCCTTGTAATCAGCATTGACCATTGGCTTCTGGAGGACTGACAAACATTTGAAGTCTCAGACACCGTCTACCTAATTATAGGCCTTTGCCGTTTCTTTCACATGCATATCCAGCAGAGCCATTGGCTATTTTAGGCGTGTTGTCCTGTAGGGCATAACTGATGGTGACCAGGCTAAGACTGGCAGTCTGCCAGTTCAGTCAAATTGGGTTGAGGCCATGTGTGTGCATGTGAGGGAGAGAGAGGACCGTCACTGAATGGAATGGCTGTCACTAAACATGATTCTGCAGTGGTAATGTGTTTTTGGAGCAGCGCACTATGGTGGTTTGTCAGTTCAGCCTAGTAACAAATTGACTACATGACTTAACGTGTCAGCTGGCAGCGTAACTGGTTTCATTCAACTCCAGCGTTTTAATTCGGCTCAGTGCAAACCTCAGAAACACTGCCCTCTTCTACTTATTACAGTGCAGATGGAGAGAACGCATTACAAAAATGCCTGGGGTGGCTCAGTTGCACTGATAGTGCAACCTTGAATATCTGCCGACACCATCTTCTTCCCTCCCTCTTCACTGTGAAACTAATATTCTACTCCCCTAAAGGATGAAATGTATGGTGTGTAACATGATGCGATGCTGCTGTTTCTTATTTATTGAAAGGTTCTTTATTATAAGCTTTTCACTGATTCATCAGTGCCATTCAGACATTCAGGTTCAACCTTACTTCAGCTTTTACTAGTTTATGCTACTGAATCATATGAAATTCTCCTTTTTATTTTTGTCCTTTTTCGGTATCCAATCCAATTTTGGACAGTCTCTGACTGATACCGAGTATTGTATGAGCACCCCCGTAATTATTGGGTCAATAACAAAAATGATCACTGCTTTGTTGTACCTTTTTGTGTCTTGCTATCCTTTTAGTGCTGCAACAGTGTGAATTTTCCCACTGTGGGACAAAGAAATTATTAACTTGTATTAAATATACAACAAAATGTTTAAAATGCACTACAAAATCCAGCACAAAAAAAACAGTGGCACCTTTTCACCACAGGAATTATATTAATGGAAACCTAAAACACAAAGAAACAGCTATGATTAAATGAATAAGGAATTAATATCACCAGCAATAATAATGTTTACTGTCGATATTAGAAGTTTACATTTCCTGATCGCATAGCATTTTTCTCCAATATCTTAAATTCAACAAAAAACAAAACGTCATTCCACCACTGATGCCCAAACTTTTGCATTCGGCTGAATGGATATGTGTATTGTCCTGGTGCATGTTTTACAAAACCATACTGTAAAATAAGCTTTGTCAGTTGGACCTTAAATTCCCTTGCACCTGTGGTAACATGGATTGGAACTGGTTTGATTCAGTTTAGTACTTTGAATGAAACATGCACAGTGAACTACATACTGTAGACTGGAACAGCAAAAACAGCAACGTTTCCAGAAGTTCAATCCTCCAAACCACTGTCATCATCATCTCCCATTCCACACCTTTTCCACAGTGTGTTTACCTGCTTGGTGACTTGACGGTAGCTGTGCTCAGCTGTCAGAATTATTTCAATAAAACATTTTTATCTGGAGTTCGGAATTGAACCTGAATTCCACAATGTGGAGACACGTCCTCCGGTACATTCCATTTCCAACATCGGTGCCTCCTGCCGAGTGTGTCAAACCCGCAGTGATCAGCAAATGATTTTTATTCCCTCCCTCCTTCAGTTCTATTCCCGAGGTTCTGATGACTCAGCGGGGGACTGAGTTTGCTCTTTGATGTGTGATATTTAAGGGAAGGCCAGGTGTAATTGCTTTCACTGCATCTGTGTGCCATTTAGCCACAAAGGTGACCGTGACATTTGCCATGTCCGTATGATTGGACAATAAAACTACACTCCAGGTTCATGTGTGCTGCTGACTGTAACCGTCGTCTGACGGCAGAATCATTAGAAGCAATTGATTTTCTAGCATGAGTGTCTGTGCCCGGAATCATACAGGGCTTGGGGTGAACGTTCAGGAAAAAGATATTTGAGAGAATCAGGAATCAGAAAAATTTGGACCGTCGTTTCCTTAGCATAGTGTCTTAATTCTGAGTCGTGATCCATTTTACTATGCCCACCAGAATCATGCACATGCACTGTAGGTGAAATTGGGTTTAAGGGACTCTGAGATGCTTGGTTAACTGGCGAACCACGTTTTGCAGTAGCTAATGATTGTGTATGGTGTCTAACCCCTACAGTACTGCTCTGCTTCCTTCCTCAAACTGTTCTCTACTGCCTGCTCCGTTTGGGTTAAACCCGTCAGCAGTAACTCCTGTCTCTGGCCGTAGGTGGAGGTGAAGCCGTACGTGCTGGACGATCAGATGTGTGATGAGTGTCAGGGTGCGCGCTGCGGGGGGAAGTTCGCCCCGTTCTTCTGTGCCAACGTCACCTGCCTGCAGTACTACTGCGAGTACTGCTGGGCCAGCATCCACTCCCGTGCCGGCCGCGAGTTCCACAAACCGCTGGTCAAAGAGGGAGGAGACCGGCCCCGCCACGTCTCTTTCCGCTGGAGCTGATGGGGGGTCACTCCAACCCCTCCCCATCAATGCCCAATCGACCCCTCTGCACAGCCTGGATCAGTGCTGCCCACCACCCCTTTTCCCCCTCAGTCAGTCAACCAACTAACCACCACCATCACGACTACAAGCAACGACTACAACTGAAGATAACATGGGTCTTTTATCTGTTCTTTTTAGAAACAAGGAAAAACAAGAACCATCACAGCTCTTAATATCTTTGTCCACTATACTCTCTGCTAATGAACGTTCAGACAAATAAGAATTTTGAGAATATCTCTGCTCAGAAATTGCACTTTGGCACACATGTACACAGACCACACTTGATGTTGTTAGCTAGGTTGTGAGAATACTGTTCTGTTCAGAGTTTAATTTTGGTTTATCATTTTTCCTTTTCTTTTTTTATTTGATCAGTGTTGCCTATAAGATACCATTAGACAAGAGTGAGGCTATACACATACAAACACACATATATATAAATATATATACATATATATATATATATTTAAAAAGAATATATTTTTTATTTTGTATCTATAAACACATAGATAATTTTGGATTTTTGTGAAAGAAGCATGCACTTATTTTCAGAAATGTTAGAAGTTTGCCCCTAGTAGAAAATGAGGGAGAGGAAATTAAATGTACCAAAGGAAAAAAAAAAACAACAACATATTAATTCATTAAGGAAATCCGATATAGGTGACACACGATGTAGCAGATTTCAGCGACTATGACATTCTGTAGTGGGAAAAAAAATAGGTTTAAGCCCCCCTCCCCAAATTAACGCACCTATTTGCTCTCCATTTTGGAAATATAGTACTATTAATACCTCATGTTCGCAATCAAGAAAGTTCTGTTTTTTCTTTGCTTATAATTTTTAGGCCTTTATTTTTTTTAAATAATATTATTTTTAGTGTTATGTACATGTAATGCTGCAATAGCTTTTGCTGCTAAATCCGTGGTATATGAACCTATACCATAGTACTTTATTCAGGCTAGGGTGTGGATGAGATGAGGAAAGGTTAGGGCACCTGGTTGTGAGGTGGGCAGGCTGGCATGGGGTCGGCGTATGCCCCTAAAACTGCATGTTTATCCAGATCAGGTTGCTGCATGCAATAGTTTTAGTATTGAGTCTACTCTTCAACTTGGCCCACTTTGCACACCGTTGATGAACACAGAGCACGAAAACTGGACAGGAACGAGAAGCCTGAGGGGGAGTCCTGATGGATGATCCCCCCCCCCCGCCCCGACCCCCCTCCGCCCCCCGAATGAACCTCGGCCTGATTTGCGTCGGTCGAGAGCGAGCATGAGCGGATGACTACACTGCAATTACCAGTTAAAAGGCCTAGATGTAGGATAGCCTTCAAACAAACTGTCTCTGTAGTAGGTGAAGAACATTTTTGCAGTAATTGTTATTGATATAATTGTGCAATTTTTTATACAGTATGTAGTTAGGTTTGAGTATGCCTAGAACTGTGATTCGCTTTAACTGTTATTGATGTCTAACACGAGTCCTGTGAAACTTCATACCCAGTGTATACAGCACACACAGACACATGATTCACCACATCCAGAGAGTCTCTTCCCTGATCGGCGTTCGCGTACTCGGACTTTTGCTAGTTCTTACTCACATAAGATGCGGACATAAAAGGTGAGCTTGACCCTGAGAAACAGGACTTCTCTGTGTGTACCATTTTGACCCTTCCCCTTGCCCCCTACAAAGCAAACCACATGAAATATACAAAAGAAGAAGAAGAAGAAGACAGACAGAAACCCACCAAAGAGCTCCCACGGTCTACACTCGCACCCTTCACTAACAGCACGTCAGGCCGTGTTCCTCGCACCCGTACACTAGCCCGACTAGGAAGGTGATCAGAGTCTAGAGGAAAACGGAGACGTGCGCGTGAGCCCCCTCAGAGGCCTCATACGGAGGCTGGAACAGTGTGGCTGTAGGGCATTGGATTAACATTGCCAGAACATTGTGTGCTTGCTGCATTTATATACAGATTTTTCCTGCAAAGCTTGAAGAATAGAAACAACCTGCTAATAACGATGGTGGATATATTTTTTAAACTAATAGTCTATGGAGGGAGGGTGGTTGGGCAGAGTGGGCGGGGTTATGGGAAAATGCAATGGAATGGAAAAACCAAGTATTGGCTGCTGATATGGGGAAAAGTGGAGTTTGCTAAAGAGTAAGTTGGGGCGGCTTAGCAACACTGAGGCTTCAGCACATGGTTGTTCCGAGTGTGTCCTCTAAGCACTGCGAGCAAGTCATGTGCGCATCACATCCCTGTTCTCATTTAGCGCAGGAAAAAGCCTGCAGCCCGGGTTTTGTAGTCGGAAAGGATGGAACTTTTGTTTTGTGTTTCAGAAAAATGGAAAATATAAACAAAAAAAAAGTTTTCTTTTTTACTGGTGGAGAAAATCCCAGAAAACTAACCAAGAGGTTAACGAGTATCGGTGAGAATCCCTACGGACGTGAATTCTGGGTGGTTTTGTGATATTTCCTTCCCTGCCCAGAAGGGTTTTCTATATTTGTTCCTTTTCTGTAACAGACATTTGTTATGCACTACTCTTTGTATCTGGATGGTTAGCTATCAGTCAGCTATTTTCTTTTTTTTCCTTTTTTTATTTTTGAGAGAGCGAGCAAGAGAGAGAGAGGAAAAACGTAGAAACGTGTGCTTTCTGACTGACATGATCTTTTGCAATACCTCAATTTTGAAATATAGGAGAGAAATTGATATTTTCTAAGTAAGTTTATTCAAATACAAAATGTTTATTAATTTAAATTTGCAAGAAAATGATTTAACAGATGGTTAATTTTTATTTTTGTCATGTTTATTTGCTTTTACTTTTAATTTTATTATTATTTTTTTGGGAAAATAAAAACAAAAAAAAAAAAAGCAACTGAAGGAGCTAGAGCTTTATAACTAATCTAGGAAGTGCTGAAGTGTAGAGGTGACCTTGACGCAGAGTTCAAAGATTCCCCACCCTTATGACGTGACAGTGTTAAAAAGAATCAGTTTTTACAAAACCCCACCCTGAACCCCCAACCCTGTAAACCGCACCCTGTAAACCCCAACCTTGTAAACCGCACCCTGTAAACCCCAACCCTGAACTCCCAACCCTGAACTCCCAACCCTGAAAACCCCCACCCTGAAAAAAGGAAAATAAATAACAGTCCTTTAGGTGCTTAGAAAGTCAACTGCAGATCCATGTTTTTGTATGGAGTTTCTGATGGGTCTTTGACTGCGCTGACCGGAGGGCGACATGTTGTTCTGTTCATGTTTGTTATTATTATTATTTTTTAGAGACTTTTTTATGTTCAGTTTCCCCTTTGTTTTGTTAAAATGCCCTAATTTCCTAACCTGACCTAGTTTAAGCTAAATCATTATGGAGGTTCTTGGAAAGAAGGTGTGAGTGGGGGAAAAGCAGAAAGCGGAGAGATGCTAAACGGTTTAGCTGTAACTTGATCGAAAGCCCCCAAGGTGCATCAGCGGTATGGTGGCCTTCTATTCACCTAAGACTTGAATTAGTCCCATTTTTTTAAGGCTGTAACCTCGATTCTTTGTTGTAATGTGCAATACTGTTTGTACTGTTTGTAAAAAAGAAGAAAAAAAAAAAGAAAAAGAGGCATAAAATCTTTATTGCAGATTTATTTTCATTGCAAGCATTGTGATTCACTAAAATCATTTTCTACTGTGTATTTACCTACTCTACATGCTAGTACCTTCCAGTGGTAATGTAGCCTTTGTACTGAGAAATTTTTTCATTATTTTTAGAGATTTTTTGCAAAAAAGAAAGGAATTAAAACATTTACATATTTTTGTTTTTTTCTTTTTTTTATTTCATATTTCTTTACAGATGACTTATTTCTCAACCATTAATATTAGCTATTTCTGGGGGAGACTTTCATATCTGGTCAATGTCATTAATATTATTTTGTATTTTTACTTGGAATAAATTAATTTTATGATGCTAATTCTTAAAAAAAACAACTTTTCTTTTTTTGGTTCATTTTATTTTATGAAGCTGAAAAAAAAACCTTTGTAAATGTTACTAAAGTGTCTAGAATTTTTTGAAATGCAAAGCTTTGGGTTAACTCGCTGGTGTCGCTTACATTAGTGTGCCGATCTGAAGAAAAAGCTCACAAAAAGAAACTAAATGATGCTTGATAATGTAAAGTGATTGGCAATGTACTGAACGAATGGGCAATAAAAGAAAATGGCAGAAAGGAGCCAATCTGAGGTGGATGTTCTGATGGAACGGGAGCCAGATTCTGTGGCACAGGAGGGGGGACGTCACAAGACCTTTCTGGAAGCATTTCTCACCCTCTGATTAACCCCAAATGCCCAGCCGTAGATGCTCTTTAGCAGCTTAGGCTGGACAACAGCCAGCGAAACGTCATTAACACCATCCACAGTGATTGTAGCTGTGCATGAATGTACTTGGTTAATCATTGCAGATCATTGATATGTGATATGCATAACATGGATTTTGAGTTCTTCGAAGTGGGTTCAATGGGCAGCCTTCTGTGTCAATAAGACATGATGATCATGTACATCTGACTAGCATGGTCATAAATAACATTGTGCTAATGCCCCGTCACATCACAGGTTGTTTTGCAATGCTCCAGCAGTGGTGTTGTGGTAACCCCCCTTCTGTGCCAAGGTCAAACTAAGCAAGAATGTTCTTTCTAGCTTGCCTTTTTTTGTACCTGTTCGTTTGGGTCTTTTACTAATCCTAGACTTGCGTACTAACCCGCTGGCGTCCTCCTTAAAGTTACTTTGCTCATTACCCTCACATATTGATTATTTCACGATTAGCACACTGCAACCATTTTGTACCCCTTGTAATAAAATGACCCCACTACATAATCAACCGGGGCAATAAACACTTAATGGGGACAAGAAAATGACCAAGGAAAGTCGTATGGTGATGGCAGTTTTCCGTAATCTCTGTAGATGTCTATATATTTCGTGTAACGCTAGATTTGGGTAGTATATATTCATCTGTGCTTCACGGTCATTCTCTGTGGGCAAATCTATAGCCCATTCATTCATGTTGTGGTTTCCAAAAAATAAGCAAATATACATAATATATCTATATATATTTAAAAAAAAAAGGATTGATTTTTTTTTCTAATTTATTTAAATTTATTACTAATGACAGGTTCTATCATGACAAGGTTTTGAGATTGTTGACTTGGACCTGTGCTTGTCTAACGTTGTAGTTAAACTGTGATTAAAAAATAAATAAAAATAAAAAAAATCAAAAAACAAACACATACACACACACATGGAGGGCAATGCTGCTATTGCTTATGACTTGCTTCAAGTTTGTAGTTCCCGCCTTCATTATTTCCCCCTTTTCTGTACTAATAAGCAGATCTTATTAAACATAGTTGTATGATGCTGTGAAATACTGTCGTCCTTTGCATGGCCTCTCTTTCTGAAGCTCTTGTGCATGTCCTATGTCTACAAAGGTCAGGAATCTCTAACACCAAGCCTGTTCCTAGCATCTGGTGAAATACGGTGGAACAATTGTCCATCCATTTGGGGAAAGGGCAGTTTAGGCTACGGTAACTCCAGCTATTGCTCATAAACCAATCTCTGGCAGGAGGGTGGTCACTCAGGAAAGCTTAGAATTCCAGGAGTTCATATCTGATTCTCTAATAATAAGCCAACAACCTAACCAACACAACCAAGCTGTGAAATGTTGGGGACCCCCTAATTAATTTTTCAGAACACCCTGGATGTCAAAAGTATCACCAAGTTTAGGGCTACCTAAAATAAGCTTATGATGTTTCGCTGTTACAAATACACATTACAAGTTCAGGGAGAGGTCATGGTTTAGTAGTCCCACTCAGTCAGTGAGCTAGTCTTTGGTATTCTTAATTAAGGCCCAATCCCATTCCTAATTTAACCCCTGTAAACCTGTACCTCAGTTTTAAGGGGTAGTGGTAAAATCTTTCCCCTAGAGAATAGGGCAACACTTTCAAGAACCGGATACGTCATCAGTTTTCCTCAGCGGCTGTTATGTAGACAGACGAAACGCATGTCCGCTCGCGATTCATTCACTTCTGATGTGAAGAAGTTCAGTTTTACACATCACTCTAACAAGTCACCGAAATTAAAAAGAGCACAAAACAACACTACCTTACTTTAACGGGCTACTAGCGGTGCTGTCGGCGACCCCGCCAGCGTGCAGTGAGCGCAGGGGAGGGTAAAGTTCAGCTCCTCACTGCTTAAATACATTTAGAAAATCATATGGCTTCAAAGACCTGACTGACCATTATTTATTATCGCCACCAACAATTCTTTGAATATAAGCGTAAGTTATTAATCGCCCGCTTCATGGTCGACTCTCAGACCCTCAGGCACCAGAACGTAACTGCTGCACCATTTAAGGTGGAACGGGTAGAAAGTGAGTGTACTACTAGCGATTTTTACGTGTGCTGCGAAGACCGTGACCATACATCACTATTACAATGGGTCTCTTTGGTCGCTTGTGCAGCCATCTTGCCGATGATTCGTAGGGCATTGTGGGAATTTGTGGGCGCAAAACGGCAAGGGGTGAAATGGAGTAGAGCCCAAGTACACATGGGCCACTGGGCTGCCTCAGTGTGGTCCACCCCAGTTGGCCCTTCATAAGCTAGCAACCTTAACTATGTCCAGGATACATGTGTAAAACTTTACAATATGCCAGAGTATATTTCTAAATCTGGACACTTGGCCAATTTCCCCCGATAATCTGGTTTAAAAAGTACGTTACTCATTATAAGAGACATTAAAATGAATAGAATATTTACATTTACAGCATTTAGTTGACGCTCTTATCCAGAGCGACTTACAAGGTTAATCATATTACAGGTAGGCCAATGTAGTGTTAGGAGTCTTGCCCAAGGACTCTCTTTGGTGTAGCACAGCGTAGTCACCCAGACTGGTGAATAGAATATCCACATTAACTTGTGGAAGATCTACCAACCCAGAACAAATAGCACTTCAAAGAGTAGAACTGTTAATCCCAAACCTAACCGGCACAGATGAGCTTTGTTTCTGAAAGGGTTAACAAATCCTCACCCTGAAACCCTTAAAAGCCTCCTGTCTTCCATCCGCGGCTTCTCTGACTAAGATTTTAGGTATCTCTTAAAGGGCTGCAGTTTGGAGAGTGGTGCATTAAATGTGGCTCTAGGGATCCATCTTCCAGCATTTGCAGTGTTGTAGTACAAGCTCCTGGGAGCAGAGCCGAACCAGCTTCTCTAAAAGCAGATGACCGAAGCAGAGAAAAGCACAGACCCCACCCAAACACATACACCCACACCATAGTTCAATAAAAGAATAGATCCATCTCTGACACATGACAATATACACAGTCAAGTCACACATGACCACCAGCTCATATCCAGAGTAACTGCTGCGTGCAGTAGAGACAGCAGCAAATGAAGCTGGGAGTAACTCAATAAGGTCCTGGTAGGTCATCACAGGTGTCTGTAGCCATGCTGACTGCAGTGCATCCCACAGCTGCTGGGGGGAGGATCCACAGAGTGAACATGACGACTAAGGTGGTTCCACAGATGTTTAATGGACGTCAAGTCTTGCTCATGCTCTTCCAACCAATGTCGTACATTTCTAGCCATCGGACATGTTGCATTCGCTCCAGGGAAGACAATCAGCATAGATGCGTGTACATCTGATCTGCGAGGACTGATTCATACCCATATAGGTTGAGACTGCCTTAAACATGGACAAATGGGGCTAAAAAATAAAAATAAAAAAATGATACTGAAATGCAACTTACTACTTTCGACAGCATCAGCGCATAGCTCATGAAGGTGGCGGGCATAATGTGACTCGACTGTGTATATTCAAAATCTAGTCTGTGCAGTGACACCATATGATGGACATATCCTGGGCCTCAGCTCAGAATAAGAATTTGTCTAAAGCAGATGGCATTTTTCCCCCCTCATCTTTTCTTCTTTTTTCTTTTACAGAAAACACAGGGATCAAAGAAAGCTCGTTAGAATTTATTAAAATTCTATCAGCTTAATCAAAGGAAGCAAATTACAGAAGTATTTACAAGTCCTTGTTTTTCCTTTTTTAAAACTATGCAACAAGGTTCCGTGAGCATCCTATGTCTGCCAGGTCAATAGTACCCATGTTTAGTCAATACCATGCCCTTGCACAGGGGAGACATTTCACATTTTCTCTGTGTGCAAGTGTGCCATGGCAGGCTGCTCATTTCCTGTTTCGGATCTGAGCTAAAGTGATGCGTGAGGGACTGACAGGCACTGTGCTTAAGAGGAAAGTCTACTGCCCCCTAGCGGAAAGGAAGATGGACTCTCCCCTCCCAGTTCCTCCCCCCCCACCTCCCCTTTACTAAAAAGCCTCTACACCGTCCCCTAGAGGTCAACATAAAAGGCTACAGAAGCCTTTTCAGTGCATTGGGGATTGCTAAGATGGCTACTTGTTCTACAAAAATAAATGAAATACAAAATCCCAAAGCTTAAGTCTATTACGATCAAATACTGATAGGTGATTCAACTTTGAGGTAAGCTTTAAGACTGTATGGGGCAGGGAGAGTAGTGGATTATACTGATTAAATGCTCCCGCCGTTTCCATCAGAAACACTATTCAGGAGCTCCCGCGGTATCTGAGAATGTGTCCACAGACTGAGGCATGTCATGAAGAAAGAACTAATTACAATCCTGGTCATTCTCAGCTTGGATCAAGCGGGCAGTACGGGGTTGTGTGGTGAGAGCTACGGATGGAGTGTACGGCATCTTTAAGACTGCTGAGGCTCAGGCTGACAGGACCGTTCGAATATCGCAGGTATAATCACGGTCAAATGTCCTTGTGAGTGCGGCATTTGAAGCCAGAGAGGTTCCGGACCAAAACCACGTTGCGGTCTGTAACAACAAAAAAGGTGGTCCATGGCAAAGGAGGCTGCGATAGGCCACAGATCGAAGACTTTGTTGGAGGCCGTCTTGGTAGGATGCGCTGGGTTAGTGCAATGAAAGCATGAAGCTGTCTAGGTCGTATTCAGCCTCGTACTGCTGCTGGTCCCACAGTTCTCCCAGTCCGTCCAACACAGACTTCATACTGGCCTTCCCTGAGGAGGAGGCCATTTCACCTTTCTCCACTTTATCATCCTACATGTACAGTGAGACACAGAAAGTGTGTTAAATCGCTTTACATTCAAACGGCACACATTGTTACATAAAAGAGGATTCATGCTTTCAGAAAGTTCACATGTTTCTTTGGATGGCCGTATATGGTAACAAAGAAGCCATGTGTCTGCTTGTGGGCGTGCAGGGGTGTTGGTATGACAGCATGACTGAATACATGCATGTGTATAACAAGGGCAGGATGTATACAGACAAAGCTATTTTGTAAGGATTTTTCAAACACTTGAGTGTACACATCCTTAAGCACCACTGTTTAGTGTGATCTGCCTGCGTGGGAGAGCGAAGGCCGCTTTCCACGAGTTGTTTAGCAAGATGTGTATCTGTATGAACAGTCACCTAAAAAAAGGACTGAAGAACAGTGTATGGCTGCACATGAGTACTTGGTTTACCATTCATGGTGCCAGTATTCGAACACTGAAATCACTGTTCAGGTTTTTAATTTACGTTTAATTGCAAGAACGTTTAGCAGTGTGGCCATTCAGGAAAACAGTCCTGTTTTAGCAGGACTAAAAATGTGACGGTTCTGCAAGAAAATACAATTTGCTACTACAAAACGTAAGTACCTTACGCTGCCAATGATGTTTTTTTTTTTTTCTTTTTAATACGTTAGGTCCAAAAACTAATTAAACTAAACTAATTAGCTGCACATAATTTCATTATTTCTCCTTCACAATTTAAGCTTTGTGAATCTTGGAGTTTTTATCCTAGAGTATGCCAGGGCCACAAGGGAAAGGAGGGAGAGAAGGGAAGACAAAAAACAAACAAACAAAAAAAAAAAAATCCCACACAATACAAAAACACAACTATGATAGGATAACCAGTCACTAAATTTAAATAGTCAACTTATTTTTGTTGCCAAAAGACAAGACCTTGTCAACTGAACCAACCCACACACACAGACACCATGGTCACTATCTGTTTTAAATATACCAACCACTAACTACTACACAGTTCAAACAGAACACCATCATTAAGACTGCAGTCAGAACCATCCAAGTAGGCCACAGTCAGAATAACTGGGTGTTAACAGAATACTGACCTTGTCTAGGGTGAAGAGGTTAAGCAGCTGGTCAGTGCCCATGCTCTGGAGGCTAGAGTTCTCCTGGCTGATGACCGTGTTAGCTATGCTCATCTTAAACTTCTGCAGACCCATGATTTTCTCCTCAAGAGTGCCTCGAGTGATCAGACGATAAACGTTCACTACACGTTTCTGAAACACAAACAAACACAGTACATAAGGAGGCAAAGGCAGCATCCACTGCTTCAATGCTAGAAATCAAATACGCTACCACACACACCTGTCCTATTCTGTGAGCTCTGTCCATGGCCTGTAGGTCCCTCATAGGGTTCCAGTCATGCTCAACAAACACAACTGTATCGGCTCCTGTAAGATTCAGACCTAAGCCACCCACATGGGTAGTCAGTAGCAGCACATCTATAGATGGGTCATTGTTGAACCTGTGGGAGGGGAGGAAAAAGGGGGAAAAAAATAAAAAGTGAAACTAAGAATTCTACACATCTAACAAACCAAAAAGCCTAAATTCCACTAAAAGACTTCATGGGCACTAACAGCATTTTGGAGAGTTTGCACATATTTGCAAGCATGTATACCATGCTTCACTACTCTAAAACATGAGTGCCTTTATCTGAGCAGCCTGCCAAGGACACTGAAAAGGCAGATATAGTACAGCATTATCACCGCCATATCACCAAATGAGTTACTCTAGCTGATGTTAGCTTTGTCCAGAAACAGAGGCAGCATTTCTCTGACAAACTAATATGCTGGCACATCATAAATTCAAGAGTTTGTCAAAAAGTTGCCCTGCTTGTTTCTGGGGGTGGGGGGAACACCATCATGGAGAAAACAACAAATCTCCATCAGCATCCAGTGTTGTACAAGTGCTCAGTCATCAAAAGTAGGTAGAACGCACATTCCTAATATCTATGTGCAATGTACAAACCTAGAGACGATAGAATGGCGCAGTCCAGCAGGCACGCTACCGTCCAGTCTGAGGTAGGTGACACTGGGCAGCTGTGGCTTCAGCAAATCCTGCTCCACAATGTCCAACATACTCTTTAGCTGGCAGAAAATCAGCACACGGTGCTGAGCCACCACAGCCTCTGTGCCTCCATCTGAAGATCCAGCTGAGCCCAACCCACAGTCCAGCAGTAACTACACATCATAGAAGAGAGTTCAAATTAAAAAGGAATTATCTGCCTTATTTAAACTGACTTCGTTTGACCTAAGGAGGGACTACGAACAACTCTGTTATTACTGACATCATCTCACTAGGACCAGTGAGTAGTAATGACAACTACCGAATGAATGACCCTCCAAGTCACTGAATGCAGAATCTGTCTTGTTTAAATTTTAAGGTAGTCCTCTTACAACTACCAAAACAAAACCTGGTAAGAGAGATGACCATGCCAGTTCTATCATTAATGTGCAAACAGGACTATCTGGTGTAAATTAATAACATTACATCACAAAACATCTGAATTGGCAATCTGAAATTAACTAATATGGACGCAGTTACAACACTATGTGCAGAAATGCTGGTCCTTGAGCACCTTGCGTATTTTAGTGCTTTTCTGCTCTAGCACACGTGATTCAACTAATCTATTAATAAACAAGTCCACCCTGAGTTCAAGTGGTTGTGTCAGAGCAAGGAAAAACGTGCAGCTCAGGTCCACTAAAGGACCAGTTATGGGAACAACTAACGCCACAGCAGGCTGCACGGCTTGCTCTTAGGATGGATACCTGTTTTAGAGCAGACAGTTTGGGCGCATGCTGGATGTCTCTGAGGCTAGAGTGCTGGGAGGCCAACTGTTCGGTGATGCGCTTGTGCTCTGGATGCTGAGAAGTCAGGACCAGTGCCGGGTGGTTGCAAAGCTTCCTTAGGTACTGCAGAGCCTGCAATATATACAAAAATGTCAAATCAGTGTTCATGCGTGGGTGCCGATTGCTGCTTTCTGCTGCCTCCTGCTTTCCATTTCCTAGTAAGGTACCCTAGATACAAGCAAGGTATCACTCAGATCAGTAAAAACCCATCTAGCAACTTAACTCACATACTCTAACAATCTTTACCCCTCAAGCACTTCTGCACTGATCTGCACAGGTACACGAACAATGTCTGCATTGCCCCAGAGCTTGTTCAGTGAATCGTTTAAAAGTTTTAAGTCAGTCACTCATGTAATTGGAATTTTGCAGTCACATTTAGTCACAGCTGCACCATCTACAGGTAGACAAAGAATCAGATATCTGTAGTGTGTTAACCTGTCGGAAATCTGCCAGCTGGCCTACTTGAATCAAGGTTTTTCACAAACTCCACCTTTGCTGACTCCCAAGATATTGTTAATGATGTGATTTTGTTTTCGGGATTGACCCTTTCTATGCAATGTGACAAACAAACAGCAGGTTTAGGAGACCAGTATACAAACTCAAAAGCATATTATATCGCCTTGGAGTTATTGGTGCAGCTGTGACACTTAGTGTCTGCATATTTTAGTTTGTTTAGTTTGAACTGAACTGAACGTGTTTTAATTCAGCTTTCAGGGTAAATCTTAAAGTGAACAGAGTTCCTCCTTTAAAAAAATTCTGGAATTTGCATGTCGAATATAAAAACTAAATCATGATTCACAAATTAACGTTTGACTTGTGTCTGACCTGGAACACATGTCCTGTAGCCTTCAGTTTGGGTTTGTCCTCATCCTCTTGCCCTGCTGTAGAAAGGACATCATCCACGCTCACCTTCGCCCGAGACTTAGCAAAGTCTTCATACAACTGAACCTACAAACAGAGAGACAATTACTAAAAATATCAGGTAACAGCAGCTGCCTTGTGCTTGTGGTCAGTGCCAAGGTGTCTACCTGTAGAGGACTCAAGTTGCAGTAATAATCTTGAATGATCTTGGGTGGGAGGTCTTGGAGAACATCTTCCTTCATCCTCCTCAACAAGAAGGGTAGCACCTGCCGATGGAGAGCCTCCATAGCCAGCACCCCTGAGAAAGATAGTTTGTCACTTCATTGTAAAATAAAACCAAAACCACAGAAGGTACTTTGACCAAGAAGGACAGCAATTTATTTTTTTCATAAAACAGACAGACTAAAAGAGCTAAACATAGCTCCTAGTGTAATGAAAAACCATCCTGCATTCAAGGGCTTATCTAAGGGTAAGGACAGGAAGATTCGTCTCTTGTTTTTAATACGAGGAAATAGCCACGACAGCCCTACCCGCTTCCTGTTCTCGAGAGGAGCTCTTGGCGTCTCGGCTGGCGAGGATGGGCTTCCCATAGCGGGCGGCAAACTGTCGTTCTGTGCCCAGAAAGCCTGGCATTAGGAAGTCAAAGAGAGACCACAGCTCCAGAACATTATTCTAGGAAGAGAGGAGAATAAAGGGAAAAGGGGCACAGCAAACGAAACAAGCATTAAGTCAGGTTGATGAGCTCATTCCAATTTTTGTTTATGTATTTGTAAAATATATATACAGTGTTGTGAAAAAGTGTTTGGCCCCTTCATGATTTCATATTTATTTATATATATACACATTTATTTGACGATTTTGAAAAGTTTGTACTCTGACAAATTAAACAGGCTATGATTTATGGTAGCTTCATTTTAACAGTGAGAGGTGGAATATCAAAAAGAAAATCTAGAAAAGTAAACATTTAAATAAAAAATAATTTGCATTTCATTGAGGGAAATAAGTATTTGATCCCCTAAAAACCATGACTAATGTTGGCTCCCACAGACACACCCTAATCTCAGTGAAGTCGTTACCTGCATGAGAGACACTTGTCCCAAATTGTCACCTATATAAAAGGCCACCTGCCAACAGACTCAGTGACACTCCAACATCTCCACCATGGGCAAGACTAAAGAGCTGCCTAAAGATGTCAGGGACAAAACTGTTGACCTATACAAGGCTGGAATGGGCTACAAAGCCGTAAGTAAGAAGCTGGATGAGAAGGTGACAACTGTTGGTGCGATTTTTTGAAAGTGGAAGAAGTACAACATTACTGTCAATCGACCTAGGCCTGGAGCTCCATACAAGATATCACCTCGTGGAGTCTCACTGATCATGAGAAAGGCTAAAAATCAGCCAAGAACTACACGGGAGGAGCTGGTTAATGATCTCAAGGCAGCTGGGACCACAGTCTTCAAAAAAAAACATTGATAATACACTGAGACGTAATGGTTTAAAACCCTGCAGTGCACGCCAGGTTCCTCTGCTCAAGAAGGCTCACGTGCAGGCCCACCTCAAGTTTGCAAATGAACATGTTAATGACTCAGACAGCCTGGGAGAAGGTGCTGTGGTCAGCTAAGACCAAAATTGAGCTCTTTGGCTCACCGCATCGACGGAAAGATGAACGGGGCCATGTATCGCAAATCCTTGCCTCCGCCAGGACACTGAAAATGGGTTGTGGATGGGTCTTCCAGTACGACAACGACCCAAAACATACACCCAAGGAAATAAAGCAGCATATCAAGGTCATGAAATGGTCTAGCCAGTCTCCTGACCTCAATCCCATAGAAAATCTATGGAGAGAGTTGAAGCTTTGCATTCCCAAACTACAAGAAATGTCTGACTGCTGTGCTTGCCAACAAGGGTTTTGCTACCAAGTATTAAATGTTTTACTACGGGGTCAAATACTTATTTCCTTCAATAAAAATCAAATTTAATTTGTATTTCTCATAATTTTCTCAGTTTTTCTTTTGATATTCTGTGTCACCGTTAAAATAAAGCTGGAATACGTTTTAGAATGTTTCATTTATTTTTTTGTATTAAAACTTTTGAAGTCGGTGGGGGATCAAATACTTATTTCCTCCACTACACACATACCCAAAAAATAGGAACATTTTAATTAGAGTATAGCATCAACATAGTTCAACTTCAGGAATATTGATCTGGTCAGTTAAGTAGTAGGGAGGGCCATTAATCAGTTTCAGCTGCTTTGGTGTTAATGAAATAAACAAGTGCAGTAGAGGAGCAACAATGAGACATTCCCCAAAACAGGAATGGTTTGGATGAGGTCATTGACATTTTGTGCCCCCTCATCTTTTCCGACTGATTTTTTTTTTACTAGTTTTGCAGTTAACTTGTGTCAGCGTCACTACTAGTACCATGGTGCGGTACCTGGACCCTACAGAGGTTGCACAGGTAGTCCAACTACTGAAGGATGGCACATCAATATGTGCCATTGGCACAAGGTTTGCTGTGTCTCCCAGCACAGTCTTAAGAGTACGGTGGAGATTCCAGGAGACAGGCAGTTACTCTAGGAGAGCTAGACAAGGCTGTAGACGGTCCTTAACCCCTTAGCAGGACCGGTATCTGCTCCTTTGTGCTAGGAGGAACAAGATGAGCATTGCCAGAGCCCTACTGCTGTGAATGTGTCTGACCAAACAATCAGAAACAGGCATCATGAGGGCAGCCTGAGGGCCCGACGCCATTTGCCACAGAACACCAGAATTGGCAGATCCGCCACAGGCGCCTTGTGCTTTTCACAGATGAGAGCAGGTTTCACCTGAGCACATGTGACAGACGTGACAGGCTCTGGAGACGCGGTGGAGAATGTTATGCCGCCTGCAACATCATTCAGCATGACTGGTTTTTGGTGGTGGGTCAGTGATGGTCTGGGGAGGCATATCCCTGGAAGGACGCACAGACCTCTACAGGCTAGACAATGGCACCCTGAATGCTATTAGGTATCAGGATCCTTGGACCCGCCGTCAGACCCTATACTGGTGCAGTGGGTCCTGGGTTCCTCCTGGTGCACAACAATGCTCAGCCTCATGTGGCGAGAGTATGCAGGCAGTTCTTGGAGAATGAAGGAACTGATACCATTGGCTGGCCCACCGGCTCGTCTGACCTAAATCCAATAGAACACCTCTGGGACATTATGTTTCGGCCCATCCGACACCACCAGGTTGCACTTCAGACTGTCCAGGAGCTCAGTGATGCCCTGGCCCAGATCTGGGAGGAGATCCCCCAGGACACCATCCGTCATCTCATTAGGACTATGCCCCCACGTTGCATACAAGCGTGTGGGGGCCATACGAACTACTGAGTCCATTTTGAGTTGCTGCAATGGAATTTGGGTTAAATGGACGAGCCTGCTGCATCATTTTTTCGCTTTGATTTTCAGGCTTTGAATTCAACCCTCTGTAGGGTGATCATTTTCATTTCCATCAAATGATGTGGCATACTTTCGTTATTAACATTACCCAGTCTATATGAGGAAAGATATTCTGCATGATTTTTTCTATTGAGATCTGATGTGTTTTCAAAGTGTTCCCTTTATTTTTTGAGCAATAAATAAATAAAAACACATGCGTGTGCACACGCATGTTAATATCAGTTATTTGTTAGCCATCGGAAGATTTTTTTTTAGATTATACTTCTACATGTTTACTAAGTGCCTACAAGCACAATATTAAGCTCATTAGAACGAAAACACAGATTTGGTTTCTTTTGGACAAAAACAAGCTTTCTTCTACTAATAAACAGGTTTGGATTTGGTAAAACAATTTCCATAGATAATACAGGAAGCATTTAAAATTCCAGACTCACTTGAATGGGTGTTCCTGACAAGATTACTCTGTAGTTGGCAGCCAGCTGCTTGATAGCCTTGGAGAGTTTGGTTTTCCCATTCTTAATAACATGACCCTCATCGAGGATACAGTAATTAAATTTTATATTTCTGTCAGGGTTAGAAAATAAATTTAAAAACAGACATGCAAACAGTTGAAAAATAATCACAAACGTGCACACAAATACAAGAGTAACGTTTACCTAAAAAAGTCAATGTCGTTCCGCACAACATCATAAGAGGCTACAACAAGGTTGTGCTTTTTCACTTGGTGCTGTAATCTGGAACAGAAACAGAAGCATTTACTTATATGCATCAATCAATCAATTGAATGCCAGTTAACTCTAAAGACTGAATTAGGCATTTCTTAAAATAATATACTGCAATATTTGTGTGTACTATGTACTAATAAGCCCTCACACAGTCTCCAAACACAGATGGAGGGTCAGGAGATTCCTCAGTGATAACTTAGTGGTGCGTACCGTGCTCTCTCCGTGGGGGGGCCTGTATAATGCAGAGGGTTCAGAAACTCCTTAGTGCAGAACTTGCCCACCTCATCCACCCAATGCCCTGTCAGAGTTGGTGGGCACACTACTATGGAGGGTAGAGGACAAGAGTCTGCAGACTTGGTCTTGGCATACTCCTGCACCCTGCATATGGACATAAACGGATCCAAAAAAATAGGCAAATAAATAAATAGCATTTGTAATCTTTCAACATCAGTACACAATTTTTCCCAGAACAGCAAAAAATTCAACCTCCATAGAAAAGTCAAGGCGAATTAGAAATCATAACATTTCCAAGTGCAAATCACAGTGGTATCTAAGAACGCTTCAGTGACAGTGGAAGGGAAACCACTGATGATGGTTTTAATACCCTGATTTCAGACAAAATGATGAAAGAATGTGTCCACAATCTATTGGACACAGTTTAAATCAAGAACAGCGTGTGGTCTGACTTTTGAATATACCTGAGGTAGTGGTCTCCAGCAAGAATGCAGATGGACTGCAGGGTTTTGCCTAATCCCATGTCGTCACACAGGATTCCATGCAGCTTGTATTTATTTAAGAATGCCAACCAGTTTACTCCATCCTGTACCACAGAGATACACACATACACATTACAGAGCCATCATAAAGACACAGAACAAGCGATTAAAGCTGGTTTTAACTACATTTCAAAAGGTAGATGATTCTCTAGAGATGGCTTCATGCCAGCAACAAACTGACGCATGGCAGCCAATCCTTTTATCCTACTACCTGTTCAGTCTAAATGTAATTTGTTGCCATCAGCACACAGCCTCTGGCCGCCATTCATTTAAAGGCAAAAAGCCATTTGTAAGTTAGTCAGAAAACAATCCAAGAGAGGATGAAGAGGGGGGAAGTGCAGAGTGGCCAGTAGTTCAATTAAAACACATAAAGCAGACACCAGCTATCCATTACCCTGCTCTCAGCAATAAAGCCACACCGGGGGAGTTACTATGCAAAAACTTAAGTAAGAAGAGCAAGAGGCAGCCATATCAACAAAACCGTGTTCACTCCAGCATAAAGAAACATGAATGTACAAGAAGTTTTAGGCGTTAAAAGACATTCATGACTCATTTCAGGCCAAACCCAACATACTCCATTTAAGCAGGAACAGAATGTTGTTCTAAAGTTTAAACAGACAGGTATTTGTAATGAAAAGGTCACACCCATAAAACTACATGCCTGTTGGTATTTCCTAAGCTCTGCCTTTATGGGCACAGGAATCTTGTAGTTCTCCAGCTTCCTGCTGTCCAGTAGCTGCTCCAGGAAGTGACGTTCTCTGGCCTTCTGGCGAATGAGATCATCCGACATGCTGGGTGGGTCAGGGATGCCAGCCTGCAGATGAAAACATACAGAAAGACATTTCTGTTAAAGATCAAAACTAAAGCATAAACTGAAGACTTGTATCAAGGATTTGATTTGTGACAACAACTAATATTGTTTTAGTTTCCATATAAAGAGTCTATGCATTAAGGAGTGAAAGGCATGTTTTATAACTGACAGTATTAAAACACTACATTAAACTCTTTATATACAGTATATACGTATTATGAAGCATCTGTCAGAGCACATTATAGTTACTTTAACTATTAGATGGTTTAACAGTCACTGTGCCATTGGCTTAACATTGTCGCACACCTGTGCCGGTCATTATAAGAACAAGTAAGCAGTACAAACCTCCAGAGGAAGCAAGCGTATGAGGGTCGCAAAACACTGTGTAGCCATGAAGCGCACACTGTCACTAGGGTCACTCATCCGTCCCAGCACCGGTACCACAAGCAGCACAATGTAGGGCACGATTTCAACATCCAGCTGCTCCATCACACCTGAGAGTGACTTGTAAAGGACTAAAGGCATCAAGGCGGGAGGGGTGTCCCTTGCAGTAAACTAAAAGTAACTAAAAGTAGCAGTAATGCTGATAAAATAAAATAATAAAATCAAATTTACTTTCAAAATAAGTTAATTTTACATGTTATGCATGCAATGGTGCAACATCTCTTGTAAAGCCTGAAAAAAAAGGCAGTCTGGTTGAACATGTGATTTGTGTGATGTCTTCAGACCATAACACACCTTCACACTGACTTACAGGTGCCTCTCAATAAACTAGAATATCATCAAAAACTTATTTCAGTAATTCAATACAAAAAGTGAAACACATGTATTATATAGATTCATTGCAAATGATCTGAAGTGTTTATTTCTTTTAAAATGTTGATGATTATGGCTTACAGCCAAAGAAAACCCAAAAGTCATTATCTCAGAAAATATCTGGGAAATATCAGAGAATATTACATACGACCAATTGAAAAAAAGATTTTTAATTCAGAAATGTTGGCCTACTGAAAAGTATGTACAGTAAATGCGCTCAATACTTGATTGGGGCTCCTTTTGCACGAAGTACTGCATCAACGCGGCGTGGCATGGAGGCGATCAGCCTGTGGCACTGCTGAGGCGTTATGGAAGCCCAGGTTGCTTTGATAGTAGCCTTCAGCTCGTCTGCATTGTTGGATCTGGTGTCTCATCTTTCTCTGGACAATAAGCCATAGATAGTGAACAGGTGCCAACTCCTGCTGGAAAATGAAATTTCCATGTCCAAAAAGCTTTTGTCGGCAGAGGTAAGCATGCAGAAATTTACTGGTAGATGGCTGCGCTGACTTTGGTCCTGATATAACACAGTGGACCTACACCAGCAGATAGCATGGCTCCCCAAACCATCACTGATTGTGGAAACTTCACACTAGACCTCAAGCAGCTTGGATTGTGAGCCTCTCCAGACCCTGGGACTTTGATTTCCAAACGAAATGCAAGATTTCCTTATATCTGAAAAAAACAATTTGGACCACTGAGGAACAGTCCAGTTCTTTTTCTCCTTGGCCCAGGTAACGCCTTCTGGCGCTGTCTCTTGGTCATGAGTGGCTTGACAAGGAACGCGACTGTTGTAGCCCATGTCCTGGATATGTCTGTGTGTGGTGGCTCTTGAAGCACTGACTCCAGCAGCAGTCCACACCTTGTGAATCTCCACTGCATTTTTGAATGCCCTTTTCATGACAATCCTTTCAAGGCTGTGGTTATCCCGGTTGCTTGTGCACTTTTTTCTACCACACTTTTTCCTTCCACTCAACTTTCCATTAATATGCTTGGATACAGCACTCTGAACAGCCAGCTTCTTTAGCAATGACGTTTTGTGGCATAACCTTTAGTGCTTCAATGAACGCCTTCTGGAAGTCTGTCAAGCCAGTAAGTCCCCATGATTGTGTAGCCTACTGAACCAGACTAAGGGACCATTTTAAACGCTTAGGAAGCCTTTGCAGCGGTTTTGTGCTGATTATTCAAAATTTCTAAGATGACTTTTGGGTTTTCATTTGCTGTAGGCCATAATCAACATTAAAAGAAAAACACTTAAAATAGATCACTCTGTTTATAATGAACCTATATAATATATGCGTTTCACTTTTTGTATGAAATTACTGAAATTATTTAACTTTTTGATGACATTCTAATTTATTGAGATGCACCTGTATGTGCCAAAAACTATGGAATACGATAAAAGCTGTCTGGAGGAATGTTGAGTCATGCCGTCTGGACATCCACAGCTCCATGATATTTATAGATGTAGGATCTTGGATACAAATGGACCTCGCCACCAAATCTATACATGCTCGATAGGCCTCCATGAAGCCCTAAAAATAGTCACCAAGCAGTGCCACCTGGGGCACATGGCATCATGGGCTCCGCGCCACACGCCCACCTGTGGCTTGAGGAATGTGAAATGCCCGCACATTGTCCCATCCGTTTGGAACCTACCAGCATGCATTGCTAGACATATGATTTGCCAGGATTTAACATCAATCACAAGATGATACCTCACAACTTGTACAAATGTGGGCATTGCCAAGCTTTCCCCAGAGGTTAGGACATTCCAAAAATCTAATTACATACTACCATCCCCTAACTTCTTTTTGAAAGTGGCTTTAATACACTGACACACAAGGAGTTCCAGATTGACATTTAGCACCCTAGAGCAAAACTGACATCAAGTTGCAATAAATACACTTTTGTAACAGTTCCCAGCCTGAAGGATACAGGCCATGGCCTCAATGGCGCCTTCCTGTTTGGTGCTGTCATCGATAGCACCCAGCCATGGCAGCACACGCTCTAGGAAAACGTTCATGCTTTCCATGGTGGCAATCTTGCTTAGCACTCCCACACAGCGAGCTGCCATATGGCGCACGGCCGTGTACGGGTGCTGAAGACAAGTGCACAGCAGAGGGAGCTGCTCCAACAACTACAGAGAGACAGAGTAAGTTGGTCAAACTTTATATATATGTAATATTAAGCACTCCTGACTACCTACTTTCAGTGTATGACAATCCAGTACGTACATGAATTCCTAAACTATTCGTAGTGTTAAATCATTTTAATAAAACTGTAAGGGGTGTGCTGGTGAGCAACTTTGCTAAGGTGGGTATTTGTGCAAAGATGTACCAGAGGTATGAGCTCTTGAGACATGGCACCTGCAGTGACCTCCAACACCTGCAGAGAGCTGACCAGCTCCTGAGCTACTGCGTCACCTTTATCCAAGAATTGCCGAGAATCTAAAACACAACATTCACAAAATATTTCACCATTAATGAAATTCTAACTTCAGAGAACCCACTGCTTTAATATCATATCTAGAACTGGACTACTACTACCACCACCACCAAAAGTGGTTTAAACACAAACAAAACCATGCTCACCCAGCGCATCCACAACAGCTTTCAGTGGGCCAACCATAGATTCCCAGAGATAGGGTAGTGCCTTGGTGAGCTCTGGTCCAAAGTGCCTAGCAACAGTCATCAGAGAGAACTCTGCACCTCTTCTCTGAATGAGAATTGGCTTCTTACTCTGATAATACAAACCAGAATTACAATTAACACTTTAAAACAACTCCTGTTTCATTAGTATTCAATTATTAGCACTAAAAAGGTATTTAACATTTCACTCAGCAGATACTAATTTTCATTGCTCTTTCCCGACTGTTGTATGTAAATAAGTCAAGACAGTGACGCAGCCTAGATTTTGAAACGCGTTTGTTTTACCATAGTGTTTCGCAAACATAGGATTTGTGTTTGAAAAAGGAACACCATGGTTTGAGGTATACGATACATCAGGTTTATGCAGCAACTATGGCAATATAGATTCAAACTGACCTCATCTGTTTCTGTGGAGACAGAGCTGCCTGGAGGAAGATCATTAGGGGGTGGTTTGGACAGTTTTGGGGTGGGGCCTCTCTTGCTGGTGATGGCAAAAGCAGCTCTCTGATGACGGTAAAGTGTAATGATGCCTTTTGTCTTATTCACCATATGGTGCATACCGTCTTTCTCTGATACGCTGGCTACAGGGAGCAAAACAAAAACTTAGCAAACACAGAAACTAGAAGTGAGAAAGAAGAACCGAGAAACAAGATGTTTGTGCTTTGTAATGCCCTTTAACCGCACAGAAATACGCACACCAAAGATTTTAGCGCTTTAATATTCTTATTCTCACCTTTGCTGCCTTCCTGTGTGGGCAGTGTGGGTTGCTGAACAGGGCAGGCGGCGTTGGGTGTGAGCATCGGGTCTACACACACTGAGCTGCACAGATTCTTCACAATCTTAGAATTGGGACAGGGGGTGCGGCCTGCGCACAGTTGTAGCAGTTGGGCAATTTTGGAGGCGGCGTAGCCCTGCACCAGTGTGTTCTCCTCCTTCTTTATGGCCTCCATGAGTGGCCGAACCAGCGGGTTAAGCTTATCAGGGAGAGCTGCCAGACTCACCACGGCACAGGCTGTGAAGGTGTGCACACGCAGATGCAACTGCTGCCACTCTGTACTCGTCTCAGCCACGGTGGAGGATGCTTGCTGCCGCTTACTATCCAATGGCTGAAACTGTCGAGTCTTCAGGTTCAGAGATGCTGTGGCATCAGAAAATATGGTGGTCACCTGAAGGAAGAGTGAGGAAATTAAAGCTGAGAAAGTCAGAAACTAAATGAAGCATGAGACTGAAATTTAATGTGTGCCAGCACAAAAGACAAACTCAGTCTATTGTATCAGCAGTACAGGAGGAACATAAGAGATTACAGTTTGTTCTAAGAGTGCACACTGGCACCTGTTGCCAGACATGAAATGATGGCTGCTAGTATTAACAGTTATATCACATTTTCAGCACTTGAGATCAAATCAAGATGTGCCTTGCTTCTAGCCAAAGCTTTTTATTTACATTGAGACTGTTTTACTTGATACAGAAATTTGCAAATGTTTGCATCTAAACACTAAAATACACATCTAGACCTAATAACTGATAATTATCAGCATTAGGCATAATCATTTTAGATGGACAGTGCTGTCCCAGGAAACAAATGTATGAAGTACTTCTTTCCCCAAAGATGCAGTTCATAAGGAGATGCAGAACTAAGATGATCCCAAACTTTTTTTTCCTGCCTTATATGCATTCAGTGCTAATATTTACTCTCCGTTTCACCCTACTTGTTTCATAACCCTAGACATGCAAGCACATAAACCTCATCAAGACAGTGACTTGACACCACTGCTATCAATTTTAAGTAGAATAAAAATCAAGGTACTAAGTCAGGAGCCAACACTAACACTAAACAACTTCCTGACCTTGTTTGAGGTTTTCTGGCACTGAAAATGCAGCACACAGCAGTGAAAAGGAGATGAAGGGTTGCCTTCAATTGCGAATATACTTCAGGGACCATGTGGACATTGTCAAGCAGACAGCGCCACCATTTGTTCTAGTAACTAATGAGGTAGCAATGATCTAGGCTTTATTGAGAAAGGCTTTACAGACACTGACCAGCTCGTTGGCCTGATCGATGGTGAAGACACTGCAGTTGATTCGCTCTCTCACGTCAATGTGGGCATCGGCAAGTAGGCTGATGAGCTGCTTGCATTCATTTTGCATGCGTGTGAAAGGGATGGCAATTTCATCATAATACAATTGCTCTGACAGAATAGCCAATAGGCGGGGTTGGACCACACTGGATACAATTTCACACTCCTGAGAAAGACAAAAAAAAATTTAATAAAATAAATCATCATCATCATCATCATCATCATCACTGTAAGAACAGACCAAACATGCATTCCTCCACAGCTAAACCTTCATATGAGCCCGCTCACTGAGAAGAGAAGAGAATATTGCTCTCTGCAGATACTGACCAGCTCACTGGCCTCATCATAATATTCACACAGTTCAGGAGGGGCCATTAGAAGCAGTTATGGTTAAGAACCACGGTTCTGCAGTCTTTATAAGAAGTTATGCAGTAGATGTCACAGTAGTGTAGGCTGAGCAATAAATGGAGTCTGTAAACCAAATCTCTAATTTAAAACCAAGAGCTTTATTCATAACAAGGATTTTCAGAAGCTTGGTTTTGTTCTAAAACAGCCCACATAGCAAGACCAAAGAATCAGTAACTGATTCAACAACCTACAATCCCACAAAATTCAGAAAGGGAGCCACATGTTCATTTCTCTCTAGCAAACTGAACAAAATTAGAGACACTGACACATTATGACTGAGCACTCTAATACCAGACCTCTCCTGTCAGTGATAGCAAAATTACAGCCTGTACACCCATGCAGTACTTAATTAATAGATCTAAATAACAGATAATTAGATCTTTTTTTATAAACAGAATTACTAAAGCAATACCAAATTGAGGCAATCAATGAGAAAGGCTCAGTCAAGCCTATTACAACTCTCCTACTCACTTTTTGAACAGATGCCCACTCACAGAGCACCATGGACACAGCAATGCGCTGCAGAGCTGACTTCGAGTTAAGGTGGAAAAGCAGCAGCTGGGCAAGGGACTCTGCTGGGCGGATTTCTTGAGTGGAGCTATTCAACCGCGGATCACAGATACAGCTACATAGTGCCCCCAAGAGCCTGGGAGAAGATACAATATATTAATGTTGCAAGCTCTCACAGCAGAACGATGTTGCTGAGCAGCATTTCAGAACAAGAAAGAAAGAAAGAAAGAAAGAAAGAAGGATATTAGTCAATCAATCAATCACGAACTTGGCAGCCATAAGTCGGGCACGTGTCACTACATAGTCTCGCGTTGCCTGGTCCTCCGTTATTGTATCAGCTCCACCAATGTACTCCTGCACTGCCTCCTTTACCTGCGTCCCACCCTGCCGAGACTTTCCAGTCACCTTCTCCTGAAGACACAAACCAACACGCAAAAGCTTAATTCACACATACTGTCTTTCATCATTTATAGTTTTATGAATATATATAGGCCAGTAAGCACAGCTGATGGAAAAACGGAGAAGAAATAAAGACATTCAGCTATAAGAGGGGGCGGACATGGTGCCTCATTCTTGTAGTTAGAAAAGAGACATGTGACCATGTAATTTCATTATGATGAAATTAAAATAAATTAATAAAAAAATCTTGACCGCAAAACACACAAAGCAATTCAGAAGGAAAAAAAAAATAAATAAATAAAAAAAAAAAGGTATTAATGCCCCCAGGAAAGAATGGGTTGAGATTTAATATTAAGATTACTTATGATTGTTGACCTTACCTTGGAACGAGCCTTAACTTCTAGCAGCATGTTGAGATCAATGGGAATGTGTGATGCTTGCATCATTAGACAAAGCCAGGCACCCATCCACGGACAGCTGGCTGCTACCACATACTGATGGTGGGCTTGCCTCAACAGTTCACCCCATACCTTGTAAAGTAAATCTTGCCATTAGTGCATAAAGAAAAAAAAAAAAAAAAAATTACAAAATGTTGAGTGACTAAGCTACACACCTTCTGGATGAGATCAAGTATCTCCTGGTTGCTCTCAAGGATGCAGGACTGAAAAATGTGCCTAAGCATGTCTGGCAGAACGGGGTTTAACCACACGGCACAACTCTGGAGGACACAACACAGACCAAGCCTTAATATTGCACTCACCATCACTTAAACAGACCAGTATAAAAGAGCTTGGTGTAGGAGTCTAACAGCTGGTCTAAAATTAGCTCAGATGAACAACACATACAATCAGGGTGAGCATCACACAGCTGATTTCAGAGACAGAGAGCAAGATCATAGATTTACTGTACTTTAAGCAGTATGAGTACTTTTAGTGCAATATTAAAATGTTTCTACTTGATACCAACCTGGTCAGTTTTGGACAGGAGTGTGAAGAGTGTTTCTAAGGCAGCACGTCGAACAGACGCAATGGTATGTCTCAGGAAGGGCCAAACTCGAGGAACTAGCACTGTTAGCGATTGCTGCATACTGATATTATGGAAAAAAGGAACGGAAGAGGAGCATTTACTAGAAATAACAGGAACAACTATTTAAATAGCATGTAAACAATAGTATGAGCAGACACAACAAGTACTGTATGCCAGTTAGTATTTTTACACCAATATTCCAGATTAATGACTCTAGTGTCTACATGAACCATGACACACTGCATCAACTATTACACTAAACTTGGACTCTCCGGAGTTGCACAAACTAGCAGTACATTAGATCAAAGATCAGCACCAAATACTAGTCAAACTTAAACAGCTGTAATTAGGCACCTGTAGTCTGATACAAACCTACTATCAACACTGGCATTCAGACATCACAACACACATGCACTACAGGATTGAGAGTTGATTGAGAGTGAACTAGAGTTGATAGGATATTAGGATTTTAGAAGTTTATACCGACTACACAGTACCAATTAGATATCACAGTAAGGCCATTCAGCACAAAGCTTCATTGAATCCAGCACAGCTAGACTTACAATTGCTAAACTAGTATGATTAATCCCAGACATTCTAAAGCAATGACCAACTTAGAAATGCTGGTAGTTGTCTTTGCAACAGCCCAAAAAATGTCAGCTTCAATAACTGGGGTCAGATGTGTGCCACCCCTACATTTTACTGCCAACAATCTTACCAGTTTGGTTTTGTTTGGTATGTGTGTACCCTGCAATTTTACATCATAACCAACACAATGAAGGTCAACATGGTCAACCAAATAACAGACTACTTTATTACAGAACACAGTCCTGCAGAAATCTCAGAACATGAAGGGCAAGAGTTCTATTTAGCATCAGTCATGTTTTATTTTAAAAAGACATTTTTGCTCATCATCGTTACTCTTTCCCCTTTCAATTTTCATATCAACTTGGCACCCAAGTACAGATATACGACACCCCAGCTTAAGACAGCTCTTAACTGGGCCAGACAATCTGAATGGCTGGAAATACCCGAGAGGTGATGTCAAAAATCAGGGCTCACCTGCACTGAAGCACCTGAGGGTAAGTAAGCAGGGAGGATAGCAAGGTCATGATACTGTTTGTTGAGGCTGTGAGGTCATCCAGTTCCAGCAGGGCATCCCACAGAGTGTTAACTATGAAAGGGACCTACAACAACATTTAAACAAAAATATTAATGCAAATCTGGGTGGTGTTTATTTAAAAACGTACACACACACACACACACACTGGAAATCCACAATACAACACAGGCTCTGACCTTAGCTGGCTGTAGCTGCACCAGTCCTTCCACGACTGGGATCAATGCAGCAGCAGCTACTGCACGCACATCATCATCCAGGTCCTGCAGTCCCTCTGTTATGGCAGGAAGAACGCGAGGAAGCAGTTCCGAGATAAGGTCCTGAAGTTCAACAAAATCAGATCAATAGTACTCACTTGAGCAAAGGTTTTAAACTGAAAAACAGGCAAATTACATGTAACAAAAGTGTAAAATCTCATTTCCAAATGTTAAATGTTAACTGCAAAGGCATGTAGAAGGTGATCTTGTGTTAACTTGGTGAGATTAAATAATTTGTGAACAAAATATTCACTACAGAATTAAACAAAGAGTGAACTGAAGTGAAACTGAAGAGTGTCCCATCCAAAGATACAGATAAAATTAAGGCAAAAACTGTTCGCACCTGTCTAACAGCAAGAGCGTATTTAATTCCCAGTAGCCCTCCGTGCCGGACCTCCCACTGATCCTCAGTAAGCAGTTTCAACAAAATGTCCACAGTCATAGTAACACCACTGTCTGTCATGTGTCTCAAAGCCACACCAAGCGTCTGTGCACATGTCTCTCTGACCGGTGCAACAACCTATCAGACATGAATGAAGCAGTTAAAATATATACATAGTATATATTAAATATGTATTGAAAGATATCTATATATATATATATAACATATATAATATAAATATATATATAATATATTTATATAAATTCACAGATATATATATAAAAACGGATATAAACCCTGATATATATATAATAAAGATCAAAACCCTGAGACCATCATAAACTAGACCATCTAAAGCAGAAGTGAGATGACAAAAGTTATATTTAATTTGTTAAGAAAAATGCAGGACACCCATCAACCCCCTGAATTATAAATATGTAAGATTTTACAAATGAACTGCCAGATCCAATGAAATAGCCAAATCAAAACTTTACACCCTGCGACCAGGTGCAGCAGTGCCAGAAACCACCAGTTAAGATGGTCAAAGTGCAGACACCTCACCTCATCAGACACAAAGTCTCCAAAACGGTCCAGAGCAAAGACACACAAAAGCCTAATGACCAAATCCTCCAGCCACTCCTGATGCTGCTGCGCCAACTGTGAAAAGAAGGATCAGCACAAAAGTAAAAGTAAGTAAATTTGCCAAATACTCAAATAAATTATTGCAAAAAACACACATATTGCACATTGTTTAAAAACAACAGTTCCCAGCCTTACAGTGCATAACAGGGCTGGCTGTCAAACGGTACATGGGGCTATTTAATGCATCTTTAAGAGAACTTATCCATAAAATCCATATTCCTTTTTTCCCCCCTCATTAAGCCAAAAAGCATCGACACTCTTGGATACAGACAGTAGTTTATAACAGTTTAATTAAACTAAAATAAATAAAAATTGGATAGACGGATAGATGAATAGAAGCTTAGTGACACTGTTAAACCTGTAACTACAAACACAAATCTAAACCAATAACAGCAATATTCATCTCTTCATTTTGTGCTCCTCAGCAATAAAAGCAGCTTAAGGCATTCAAAAGGACATTGTCTACATGTGAATTTACAGTGTATTGGATTTAACAAATTTCACTCCTAGATTTCCTCGGCTGTATAGGTGAAAGTATTTGCCCAGGGATGACAGCAGGCTGCCACATGGATTGATTAAAGAATTTAAACTCCATCGGCTTATAACTATTCAGTATATGCAGGCAGTTTTAAAAATGAACAAATTAATTAATAAAAAACAAAAAGCTGCAGTTAGAGTACCTGTTCTGAAGTACTGCCAACCAGCTTCCCTCCTCCGGCACCATGACATTTCAGCACCTCCCTCAAGCCTGTTCCTGCACCGTGTCGTATCTGTAGTGCAACCACAAAAAAGCATTAAGCTGTGTCACTAGTTTTCGCAGAAAACAAAAAACAATTTAATTCATACACAATTATTCATTACTTTATTTATAACTCAACACTGACATGCAGCATGTAATTCAGTACTAGGTTGGGGTAAATGTAGTAAATGACTGTACCTCCCAGGATGGATTGAACAAGTCATTACAAAGCTCTTCACAGAAACTCTCCAGGGGCCACTCTTGTGTCTGCCATACAGAATACAGGGGGGGGACAATGAAAGAATGAATGAATGAATCCACAGAGCATCAGACTTGCCATTAATACATTAAATGACAGGAAACCTTTAGCGAATGTGGAAGCTTAACATACCTCCTCTAACAAACTTGAGTTATCAGGAACATTGTCAATTAGGACTTTGTTTTCAGACGCTGGCTGGTCAATTACTACATTAGTGGTTTTCCGTCTTTTCTCTTCAGGTTCTCCTTCAAAGCTGTCGTTGCTATTAAGGGGGGGATAAAATAAAATAAATAAATAAAAAACACACAACAACAACTTAGCAGCCTCAAGACAGCAACCCGCACAAATATGTGCAATTTAACAGAGCATGAGGGCATAACAGTTGTAGATGGCAGTACCTCTTTTCGTTGGGATCTAAATCTCTTGACCTCTGTTTCGCCACCAGCTTCGCCATTCTCTTAGCCTTGTTTCTCTGTCGATTGCTCATGCCTGGGCGGAACTCGGAATCTATCAACTCTGCTGCCTGCATGGGCTGTGGAGGAAATCCAGCTTTATTTCCTTACAGAAACCCAATAAACACCCCGTAAAACAAAAAACAGCATTTGAGCTTACAATCTGCTGTATAAGTAACCAAGAAAAATTCTCAGCTGCCTGAAACCTCGTGTTCGCTGTTACAAGGTGACATCAACTCGTAACAAATGTTAACTGCCTACCTACAGTAAAGCTTTGCACAGCCTCATAATGAACAGCAACTACAGGAGGTGCAGAGCATAATGCTCTGAAACAGCTTTTCAGATAGGAGGTGAATACAGTATGATTACAATATTCTAATCAATCTGCACTGTCTCTATTCCTACTGAACAAAGAAAAGCACAGCATCCATAAATTACAAATGTGGTAGAGCAGCTCTCCTCATTGCCTGACTATGTCTGATAAATACAAAGAATGTGGCATTTAATTGTGCATCTAAGGAGGTACATCAGATCATCCTGAGCACAGCCGATAACAGCACCACCCTGTCCCACCCAACCGTCGTCTATTACAAACCAAAAGTAGTACATACAGAGAGTTTAAGGATAAAGCGTCTCTTTTTTCCATCTGATTAATTTCTGAAGTGTTGATTCTTTATCTGCTATAAAAAGAACCAGTGAACCTCAAGCCAACTGCTGGTTTCTGCTAAATACATTTCTCCACAATCTTGGGCCAAATAAGCTGGCCTAGTCATGCAATTTGGCTCCAAAACAAGAGGCTGCTCTTTGATTCAATCATAGTTGGTAATTTATTTTTTTGTTTTTTATATTAAAAAAAAAAAAAATAATAAAAAAAAAACCTGCTTACTGCTTACAGCATGCTGTGTGTACTCTCATAATTCATTCACACAATTCAAATCTAATGTTACTTGTTATACAACATGGCAAGCAAACAAATCAGAGGCTCAATAGTAGTGCGTGTGTGTGTGTGTGTGTGTGAGTGTGATATTTTACTGTTATGCTCGCATATACATATAATAAAGGTCAAACTGTCTTAATTTACAAATGTTAAATGTGCTTAACACCATAACAGTTCTGCTTACCATAGAACACAATCGATTATAGCGCCTACCACAATTTACATAATAATGACTCAAAACGCAGGGAACAAAGTCGAGCAGCTGCCGCTGAAAGACTAGAAAGGTGGAATCAATCTTGTTCTTGGTTTTTTAGCTTAGTGAGGTTTGACTGCGAGTACCTGGTGATGTGCTGAGAATTTTAAAAGAGCAGAGCACAGGCTTAGCTGAACGGTAAATTGACTTTTTTTTAGAGATAGACAATGTAACATCAATTAAATTTATTGACTGTGTTCTGTGGTGCATGTAGCCTTTAGTGAGCTACTATTATATTTAAGACCACCACATAATGGTCCTGTAATGTCCAAATATTTAAAACCATTGCTTTTATGGTGTGCAAATAATTTCTTGCTGACTTGTAGCACTACAATTCTCAGAATGTCACAGCATGCCACTTTGCACTTTATTACCATGCTGAATTAAAGCCATGGTAGATAGCTTGCCTGATAAAATTCACACACAAACGCAGCCAGTCTTTTAGGTGGAGAGATCTTGGCTAACAGTACAGCATTAGAGTCTGTTTATTTGTAATAACGATCACCATCATTAATTATGCCATCAGTTTACTACCTTACCAACAGCCTACTACCAGAGAGTTGTGTACAAATTAATCTGAAGCTGACGGTTTCCCCCCCCGCCACTTTATTTTATTTATTTATTTATTTTTAATCAGTGCCACCAATTGCTGAGCTACCACACACTGATCAATGAGGACTCTTAAATGTACGGGTGGAAACATGCAATAACTGCTGTCAGTCACAGCAGTGAAGGTCACTGTGCCGTTTGAGAATTCATGGAGAATTAATCACATAGGTCAGGTTGGAGCTCATTTAGGACTTATAAAAGTATAAAAGGTTCAAATGTATAAAACAGGTGGAAAAACTCTTACTGTGTGGTTGCGTGAGCTATGGCAAGCAGGTCCCTTGCCAGCAAGCGCTCTGTTTGCACTGGAGGTACAGGTGTAGTCCAAGTCTTCATCATTAAACAGCTCCTCTGTATCCATGCCAATAGCAGCACCCATGTCTAGACCCAGTTTCTTCTGTAGAAGCTTCCTCTGTCTGGCCAGACGCTCCTTTGGGTCCACCAAAAAAAAAATTCACCTGCTCAGATTCCAAAAACAGTACAGCAAAGAAAACGAGAGAATCAACAAGAGCATCTAAATCAAGCTACTGGAAAGGACATAATTCTCATATGTAGGCAAGTAAATCAGTACTCAAAGCGTTACTACTGAAGCTCAAGTTGCAAGAAATGCACTGTATGCCCAAATGATTCCTCTGAAATGGGAATTTTGTGCCCTCTACGAGCCTCTACGATTGTGGAAAGGCAGTCAGACACATCACTGATGATTTTTGTAAACAGCATTCAGAATAGTACCGAGTTTACATTTTGACATTGGATGATTAGATGCCGGGGGAGGAGGTGGGTTCACACCCTCAAGCTGACATTTGGCACTGAGCATGATGACCCCGCGCTTATATACGGCTGCTCTCATTCTATCAGCAATACAGTTCTACGCAAATTATGCAAACTGTGTGTACACAACTACATACCCGTGTCAGAAATGGTTGAAGCTCATTTGACTAATAAGAAGGGCGTCTATTCTTTGCAATACAGTTTTTAAATATTGATGTTAATTGCAACAACAAAAAAAAAAAAACCTAAAACAAACATTTAAAAAAAAAAAAATAAAATAAAAAAAAAAAAAAAAACCAGCACTGGGCATAAACATAATTCCATATGTGCATAATGCACATCCTACCTGACTTATCATCCTGTAGTTCAAACTCTGCACCAGCAGACCCTAGCAACGATGCTCCATGTTTGAGCAAGCGGGAGATGTCAAACCTGTAGAAACTTAGTCTGTCTGAAGAGTTGTCCTCAGGAGACATGTCCTCCGCACAGGATTCTGCACAGGACAGAGAGCACACATCTTAAACACATAACATCTATCATGCTCTATCAATCCCCACACGTTTAATTTGCTTTGGCTGGACTAAACAGCATACCAACCAGGATTTGTCTGCATCAACCAGCTGGCTGGCTGGCTAAGCGCGTGTGTGAACTTCACACACACACACACACACACACACACACACACACACACACACACACACACACACACACACACACACACACACACAAAACCCAACCCTAACCCATCACTCAGAACAGATTTAAACTATAGCTAGACACCTCTTACACTTGTCACTAATAACGCATCACTGGTAGCTTGTCAAATGCATTTACGCTACAAAATTATAACAAAAAAAATTAATAATAAAAACTTAACTCAGCTACAGGGTTGGTTCCCTAACATCCAGTCCACACACAATGGACTGAGACTAAGACAGCTAGCAATGTAGCTAAAGCAGAGCTAGCTAGTTCTTCGCCTTAGCTGGCCAGCATATAAATCAGCTAAGAACTGGAACATGAAATGTAGGTCCGTAGCAAGAAACACCTTACAAAACACAAAGTCTGTATCAAGGGTATCCACAAATGTCCCGTTTGACTTTTGCAAGTGGGTGCTAAGGTTAACTTGGTTCAATAGCTTTTAGCTTTAGCTTCTATAACATTAGACACATCTTCATTCATTCAAGAACTATAAGTCATCTTACCAACTGCAGTCATTTCTTTTTCTTTTTTTTTTGTCATCAAAGTGCTGGAATGATGGTTTTGGACTACATTCAAACAACAAGTAACACAGAACGACTGCATTCTGAGAGACCTGTCACAGCTAAGCAGAGGTTTGGACCTGGACTCGTTATCAAGCTGACTGGAATGGAAAGCATTTAACCCTTTTCAACCCACAATGGTGCCTGAATAAACAAGGAAGTGACTGCAAAAAGCTTTGCTGGTTCTGTGATTGTTATTTTGCCTCCCTTACTGCTGCCAGCCTGAACCAAGAGTGACGTTGTGAGCACAGCTGAGACTGTGTGTGACTGCATGTGTGTATGCAGATCACCTTATTCAAAGACAACTTTTTTTCCCCCTACAAATATCCAAATACACGGTGCTAGCCCTACTGTTTTTAAAAAGCAGAATGTTTAAGTGACACTGGGTTAAAATATTGTACTTGCTCTTTGTCCAGACGAGTTGGAGAAATGTAACATTATGAACATAAATGTTACAAGTAAGCAGGGACAGTAAGAACAGTAGTCACCACATCTAATTACTTAATTAGGGCACTGTAAAGAGCTCGTATCAGCTTTCAAAATGAGTCAGCTTATAGTCGTCACCTAGCCATTACTCTGAAACTTGCAAACTTTCACTCAGTTTCACTTTAGCACTGATTATGCAGAGTTTCTTCATTTTTAGTCAGATCACTGGATGTTTTCCCAATTAATAGAAAACGGCTGATAAACTGGACACAAACTTTTAAATCCTGCATTCATCTTCATAGCAGTACACATGTTACTATCTGCAATAAGCTGGGTGCCATTAACATTCCACAGAATTAAGGTAACTTACCTTCCTTTGGTTTGGGGGCTGGGTTCCATTCTGGAATATTCTTTACTATGGCCTCAACTGCCTGTCCAGCTGCAATACGCGTGTCCCAGTTAGGACTCCTCAAATATATTAAAACCTACAGTGAAGAGAACAATAAAACCACAATTTTATCTCAGAGTACAGTGCATACTGATTAAATATATTACAAAGAGTTCACCTCCACACCATTTATAGACCAAACAGATCACTGCTTTGTGCATGATTAGGCATCTGATTATGATTTTCACCACAACAATAGCCTGCAATTTCTTAGCCAGTCTAAGGAAAGCCGAGGCCCTTCAACAGCATTAGAGGATATGACTGTTGTCAGTGGGTAGGAGCTTTGTTCTGTATGAGTTAATGAGATCACCTTCGATAAGAGGTTACTCAGCTCGTGGGGGTGGAGCTTGACCACATCTCCCAGCTGCTGAGCAGCAGCTTTCCTCGTCACAGGAGTCGTGCCAGTGTCCAACAAAATAAAGAGGCGCTCAAGCCTATAAATGGCATAAGCAAGTGAAAAAACACAAAAGAATAGAGAAAAGGTAAACAAATATAGAAACAGTGAGTGTGTGTGTGTATACATACATACACACATACAACAATGTGATTTTATCACACAGAAAATAAATAGGTTCCTAAATCAGCAAGCTTATCACAAATATTCAGTATAAGCCTTTCATAAGCTGTGAGTGTTGGAGAATTATCAACTGCTAATCAGCCAACATGCAAACAACCTTTAAGATAACTAGCTTGAAGACACTTTAAAACTACACTATTAAAACAGTATGTAATTATAGGCGTGGCCAATGTCCAAACTGGGGTCTGTGACCAGCTGTTTGACTGGTTGGGTGGGTCAAAAACAACTGAGAAAAAGAAAACCTGGGTATACATTAAATAGGCCTACAGCTAAAAGCTTCCTTCTGACTTCTCACTCTTACACCCAAATCCTTAAACTGCTACATCAATACAAGCGAGAAGGCAAAAAGGGGTGGGCAAGGAGAAACTATACTTAGGAAAATGTGAACATTATTTGTACTGAGGTGCACACTAAAACGAATTTTGTTGGTGAGAACACATGGTCCACACAAAATAAGGAAATTCAACATGATTTTTTCCTCATCAAGCAGCACTGTATCGTCCACATAATCTGTCTGTTTAACATCTCAAGTCTTGACAGACATATCATTCTAGCAACACAAGACCCTGCCAATACAGGCAGACAAGGAATCAACATATAGCAATGCAACACATTGGATTTTGGCACATGGATTGCAGAACATTTTTTTTGGTCAAGCAACAGAAATCTGATTCATTTTAAAGTGTGAAAAGTCACTCAAACAAAGATGCATGTGCGTAATATGGTGCATTTGCAGGACGAAACCAACCGCCCCGACTGAAACACACAAAGTTGGATCACTTGGATTCAGGCTTTGGAAAACAACGCGGCCTAAAAATAGCCTTAAACAACAAACCGGAAATGGGAAAGACAGGCTGTTGATGACGGCAATAACGTGAACTTGAAAGTAACTTGCATGACCCATCGGTAGTCTAGATTTTATAATAAGCATGCTTAGTGGCTCCAAGATGCTGACAAGACCACCTGCCAAATGTATATAGCATCATGGAAAACCTTGACAAATTAGTATATTGTACAATAAAGCACTGAATTCTGATACCCAGCTCTAATTCAGAAGATGCTGATTCGAAGACTGGGTCTTTAATGTCAACACTCATACAGCAATAAGTAAATAAACAACACCTTAGCGAGATGGTGAAGGAGATGATGAGAGGCTAGTGGAAATGTTCTGGCCTTGTCTATTATCTTACTGTGGCATTTCAGCTTTTATGGGTGCCTAAAATAAAGAGCTTTTCTGTCCTAATGCGCTCACCGCAGCTTCAGGATACCATGGCAAAGATACATTTTCTGCAGGTATTACATATAGACCACTTGAAAGCACGAGTCTAGAAGTCTCCCAAAAGAACAAACTGACTGTGAGGCACCATCTGCCTGAACACTGGCAGGGTCTGCGGAATATGCCAAGCCAAATGTTCATATATTGTCGGGTTTTGTGTGAATACACAGAGAACTCCTATAAAATCCTGTCACCCCACATACACTAATAGAAGATTATCAGACTGACAGCTAAATCTGAGCTCCGCATCACTTACTGATGCACTGCTGCTCAGAAAGCATTAGGATTCATGCCTATCACATTAATATTGTGGTGCGTCATGAGGTGGAGGGTTAGAGGTGCAGCGTACTTTCATTGTGAATAAAAATAGAAAAGATTATGCAGCTTTCCTGCCTACACTTACCAAGACCTGGACCAAAAAAGCCCTGCATCCCTGTATAGTACACCAGGATTACACATCACAGGTTTACTGACTCTTTACTCACCCCTATGTGCAGGTGCAGTTACATTACAAGGAATCGTTCTAATCAAGAACAGATTGTCCTGATCGCTGTGATCGGTGGATGAGGTGCAGCTAACACTTCATCTTGCCTTCAGCAGGCTGGCTGGGTGCGAACTCCACATACAGAAGAGGCTAAACTAACATATCGTGCTCTTTCTGTCTCACTTTTCCCCAGCCTTCAGTGCTGTACCTGTTTCTGTTGCATTAACGACAGAATTTCTTTTTACACTACATGGAGAAGATTAAAGATGCCACATCGATACGTAATCCTCCTAAGGCATCACTCGCTGCTATCACCGTAAAGAGGCCTCAATAAACTTTCTCAGACAGCCCGAAAGATCTGCGGTAACATGGCTAACTCTGATACATCACCCGGTCATATTTGTCTATTATTTTGTAGAGAAAAGGTTTAAAGACAAATACAGCCCCTACAAAAGGCTTGAAACGTGGCCTTGTGTCAGAGCTGTTCTGGCCGCGAAGCTAAACTGCCTTAGCTGGTGGTGTGGGTGGCTTTAATGTGGCTCGTGCTCCACTTAGCATGCTAGCTAACGTTGGTTAACTACAGCTAGGCTACGCTGCTATCCAGTGGCTAGCCTCAGCTGCTAACCGCATCTGCTTTTTTAATGCAAAGAAAATTAAACTCACCTCGAAACAGCCATGTTTACGAGTTAAAGGAGGTCTCCGTCTAATGTAAATATGATGTGTGGCGATCTGATGGGAAACGGAAAGGCACCATTAATTGTTCGAGAGGGGGATTAAATTAGTCAAAGCCAAAATTAGCGCTAGCGGCCGGTGCTATAGCTGCAAGTTAGCCACCTAGCAGGCTAGCAGAACTAAGAGAGGCCCGATGCGCCGCACAACCATCCGAAACGAGGCGGCCGAACGACGGGCATTCAGCTCATACCGGCCTCAAATGAGCCTCTTCCCGTTTCTCAAATATCTCCGACCCCACCAAAACACAGAGACACACGTTTATCGCCCCTAGAGAGCTAATCAACCCTCTGCACTCCTCCCGAGAAGGTATTTCAATCGAATAAGTAAAGAAAAGTAATTTTGTTGGTCACAAAAGAGAAGCCAGGAGGCTGGTTTTATACGAGGAGCCATCTTGCATTTATTCCTTCCTCCATGGTAGCCGCGGCCTGATTGGTTACATGGCCTTCGGGTGACCAATCAGAATGTAGATTTGAAGAGGAAGCAGGCGTCTGGATAAAAATAAAAATACAAATAAAAAAAAACTCCTTCACAGGATATGTGCTTCTTCTCGCCCATAGACTCATCTACCCTCACTCTTTACAAAGACGAGGACTTCTCATGTCTCTGTTTACAAAAGCCCTGTGCTGACCGGAAGCAGACACCTAATAAACTCAGTGAAGGTGTACAGCAGGGATACACAGAGGCCTTGACTTTGATCTGTGGCTTTCCAAAACTGTAAAACTGTTCAATGTTGTGCAGGCACTGATCGACTTTGTTGTAGTACTTGGATAAAAGGAGTTTTGTGATATGAAAATTTTAAAGCATAAAACATAAACACACACACACACACACACACACACACACACACACACACACACACACATATATATATATATATTTTATATATATATCAGGCCTCTAATGTGGATTTTCAAATAAACAGCTAACAGTAAATGATCCATAGAGTATGCAGTGTTTTTTAATTTGTTTGTCTAATTTCATTTAGCAAAAATAATAACCAACAGACAGATGAAATGCAGCGGTCCTAAACAGGAAGTAGGATGTTAAAGCTGTAATGCACTTTTTTTATATACCACATGGCTGTGTTTCTCCCAAAGTGCAAGTGTGGACCAGTCCTTCCAACCTCTAGCCTGGAGTATCTCTGAACTGCACTGTGCAGGAAGGACTTGTCAATTACCTAATAGCCTCAGGCAGTTGCACTGAAGTAGCAAAATGTGCTTTATCTCCAAATAGTTCATCTCAGCCAGCTAAAAAAAGAAGTAATTGAAATGTATTTGAAGGGTATCTGCTGCTACACAGGGACACTGGATATATAATTACTCAATACTGGGTTATGCACTACAACAATGTTCTACTTTAAGAGAAACACTTTTAGACTAGTATTTTGTAGTGCTTTATTGGATTATAATAATAATAATTTATTGTGTTGTCCTATTATTTTAGTTTTTAGGTGTAGAATTGCTAATTATTAATAGTTAATAACCATTAATACTGCTCACCTGAAATCCTAACTGTCAGGTTAGTAGGTATTGACTGTGCTTTATTGTTTCTCTCAGTGTGACTGCATAGCTTAGCATAACTGGCTTTAGCAATATTGCAAGTGATGGTTCTGTATTGAATCTAAGAGTGTTAGTTTTTGTGTCTTGTAAGTCTAATTTGATTGCATAAACAAAACCATAAAGATAAACATGTTAATCATAAGATTACATAAAGAGATAAGAATGATAAGATGATAAGAACATTTTATTCATATTTAATTAAAACTACACTTCTAGATTTTTGCTTATTGACAGATGCTACAGCTATCTTTGTCAATTGTATATTTTGAATGAAATAATTCAGCCGTGTTTGTTTGTTTAGACATGTGACTGTTCTCAGTTACTTTTAAAGAAAGTTAGTATTATTATTTTGAATAACTGTATTATCTGCCCTCTGGCCTTTGGCTAGTCTACACTGCTGACTGTTATTTTTGCTCTTTACACTTTTGAAAATACGTCATAGATTTCCTTTCAGAGTTATTCACAGGAAGAGGCATATCAGTTTTAGTGCCATGAGATTGAGGAACCTGAGAGGACCACACTTCCCTATGAGCTCATTCCACATAAACCTGATGTGGTGATGCTAATAGCCCTAAATGTGCTCATGAAAAGTAGATGTAACTGCCTGGCTTTCACAGTTAGCACATTATCAGCAAGGCTTTACTGTCTTTTCTCTTAAAGAAGCAATGAATATTTTTAAAGACTCTTGCATATTTCTAAAGACACTCCTGGTTCCAATAAGTTTTCAACAAATATTGTTACATATCTTGAATTAAACATTTTATATATATTCTAATTCATTTTAACAGTGCCTGTTAAGATTGTCACGAAAAGTGTAGGATATATGGGTAAATTATTACTACTAATTAAGGCATTTAAGAAACCCAGGCCCTTCCTGTTGTTGGGTGACACTGCTACCCTCTACACCACCGTAATCAAGTACTATTATTATTATTAAGAGCATATAATAGTTATGTAATCAAGACTATTATTATCTCGTATAATAATAAGTCTAACAAACAAACTAGTCCAGCAAATACTAGGTACAAAATGAGGTACACTTGATATTAACCCTGTACTTACAATTGATACCAATAATATTAGCAATTTACTTGTGATCTAACAATGTGTGATTACTCATTTCTTTTCTTTTCTCAGCCATTCAAAAAGTTGAATAATAAAGTGGCAAAAGAATGAAAAAAGCAAGTTATAAATAGAACAATTAAACACAATAGCAAACACAGTAAAAAAAAAAACTAACTAAATGAATATAATAAATAATAAATAAAAGACATACAGAGGCATACAAATGTTTGGGCACTACTGCCAAAGTGTGGTTGGTGAATAAGGACTATAATTGGGAAAGACCTGGTGATGCACATGTCAAAGCTTTATAAATTTAAAATAGGATAATGGCCCTTAACACATATCTAAATCCATACTGAACTACCTTAGGAGGTGGACATGGCCCTCATGTGTACTGATCTAAACATCATTTAAAACATGTAGATAGGCCTCAAAGGAGCAGTGGATCCATGACAGCCCAAGAATGTTACAGAGCCATCCCCTTTTCAAGGATTTCTTTTGTGAGGAAGAATGGGCATAGGCACCAAACCAGAATGGAAAGTTTCTTAGCTGGCTCCAAAACTGGGATACTTGCCAAAGGGGGCGATATTAAGTACTGAGTGTGCAGTTATTGAATATAATAATATAAAGGATAAAAATAAACAATCTTGCTTAATATTTGGCTTTTTGGAAATCAAATCATCTTTTCCTAGTATAGATATTTATGGTGACAGACGTTTTGACCTGAGGTGCCCAAACTTTAGCATGTGACTGTACCATACTTTATACCTCTAGTACAATAAAGTCAGACATAAATTGCATACATTTAATATGCAAATTTAATATGTAATTAATTTAATAAAAAGTATTTCCATTAAATTGCTTTAAAAGGTAAAGCCGCTGTCAAGTCATTTCATGATTTTATTCTAAATTATCGAGATATTTTGAGAGATTTTTATAAACGACTATTTCTGCCATTTTCTTCTGTTTGCTTTGAGTTCGGTTGGATTAAATCTGACACAGGGGACAGAAAATACTGAAGTACCAGTCAGAGTTAGAAATATGTGTACAGCAGCTACTCACATTACTACAAATCCCATACGAAACTCCCAGCCTGCAAAATAGAAATCTTTTACTTATCTTGTTAGTTCATGTCTTTGAACACGTTAAGCAGAACCAACTGGGTCATTTCATTCATAAGACAAAAGTCCTGTTTCTCTATATTCTTTGTCTGCTCACCTCACTGTGATCAGTAAGGAGAGCCTATACTGACTGATAAACTACTAATATCTCAACTCTTTATGCATAAATAATGTAGTTACATTTTGTTTGTCTATTATTGTGACTTGGAAAACAATCAGATCACATTTTCTTAGTCATCAATGCAGAAATAAAATCTCTGTCGTTCAGAAGAGTTCACTTACTTTTTCTGGTTTAAAAAAGACAAGATCTGTCGGAGAACTTTGTGGGGCATGGTTAATGAGCATCTTGGTTGACAGTTCTCATACAGAACTAAAATCATCATCCAGCTTTTATGTGACGATAACTGGATAAAACAAAGTCACAGCTGCACAGACGGATGGACAATGTTGGTGTATGGACCAACCAGTTTTCATTTTGAGGATTTCAATTAATAGGCAATGGATTATTCCAGGTGTGGTACATGTTAGTAGTACATGTTTCCTGTTTCTGGAAGCAACAAGATTTTAAACCTAATTAGAAAGAAGTGGATTCCCACAGGGTCCCTGGAACGGGGCAGTCGTTTAAAAATCAAGTATATGGACTCTTTTGACAAGACATTTCTGTCTGGTTCACAGTGCTGTAGGCTTTGCCGCCTCCACTCTAATCTTGTAAGCCATTCAATGATGTAGCCCCTAGCATCCCCATGCTAAACTTAGCTTGCTTGTCCTCTGTCTAGCCTTTGGCTGTCAGTGAAGCAGAGAACAGCAAGGAGCTCTGGCAACTGGATATGAACCTGACAGCATTGGTGTTCACCCACCATCCACTGTTCAGCCAAGAGTATGTTCTGGCACACAGTGCTGGAGCTCTATGAGCAATGCCAGACCAAAATGAAACAGTGAAAAGAGGCGCTTTAGTGCAGGATAAGGTTCTGTCATAGTCGCCGCACTTACTTTCATCAGTATTCTTCATATGTGCTCATATGGATGAGCATGCCCGAATCTAGCTGGTTCTTAGTGCAAGTATTTAGCACACATCAATATTCAATGTTCACTCTATTTACTTTATTATGTTGTATTTTAAATATTATGAGAATATGAATTTGGTGCACTCATTTTGGAAATGAGGAAAGGAAGTGGTCTTTGTTCAACAGTATGTGCCAACATGAGGTGCTATTCCTGTTTCTGTTGGCCAAAATTGAACTAAACAAACTTGCAACATCATATTTTCAGAAATGAGTAAAGACTGATGCTAAATCCATGGTAGAAGTGACTCGGCATATAAATGGACACCACTGGGATCTCAGTTTTAAAATGAAACACATAGGGGTTTATGGAGTCTTGGTAATCCGACTATCGTGTGAACAGAAAATGGAATTTTGAATGTTTTGTGTGCATTTTCATTTTTGTTTGTGATGTTATACTGTATTGTTGTGGCATTACAGTAGCAATCTATCAAATTCATATCTAATTCATATCACCAGAATCTGTTGTAAACAAACCACAGTCCTACCTACTCAATGTTAGCATTAACTGCAGTTTACCTACCAGCCTGAAAGCAATGTTGTGATTTCAGCATCAGACTTTATCTCTCTACTCGCCAAGAGCATCACTAGCAATTGAGGTAACGCCAATATTAACTATTAACTACTTATATTGCTTATTTGGATTTGCTGCTGAACATGGATTCTTGTCAAGAGCAGTTAGCATTTTAACCATCATTGGGTTTACTCTTCCTTTCATTGGCTACCTGTCCTGACACAATCTGAAAAATGTTTGGCAGGACCAGAAAACCATGTATGAGTGCAGTTTTAGTCTGTAGTATTCCTGTTTGAACATCTGAACATATTAACCAGCATAGCTCCAAAACTGGGTTCAGTAACTATGGTTTTCAGAAGTGTTGAGTCCATGCAGTGATTTCCATTACAGAATCATGGCTTTCATGGGTTTTTAATGCAGAGCTCCCTGAGGGTCAAAAGATCATGCTCATCCAGTATTGATTTTTGCTGGCATATACAGTGGGGAAAATAAGTATTTAGTCAGTCACCAATTGTGCAAGTTGTCCCACTTAAAAAGATGAGAGAGGCCTGTAATTGACATCATAGGTAGACCTCAACTATGAGAGACAAAATGTGGAAAAAAATTGAGAAAGTCATTTTGTCTGATTTTTAAAGAATTTATTTGCAAATAATGGTGGAAAATAAGTATTTGGTCAATAACAAAAGTTCATCTCAATACTTTGTTGTATATCCTTTGTTGGCAATGACAGAGGTCAAACGTTTTCTGTAAGTCTTCACAAGGTTGGCACACACTGTTGCTGGTATGTTGGCCCATTCCTCCATGCAGATCTCCTCTAGAGCAGTGATGTTTTGGGGCTGTCGGCGGGCAACACGGACTTTCAACTCCCTCCAAAGGTTTTCGATGGGGTTGAGATCGGGAGACTGGCTAGGCCACTCCAGGACTTTGAAATGTTTCTTACAAAGCCACTCCTTTGTTGCCCTGGCAGTGTGCTTGGGATCATTGTCATGCTGAAAGACCCAGCCACGTTTCATCTTCATTGCCCTTGCTGATGGAAGGAGGTTTGCACCCAAAATCTCACAATACATGGCCCCATTCATTCTTTCATGTACACGGACCAGTCGTCCTGGTCCCTTTGCAGAGAAACAGCCCCAAAGCATGATGTTGCCACCCCCATGCTTCACAGTTGGTATGGTGTTCTTTGGATGCAACTCCGCATTCACTTTCCTCCAAACACGACGAGTTGTGTTTTTACCAAATAGTTCTACTTTGGTTTCATCTGACCATATGACATTCTCCCAATACTCTTCTGGAACATCCAAATGCTCTCTAGCAAACCTCAGTGCCTGGATATGGACTGGCTTAAGCAGGGGGACACGTCTGGCACTGCAAGATCTGAGTCCCTGGCGTCGTAGTGTGTTGCTGATGGTAGCCTTTGTAACGTTGGTCCCAGCTTCCTGCAGGTCATTCACTAGATCCCCCCTTGTGGTTCTGGGATTTTTCCTTACCGTTCTTGTGATCATTTTGACCCCACGGGCTGAGATCTTGCGTGGAGCCCCAGATCGAGGGAGATTAGTAGTGGTCTTGTAGGTCTTCCATTTTCTGATTATTGCTCCCACAGTAGATTTCTTCACATCAAGCTGCTTGCCTATTGCAGATTCAGTCTTCCCAGCCTGGTGCAGGTCTACAATTCGGTTTCTGGTGTCCTCCGACAGCTCTTTCGTCTTCACCATAGTGGAGTTTGGAGTGTGAGTGTTTGAGGTTGTAGGCAGGTGTCTTTTATACTGTTAACGACTTCAAACAGGTGCCATTAATACAGGTAATGAGTGGGGGAAAGAGGAGCCTCTAAAAAAAGAAGTTACAGGTCTGTGACAGCCAGAAATCTTGCTTGTTTGTTATTGACCAAATACTTATTTTCCACCATTATTTGCAAATAAATTCTTTAAAAATCAGACAAAATGACTTTCTCAATTTTTTTCCACATTTTGTCTCTCATAGTTGAGGTCTACCTATGATGTCAATTACAGGCCTCTCTCATCTTTTTATGTGGGACAACTTGCACAATTGGTGACTGACTAAATACTTATTTTCCCCACTGTAGAAATATCTCCAGGTTCTCTGAATCCTTTAATGATAGCATGTACTGTAGATGAAGACATCCCCAAGTTATTTGGTGTTTTACATCAAGAAATGTCATCCTTGAATTGTTGCACTATTTACCAATCTTTACTTTTTAAAGATTCTGTCTGAGATGCTCTTTTTATACCAATCATATTTTTGACCCAGTGCCAATAAACCTTATTAATTGTGAGATGATCCATCACATATATAAACATAAAATAAATGTATATAAACAATAATGTCAACATTTTAATTCTTATATTTTGATATTGTACATGTGTAATCTCCCATTTCATGGAGTCATAAGTGTACATGCACATAATCGTGAATAAATCATGTTTATATGTATTTCATTGTTTGTTCCATTGTTTTTATTGTTAAATTACTCATTACTAATTATAAATAATATGGGTATATTTAAGGAGGGCACTCATTATCCTCGGGATACAGCAGTATTAGTCAATGACAGTAAAGAGAGGAGCTGTAGAGGAAGAAAACAGTGTCTTTGTATTATTACAGTAAGTTTTCTGTTTTTGGTGGGTCATAGTACGTCTGAAAAGTTGAAGGATCAGTATACATTAACTAGAAAAGTGCATTTTCTTAAGGAAACGCAGGATGGTTGCGCAGCTTGCTCAGTGAGGAACGAGTAAACGAGTGCGGGTCGGTAAGACTGTGGATTAGCGTCTGGGGGCCTGCTCTTAGTGAGTACGTGAAGTATGGTGGCTCTTGGGCGAACGGAAACATTACTGCTTGTTTTGGGTCGAAAATGACTGGGACTCAATGGGAGGAACAAGGGATGAATAAATGACAGATAGACAAGAGCGAGTCAGTATGGCTTTGGATTAGTGCTTGAGGACTTGCCCTTAGTGAGTATGTGACGTTTCATGCCTCTAGGCCGAAAGAAACAGCCGGCTTTAGGTGTGTCTAAAAATGACTGGGACTCTATGGGATGCAGAAAAAAGAAGAAATGGACGAGTGTGGGTCAATCCAACACTGAATTCCTGCTAGAGACACTAAATCGGATACACTGGCTTCGGGTTAGATAGGCATGCGTTTTTCCACCCCATTCATTCTCTATGGGAAAAAATTGCTTTGCAATGCGCAACCATAATAATGTACATTGGCTTCTCTTGTAGATGCCTATAAAGCAGTGCTTTAATTATTATAAACTGGTTATGCCAGTAATAACAAAATTACCTGCATGACAAAATCGGCACTACATTGACAGATGAAACCTTTACCTAAAGTCATGAGCATTCCCAAGTAAAGGGACTAGGGGGCTAGTCAAAAGCATCACTTCTGTTCATATACATCTTGGTCCATTTTTAATCAGCTCCACTGACTATTTAGATGCACTTTGTTGTTCATCTGCTCTGAATTCTTCCTTAGCCTCTTTCTGTTCTTTAATGCTCAGGAACTACAGGACCACCAAAGAGAAGGTATTATTTGGGCGGTGGGTCATTCTCAGCACTGCAGTGACACTTACATGGTCTTGTGTTAGTGTGTGTTAAGATGGTTTGTGGAATATTATTATTATAATAATTCAATACACAAGTTGTAAGCCTTAGGTATTACTGTGCCAACACATACTTGCATACGAACGTATGCCTGCACTCCAGCCTCCCAGAGTCTGAAGGTGAAAGAGTAACAGGTAGCAGGGCGTTATGTGAATGATAAATGTAGTTCCAGGTTTAACTAAAGCATGTGAATAGTCCATGCTGCTCTGTATTTAATAGAGTTTATGTACCTTACTGACATAACTTAAAGCAAATTTATGAAAATGTTGCCATGTCTTTGTAGAAACAGTTTCATCGTTTTCTTTCAGTGTTCATTAACACTGTTTGACCTGCAGCTCCAGTTCTACATTGAAAAAGTCAAATCTGGACACCTAACGTGTCTTTGCTGATTGACTGTATTTGGGATAAGCAGACAATCATGTTCATGTGTTCTTTTTATCAAACTAGTCCTTCAAATAATGCTTTTTGTGTACACTCATTATCAAAAGAATAGTTGCAATGGTGACGTTCCAGACTTTCGCCAAGAATTGCAACCGACCATCTTCAGTAATGAGCCCTGCTTTTGTCTTGGTGGAGCTGACCCACTAATCCATGTGTAGAGAATCTGAATGAATGTCAGTTAGTTTTGTGGATTTTTAAAAGAATAATAGTTGAGAAAAGCTGCTGTGTTCTCAGCAAGCTGTCAGTGAAATGGAAAATGTTTTGAATTCAACCTTGAACATACTTTTTTTGGGAGCTGCGAGACTTAATTACGCATTATGAGGTAAATGAATGTGTCATATACTGTATTACAGTCTACTTCCATAATGTGCCTTTCAAAGTTTCTATATTTCTGCATACATTTGACTTAAAACTTCACCAGATGTTTTACACAGGTCCTAAAAATAGATAAAGAGAAACAAGTAAAACAAACCAGAAACAAATATTATAGTTGGTGATTTATTTATTGGAGCAAACCAGTATTTCACACCTGTGAGGGTTGAAACCTTTAGGATGAGCACATGATGTTTTCAGTCATTGACATGTGATTGGGCACCCTGATTTATTTAAATACCAGGAATCTGAAGTCTGATCTTCATAACACATGTTTGTGGAAGTTTGTCATGGCATGAACAAAGGTGTTGATGCTCACCAGGCAGGAAAGGGTTACAGAACCATCTCTAAAGAGTTTGGACTCCACCAATCAGCAGTCAGACTGTATACAAATGGAGGAATCTAAAGACCACCATTACCTTCCACAGGACTGGTCCACCAGTAAGGAGAACACTCGAAAACAATGGTGTGCATGACAACGTTGCAAGGAGAACCTCACTGCTCTCCAATAAGCCTGCCCATCTGCAGTTTGCTAAAGATCATGTGAACAAGCCAAACGACTGTTGGAAAAATGCTTTGTGGACAGATGAGACCAAAATAGAACTATCTGATTTAATAAGAAGCCCTATATCTGGAGAAAGTAAAACATTGCATTTCAGCACAAACACGATATGCCATCTGTGAAACATGGTGGTGGTAGTCTAATGGCTTGGGCCTGTTTTGCTGCATCTAGGCTAGGGTGGCTTGCCTTCATTGATGGAACAATAGATAGTCAAATATACCAGCGAATTATGAAGGAAAAGGTGAGGACATCTACTTGTGAACTGACTTTTAGGAGAACATGGGTCTTGCAGCAAGACTTACTAATAAATGTTGGAGAAGGACCTGAAGTGAGCAGCTCAGGAAACATCCTAGAGTTGAAGCTATCCTGTACAGAGGAACCTGTAAAGTTCCTCCAAGCCAATGTGACTAATCAACAGTTACTGGAACCTTTAGTTTATTCATGCAGAAATATAGAAAAATCCAAATGGTACAGTAAACTCTCTAAGGACACCACAGCATATACATTTCTTATTGTTTAAGCCCACTTTAGATGATTAATCTCTGGCTGACAGAAACTGGTCTGTTTAAGGATCTGTAGACAAGCCAGAGTAAAAGGAAAATATCTCAGCATGCCTAAAGCCATGACTACATATATGTTAGATATGAGAAATTAAATGAATTGGAGTTCAATTAATTTGCTTATATTTGCTTATAATATTACTGTATTACATGGTTCTGCATGACATTCAGTAGGTTCAGTATACACACACACACACACACACACACACACACATATATATATAGATATATACATCTGCTTGTGTGGATACAGGACAGGCAACTAAATAGTAAATTGTTGGGACTGTTTGCTGCTTCATGTGTATGTTGCCTGAATTCTCTACTGGCCTGTGAGGCTGTTTAGTGGGTTGGTGGGTGCAGTGTTAGTGATAAAAGTGTTAGGCTATTGATAACCTGCCTGCTATTCCAGGTGTTCAATAACGCTGAACAGTGGTCTTCACTGCTCGTTCACTCAATATAAGGGTTTAAAACCACTGTGTTTCTCAAGTCTTCTCATTTCTGCGCCAATGGCAATATAATTGAAAATCATGACGGTTGTTCAGTTATTAGGTTAAACTATGGCTGTTAATGAAAGTAAGGCTATAGGACCCTGAGTGCTCTCAAAAACAGCTTTTACTTCAAACAGAAAAGCAGAGAAAACATTTAAAACAACATAGAAAACCTCAGTTGATCTGAGGACAGAGTGTCCTGTCTCACTGTGCATGTGCGTAATCAGTTTAGGACAACCATCAATCCTCTAAATCCTTATTGTCCTTAAAATGAGCCCAGCTTTCTACACTTGATTGGATACTCCTCCATACCGACAGAGTGCAGGGTTGTCATGACAACCTTGCTTTTTTCCCTTTTCTGCAGCTTCTACTGAGATCTTTCTCAACTAAATCGCTGGCAAGTTTGCGTGGCTACTAATGTGTTTTGCACTCCCTCAGCTGAGTGCCAGCATGGTCTGGAGCGGCTGTTATTTGAGGGGGATTACAGCACTAGGGTTTTACCCCAGTCCCTCAGCCAGCACAAAGCAAAAAATTCCTGGTTTCATGTTATGCTGTATTTGTCTCATATGACAGTGCCAGTTGAACACTGACTTGCGCTTGGCGAAATGTGTATTTTCATGATCTTAATGCACTGTAAAGTTAGTTAAGTTTACTCAAATCATTTGAGGCAATTTGTTGATATTAAATGTTAGAATTGGCAGTAACTGTTGGTTTGTTACAACCAAGCTAACTGCCTAGCAGAGTCGCTAAACACAGTTATGGTTAGGACTCCCAGAGCATGTAGAGTGCATCCAAAGTTGCATTTAACCCAGATATAACTTGTGCATGAGTTGTTTATTTGACAGCAACTGAGAGACAGTACATCTGTACGTGTAGCTCAATAAATATTTCCCATATCAGTCTAAATGTATCATCATTCATTGTTCCTGGTATCCTTTATCTTCCTTCCCAATAGCATTGCAACCCGACACTTTCTTTGGGTGCACCTATTCTTTTGATGGTGAGTGTATGTAATAGCATAAATACAGAGTTTACTTTACCCTGCTGCCTTAAGTGTTCACCTCTCATCATAGATATGCCACCGCTCTACTGCGGTTTTTTTCTGTTCCAGACACTAAATCAGACAAGGTGAGTTTACTGAATAACTGCTGCCAGAATAACTTCCCGACTTGCTGGAATAGGCGAAAAAAGAGCCAGCTTATGAGAACAAGGGGTACTTTATCACAGGGGGACGTTTTTATCAAATGTAGCTCAACTCTAAATTACTATATGCACAAAATGACTGCCTTGGCCTTTTTTGTGTTAAATGCTTAAAAGATGTTTCATAAACAGAAGCATGTAGTTGGTGCAAGATTTATTTCGTCAGCTAAGGTGTGCAAGGCTGCCATCAAACCAAACGGTAAATCTATATAGGATCCAAAATAAAAAGAGGCTTGAACACAGGGGTGGGGAGCTGAGCGTCAGAGTCCAGCAAAGTTTCCTGATTTCTTTGATCTGTTACACCAACTAGACCTGGTCATTAACTGTTTGAGTTAAGTGTGTTTGATTTTATCGTCCCCCACACTTGGCCATACCCTTGTTATTTTACACTTTTGATAAATGCAATTCATGTGAAATTTGGAAAATAGTGCTTTTTTGTACCTAGAACTGTATTTTGCATGTAATACTGCACATGCAAGTGTGCTTCTTTACTGTAAAGAATGTGTTTCTGATGAGTCATTAACTGATATCAACAGTCTTCCTGTGGAAAATTGGCATGACTTTCTCAGGAGGTATGTGAGCAAAAGGAAAAGACTGGAGGTTCTTCCGTCTGGCCAGTCTGGGTGACGAGTTTCTGTTCACCACAGTCAAGCATCTGGACACGCCCAAGTGATTCATGACACATTCATTCATTCCTGTTACAACCTAAATATAAGAATCTGTTAAATGAACAAATGTTTACAAAGTCCATCATGCCACATTATCGGTTAAGAATCAATATTGAGCATGTGAAGGTGACAATTATCCATAAGGGTTGTTGGTGGTTGACAAATTGTAATGCTTCAGGCTGCCATTGTATAATTATCATAGGGTTATCGTGCAAGCCCTAGTTAGTCCTTTGCTGAAGGTAATGCATACTGTGTCATTACGACAAATATGCAATTATGCCAGAAACTTTTGAAGTGAAAAGAATTCCAGATATTCACCAACCAAGCTACAACAATCTGGAATAAGACAAATACTACCTTGGTGTGAAAAAGTTTTGCCCCTACATGATTTCTATTTTTTTTGCATGTTTGTCACTCTTAAACGTTTCAGATCATCAAATATATTTAAGTATTAGTCAAAGACAACACAAGTAAACATAAAATGCAGTTTTTAAATGAAAGTTTTTATTATTAAGGAAGAAAAAGCATCAAAACCTATATGGCCCTGTGTAAAAAAGTGTTTGCCCCCCAGTTAAAACATGACTTAACTGTGGTTTATCACAAGTTAAATTTTTCTAGCCACATCCAGGCCTGATTACTGCCACACCTGTTCTCAATCAAGAAATCATTTAAATAGGACCTGCCTGACAAAGCACAGTGGACCAAAAGATACTCAAAAGCCAGGCATCGTACCAAGATCCAAAGAAATTCAAGAACAAATGAGAAAGAAAGTAATTGAGATCTATCAGTCTGGAAAAAAGGTTATAAAGCCATTTCTAAACTTTTGGGACTCCAGCAAACCACAGTGAGAGCCATTATCCACAAATTGTGAAAACGTGAAACAGTGGTGAACCTTGCCAACCAAAATTACTCCAAGAGCGCAGCAACGACTCATCCAAGAGGTCACAAAAGACCCCACAACAACATCCAAAGACCTGCAGGCCTCATTTGCTTCAGTTAAGGTCAGCGTTCATGACTCCCCCATAACAAAAAAAACTGGGCAAAAATGGCCTTCATGGCAGAGTGCCAAGACGAAAACCACTGCTGAGCAAAAAGAACATTAAGACTCATCTCAGTTTTGCCAGAAAACATCTTAATGTTCCCCAAGACTTTGGGGAAAATACTCTGTGGACTGACAAGACAAAAGTTAAACTTTTTGGAAGGTGTGTGTCCCATTACATCTGGTGTAAAAATAACACTGCATTTCAGAAACAGAACATCATACCTACAGTAAAATATGGTGGTGGTAGTGTGATGGTCTGGGGCTGTTTTGCTGCTTCAGGACCTGGAAGACTTGAATTCCCCTGTCTGCCAGAAGATCCTGAAGGAGACTGTCCACTGTTCGTGACCTCAAGCTCAAACTAACTTGGGTTCTGCAGCAGGACAATGATCCAAAACACACCAGCAAGTCCACCTCTGAATGGCTGAAGAAAAACAAAGTAAAGACTTTGGAGTGGCCTAGTCAAAGTCCTGACCTGAATCCTATTGAGATGCTATGGCATGACCTTAAAAAGGCGGTTCGTGCTCAAAAATCCTCCAATGTGGCTGAATTACAACAATTCTGCAAAGATGAGCGGGCCAAAATTCCTCCACAGCGCTGTGAAAGACTCTTTGCAATCTACCGCAAACGCTTGATTGCAGTTGTTGCTGCTAAGGGTGGCCCAACCAATTATTAGGTTTAGGGGCAAACATTTTTTCACACAGGGCTATGTGTATGATTCCCCCCCCTCCGTAATAATAAAACCCTTTATTTAAAAACTGCATTTTATGTTTACTTGTGTCGTCTTTAACTAATATTTAAATGTGTTTGATGATCTGAAACATTTAAGAGTGACAAACATGCAAAAAAATAAGACATCACGAAGGGAGCAAACACTTTTTCACACCACTCTATGTATGCTTCCACCTCCTACTACACAGTGTTGTCAACTAGTGCCACCCCCAGCCAGTCCCGATGCAGACTATACTCCTGCCTTGTCCCACTTTCCCAATTAACGATCCAGAAATCCTTGTGTATATGTGACCCTATTGTAGTTTTGTCAGGTTTTTACTTTCAGTCTAGTTGTGTTTTCTACACGATTTTGTCTTGTTGCACACTGCTTTAGTGTTTGGACTTTTCCCTAATAAAGGACTGCTTGACACCATGTTACAATTAGGATGCTGACAAAAGAACCTTCATTTCATGTCTTGCTAAGACATTACTACTTGATTAAGGTCAGGGTTTTGACTGAGCTGTTCCAAAACCATGATGGTGCCATCCCCATATTTCACAGATGAGGTGAAAGGTCTTCATGCTGCAATGCTGGGTTTGGTTAAAGATAAACAAAATGATTCTTTTTTGAAAATGAATTTAAATTCTATTTATTCTACATCAGACCACATTAGTAGTAATAGTTCTTTGACCAGGTGGTCTGGGGGAATTTGAGCAGCCAGCAGTGAAGAGTAGATGTTTCCTCCCTGCTTTCATGCCGTAAACACTATTATTTTCTAAAGGTGAACAAAATAATATAAATATATTAACTGGCGCAAGAGATGTTATGCACTATGCCCTTGGAGTGGTCTGTTAGATAACCACTACCGCGGAGGGTATCGATGAATTTTCATCATCTGTGACAAATTATCCCAATAATATTCCAATTGTTCCCAATGATTTTGTTTAACTTGCTAAATGATTGGATTCTGAAGAAAGTGACAGGTTTTATGTCTTTGTCTTGTTGAGGGACACACATCTGCAGGATCACACCACTACCCTAAAGTATCATACATAAAGGTTTTAAAAGGGATTCTTGCGGTGATGACCAACACTTTTGGTTTGCTTTGAAAGAACCTTCTGGTGGATGATTTTTGTAAATGAAATGTGTGACTGTGCAGAATCTTCTCAAGGCTTAAAGAATTTCCATATAACGTAAAGGTTTGAAACCAACTGAAGTTTCTATTTCCCAGACTATACATCCAAACCAAGAACCATTTGTATTCTGATATTTTTATGAGCATGTGTAATTATTTAGGCTTTTATGAAATATAGTCTAATGTTATGTGCCAATAAATGCTAATATTTGACCGATATAGGAATTACACATATATAATCTATAATGTACATTTCCTAATGCATGGACAGAGATTTGATTCCCTATCAAATCAAGGGCATGGCATGGTGTTATTTATCAGTTACTTGTTAGTGGCTGAGAAATTCTATATTAGTGCATCCTTATATATATCTAGTTCCTTATAAGAATATGTGATGTATATTGCTCACTTGCAGCATGGTTTTACTGTATAGCGTTTTAAGTACTAAGGTGCTGCATTCGGGAGATTTAGACATTTGGACAGCTCTCTGTATTCCATCTGGCAGCATACAGCATAAACACATGGCCGAGAGGACTCTTATACTCTTCTATTTGTCTCTCTCACACAATACTATTCCCACACACTAGACTATTGGGAAAGATTATGATAATACAATCCCTCTCTCAACACTTCTCAACAGCCACAAACAGGGATTTCAAAGCTCTGAAGTGGCAGCACTAAATTTTCTAAAACAGTGACTGGAGGGGATAGAGGCACATCAACATTCATACTGAGTAATGCCAGGATGCCACTGGTATAGACAAGCACTCAATGTATTAATTAAAATGATTAGGGTTTCAGGGAAGATAGGAATTTACCAGGTTCCGAGCACTGTATGGCATTACAGAACATCACAGCCCTGTTTAGATGTCATAACAGAATGTCGCAGTGGTTGGCGTGATGCAATGGATAACACCACTTCCTGCCAGTGAGCTACCACACCATTGATACTGGGGTTCGATTCCTAGTCTGGGTGACTATGTTGTCCTACACCAATCAGCGTCTTTGGGTGAGACTAGCCTACCTGTAATATGACTAACCATGTGGATCACTTTGGATAGAAGCTTTAGCTAAATGCCATTAATGTAGACTGCAAAGTATAAAACCTGCTCGCAGGGTGAGGCCATAGGTTACTTAAAACTAATAGGTGCTCACCATTTCAGGAATTAACAGGCATACATTTAATATAAAGAAACGAGTGTGATGATAGGGTGGAGTTCATATCAGTGCATGCATCTATAGAAGTAGCACACAGAGAACTACATTTTAAACCATTTCATTTAATTAAATCATAACTCAAGTTAAATCTAATTTTGAAGCAAAAGCAGATTCTGGAAACCATATTAATATTTATAAAACCAGGGAACATGAAGTGAGAATGCATCCCTGACCCTCATGACCACATGGTGAGCATTAAGATCACTGTTTTGTGTACCAAAGTCTGAAAATCAGTGTTTATAGTAAATTTAAAGTAAATTTACTACTTTGTTTATAGTCAGGTCACTACAGAATCATTTGGTGACGTTTTGGTAAACATCACCAAATGAAGTTTATTATAACAAGTCAGCAAAGGATTTTAGTTGAAAGTCCTATAAAGGCACAAGCCTGAAATGCGTTGTTGAATGAATTCCAGCAGTCCAGCATTTGGTCTGAATAGTGAGCTGCTCCTCTGGCCATTTTAGGCTGGACAGTAAAAGAGTCCATAAAATAGACTGTAAATTCCACATTTCCATTACATCAGTTTATGTGGGCAGCATAATTTATGAAATGCATAGTGCAGAATGGAAATTATGTCCTCAGAGAAATTCAATATTTCAGTGTTTAAAAATGAGACAGACTGAAAACTGATCTTAAAGTATGTATCTATTTTAAACACACAAAACACAAAAGAAACTTCTACAACTGTAGACTTTTAACTTAGCGATCATTTATTGTTTGATATGTTGGACATTGTTTACATAAACACACCTATATACCTATATGAATGAAATGGATTCCAAGATATGACACGTTCAACTAACCTGAGCCAGAATCCACTCCAAGCTGGAGGGAGGAGTTCATCCTCGATCGCGGCCTAACTTGTGATGCCGTTTTCAAAGTTTGACACGAACGTACTTCTCTGACTCTGTAGCCTACTGGACAAAAATGAAACGTACCTAATAGTGTGTAATATCTCCATAAGCCCGAATAACAGCTGTGATTGGATTTGGCAAGCTTCTGGACGTAGACCACATTAATGTTCAGACACTCTTGCATCAAAGAATTGTGCAGTTCAGCCAGATTTCTTGGATGCCTTTCCTGGCACAAGACTCTGTGGACAATTTCCTGTAGACTGGGATTTTTGCCACTGCTTGTCGACCCATATGACTGTACACTTCCATACACCTGCAAATTCAGCTACTTCCTTCACACTATGGTCTTTGACACGCCCAATAGCAATCACTCCTTTTACAAATCATTAAGATCTATTTTGGAGCCACATCAAATAAGACATTCACTGCACTGTACCACCTCTTCTCAATCCATGAATCCCATCACAGACCCCCACAGATATTTATAGCCCCATCATTCTTGTGCAATGCCGTCTGCAGGAGCCTAAAGTTACTACCAGGTTAAACATACAAGATTATGATCACTGTGTCTTTGGAGCTCAATGAACATTGAGGACATCCAGATTATTTGATTAGGTTTCATTTCCATTGGTTGAGGTAAACACCACAAAACAAATGAAAAAATAAATAAATGAAATAATATAACTCATACATATCATACATGTATTTAAATATACACACTTTTGGCCGCTTCATTACATACACTTCCTTGTATCTACACTCTACTTGCCATATAGGAGCACTTTGTAGTTCTACATTTACAGACTGTAGTTGATTTGATTCTCTGCATTCTCACTTACTTCTCTTTTACACTGTTCTTGGTATGGTTTGGGTGGTGAATCGTTCATAGCACTGCGGTGACCCTGACAATGGGTGGTGATGTGTTAGTGTGTGTTCTGCTGGTGTCCACTCTATTAGACACTCCTACCTTGCTGGTTCATCTTGTAGATGTAAAGTCGGAGATGATAGCTCATCTGTAGTTGCACAGTTTGCTTTGGTCCTCCTCTAGTTTTTCATCAGTGGTCCCAGGACACTGTGGGCTGCATATTTTTGGTTGGTGGATGATTCTCAGTCCAGCAGTGACACAGCTGTGTCTGATCCACTCACACCATCGCAACACACCCTAACACACCACCCCATCAGTGTCGCTGCAGTGCTGAGAATGATCCGCCACCCAAATAATACCTGTTCTGTGGTAGTCTTGTTGGGGAGTTTGTGATGCATACTGAACATTTTGATTGTTTTTGGTTCAGAGGTGAAAATGAGATGATTCAGCCACTGATGTTTGAGCATGTGGTTCAGTCTACCCTCTGCATGCTTTTAATAAAGCAAATATTGACAGAAGCTTTTCTTAACTCTTGTTAAGACTAGAGTTCAGGCTGAAGGGCAGTCCAATGTGCTGGAGGAATTTGCTCCCAACGCACTGGAACGTCCACTGCCGTACCCTTCAAGTCCTCTTAAACCAAAGAGCCGAAACTCTTCTCTGGCCCTCTGGCCCTCAGGTGAAGGAAAGAACTCACCATCTTCAAATGCAAACTGAAGACCCATCTCTTTATAAAGCACTTAAGTGAACACTTGTCTAGTGGTTATGGAAATATGTTGTATTGGACATTCTGCATTTTTCTTTCTGTGTATTAGCATTGGCGTTTGTTTCCGGCAGTCTCTGAGCGCAGGAGTAGTTTGGACTTTAATCATTTTGTACTAGCAAGGATAAGGGTCTGAGTGGACAACAAAGCATCCTTATATATTGGTCTGGATAAGAGTGTCAGTTAAAAGGCCATAAATGTAAATATAAATGTAAATGTTTCCAGCTTGCTCCCCTTCAGCCCAGGCTCACACTTCTGCACTCTTTCAGTGAGTACCAGGTGAAGAAACACACACACACATTTTACAGATCAGTAGTGCTGCCCAAATATCTTCATTTGAATAAGCAGCATCCAGAATGTGAGTCAGCAATTATAATTACATGATAGATTTGAGATGAAACAAATCAGTGTATATGATACAGACAAAAGACATGAGCACAGGACCAGTAATTTTATACATTGCATCAAATGATATCCTGGCATGTAAAGCTATCTACTTGATATATCTTATTTCCCATCTTCAAGCTTATTTTAACATGAATATTCTTATTTTTAGAAATGTTAATAATAAATAATGGGTCACTGCGGCCTTTCCCAGCACTTGCTAAGCAAAAAGCAGGAAATGCCCCGGACAAGCTGCCAGTTCATCACAGGGCAGACACACAGACATACACTCTGACTCACACATATGGGGCAATTTAGCATCTCCATTTCACATGCCAGCATGTCTTTGGGAGGGATACTCATATACGAGGAGAACATGCAAAGTCCACACAGAAAGGATCCCAGATAGCCCAGCAGGGAATTGAACCCAGGCCCTTCTTATTGTGAGGTAACAGTGTCACCCAAAGTATATCTGGACATAAAACACACATTCTCAAAATAAGATTGATGAGATAAATTAACCAAGATATGATTTTTGCAGTGTAGTAAATAGAACAGTAGAACAGAAATAGAATAGTATTTGGTGGAGATGTTTTTTGGATGGTGTTAGTAAATTGTCTCATATTGTCATCTTATCCTCATCAGTATAGTGTTGATTTGAGTCCTAAACGAGCTGGACCCTCTTTTTATCTGCATCACGCTAATACAAAAGAGATGTATGGTGCTTTCCGAAAAACTCGGGCAGTTCAATCCAACACTTCAACCCAAGGTCAACACTTCAGGTCATTATTGTCATTATTAGCAGTTTTTAATCTTATTACATTACATACGTTTTTCCACCTCTAAAACACCTTCTGAGTTTTGATGACATCAATCATGCACCAGTGGGGATAAAAAATTTAAAAAAACAATAACGCCATGCTTCTTTCCCCTCCCCCGTCCACTTCAGCCTCAGAAATGACTTGTTAATTAGTTCATTAGTCTCCACATGTGCTGGGAGCAGACAGGAGAGTAAGGGAGCAGGATAGAGAACTACTGGTCTGTGGTAACAAATGATAAGATACAGAGGTTGATGACAAAGATTCAGCTGGAATAAACTGTTGGCACGTATGAGGATAGAGGATACATATGGTCAGTTGTCTATGATAACATTATTCCCGATGCATTATTCAGAGCATAAATGCTGACATGACCTTTGTTGATATAAAGCTCCCTAGAACACAAAAACCCACAATATAGAGATTCTTGGCAAAGTTTGCTCTTGTTCTCCAAACGGAGGCCTGCCTCAATGACATTCCTCTCTGAGTGGGTCTTCCTGGCCATCCCGGTCAGACGCCAGGAAGGAACCACCTTATTTATCATGACCACTGAGACTCCTGATCAGTCGGTGACTATTGATTCATAACTAGGTCTTGGCCTCGTTCAGCACCAGAGAAAGAGTTTTGTTTATACGGAAGATTATACAGGAACCAGACTAGGGTCTCACCGTTTCCTTGAATCAAGCTCATGTCTTTAATCACACAGCTGAAAGCTTTTGCTGGCTCATATGTGGGAGCAAAACATATACATAGCATGTGCTTCCAGACCCTAAAGTTGGTAGGACATTATTCAGCATATGTCTTAGCAAGAAATAAATATGGAAGAACCCATAACATATAGTCCAGTTCTAAATTTGCATGGGATCGTTTGGTAAATTCATTCACATTGTCCACTGTGAAGAATCACAAGGTGTGAGGGATTGGCAACAGAACAGTTTCATTCATACTAACTTACCTATTAGCAGTAGTGCTCAAGCAGAAACCTTGGTTGTCAATAATTTCCGTATAAAATACTTCATGACAGCTTATAAATCCATACGTATTAAATGGTGTATGTGCTGCAGCTGCTTGATGAATTAGACAGGAAAAATACAAAGCAGTACAACAGACGTGTTGCATTTTATTTAAAAATGTTCTGTACCAAAGTGCATCTGTAATCTCACATGCTAATAGTTTACATTCAACACTTCCGAGGTAGCTTGGCTGAAATTAACTCTGTCAAGAGCTTGCATAATTTTCCATAGTTGCTCCTCTTCGTTTGCTTCATTGGCAAGCATACAAAAATAACACTGTTTTCATGTAACAAAAAAAAAAATTCAAAAGGAAGGAATCAGTGGATGAAACAGGCAAGGCTTACAGTATTGCACATTCTGAACACTTTGCATCTCATATTTTAGTCCTTACACTATTTAACAACTTTTTCATTTTTACCTCAATATTTAGTTTGTTTTTTAAAAGTCATTCAGCAGCTTAGGTGGTCCAACACTAGACGGTGTTTGACTTGTTTAGTGTTCTGTGCATTTTCAAAAACACACAAAGTCTCGTTTGTAACTCATCTGTTATCACACGCATCTGCTTGTCATTATCATCTGTCGAAGCAAGGTGCTGCGCATGAGTAAACTGAGGTCACCTGGTAAGGCCTGTTTGGCATGTTCATCTTAGTGTCCAGGGGTACAGAAATAGTCTGAGGCTGTGGTTGCCCATGTGAAGAACCACTAGAGGCCTGCAGTGGAGCAGCGTGAGTCAAGTAGGCGCTTGGGCCATGAGCCGAGACCAGCACAGGTTGGCAGCTCTGCTGGGTATACTGTAGGGCAGGTCTGTGGATGTACTGGGTTATAGTGACATTCTGGCTCTGAGCAGGATACACAGCCTGGCCTGGCTGCAGACTGGGCTGCTGCAGCTGGCATTTCTGCTTGTTGGCTTCCTTTACGTCACCGTCATGGGCTCTGTAAGCATAACATTAAAGTCTGTAGTCATAGAGCAAACATAAGAACATGCAAGAGTACAAGAACAACACTGTTCAGCACAGGCACTTACAGAGTACTGCAGTATACATTGTTACCTTGATACTAGAGTAACAGCATCATTTTATGCAGTGTGAAAAAGTACTGCAAGCCCACTATGTAGCCACTTACTTCAGCAGTTTCTCAACACAGGGCAGTAGTTGCTCCCAAGTGTAGGCAGTGAGACGCTGTAGGCGTGAAGGCCAGGTCGGGGACAGGCGAAGGATGACTCGAGATGAGGCCACGCAGGCAGCAGCGACCAGTGACGGGGCAAACCGCAGAAATGCATGGTCTAAAAAAAAAAAAAAACTCAATGTATTCTTTATAGAAAATTGGCCACTCTCTAGTTCACTAATTGAATTTAGAAGGTCCTGTCTAGAGTCCAGAATCATTTATTGTAGACTACATTTATTGGCACATAAAAGGTGCCCACACTGCAGTTTTAAATCAAAGGAGAATCTCACACACACACACACACACACAACACACCATTAATCCTCTCCTTTACCTTGTAACGAGACCTCCAGAAAGTAGTCCGCATATTTGGTCATGTACAGCATGGTTTTCTCCAAGCATACCATTGGCCAGCCATCATGTATGTCTGTCTCACTGACCGCGATGGACAGGTAGTACTCTATGAAGTGGGCAGCAGTGGGCAGGTATAGATTCCAATGAAAGGTCTCTAGTAGTAGCAGCTCCATGTGGAGTAAACCTTGTTTGGTCAGCACCAAGTTCATTGAGCTCATACAACCAAGGCTGTTGAGTGTCTCCAGCTTTGGCACTCGGTCCTCTCGCTCCTCAAATTTACCTGAAGTTAAAGAGTTTAGAATTTTAAATTATTATATTATCATATAAATACTATCCAATATAAAATATCCAACATAAAAGCAGCAGAAGCAGAGTCACTTGGCATTCATCTTAAACAGGCACCTAGAGGCATGTACAAACCTTCTAACACACAGAAGAGTAAACAGCACAACCCAGAGAGGAAAGAAAAGAGGGAGAAATCAAGACTAGCCAAGCAACTTACTAGCCAAAAGCAGACAGGAAAGGGCCACCAAGTAAAGCTGCTGCACAGAGATGTCATAGCGGTCCATGAAAAGATCCAGCAGGTAAACAGCCAAGTGCCTGGCAGACGGGCACAGCCGGAACCGATTGCTCACTATAGCTATGAGGTCTGTAAAGTAGCGCCTGAGGTTGAGCTGTGGGGACTGACCTTTGTAGACAGGCAATCTCAGCTCCTTAGGGAAAGGAAACACCATCATGACACCTTTCTGAATTCAGCAAAGGTGTGCAGACTAAGGCAGATTCAGCTGCATATCAATGGGTGAGTCAGTTAACACATTTGTGGGCATGCATAAATGAATACATCATCAACCTAAAGACACAAACCTTGTAACGTAGAGCATGGTATATATCTCCAGCAAGTTCTCCTTTCCACCATTGGCCCTCCAGCTCCATTGGATGAAACGTGTCGGGGTGCCTAAGCAGAGATCTTGGTTAACAATGCAGATGATGCACATCAACTCAATTTCAAACAGGACATTTAGCTCCCATGCAAACTACTACAAAGGTGTAAGTGACAACTCGTATAACTGCAAAGGTCACTCCGATTCTAAGCTGATCCTGCGTGCTCCTGAAAGTAAGAGACCCTGTATGAGCCATGCTGATTATCGCCTATTGGCTCAGTCTGTGTCCAATGGTGTCCTCAATCAAGTGCTGCTAATTTAGCCTGCCTTAACGAGTCAACACCAAGTTCAGTTAACCACACACAGAAAAGATTAGGCAATTGGCTCAGATCACAGCAGATCATTCCTGCTAGGCTGTCATATCGATAAGTGGCCACATAACGAAAGCGACCAAAGACACATCCCAAACTACATGTCAAGCTGTGACCTGGATCTGTTGTTCAGATGTGATTGAGGGCCATTTAAACCAGATTTTACTGCTGAGAACCCGACTTCTTTAACTTTTGTACTCACCCCCGGACAGTGAAACCTGCATACAGACCCAGGTTCCAAATGATTACCTCGTAATCAATTTATCATTCACAACAAAGTTGTATAGGAAGAAACTGAAAGGCACCACAAGCTCTGTTCGTAAAACATCTGAGTACAGCAACAATAGAAAACACGGCTCAGGAACTTTGGACGCCTTCCGCCAATCAGATCGCCCCTTACAGCCGGCGAACCTCAGAAATCGCCCAATCAGAAATAAGCTTGCAGTGACGCCACTGTGTCCTCTTCTGCAGCAAAAGGCAGGCAAAGTGAGGAAACTTGGACTGCCTTTGCTGAATTATTACTTCAGAGACTATTCTCTAAATCTAATGATTACCCATTCATTCTTAGAAACGTCATTTTAACATAAACTTACAAATATGTTATTTCTTCTGAATTATCTTTAATTTTTTTCTTTTTTAATGATATTAATATACAACAACCCTCAGCCCAAGCTGCCAACTTACTTTTAGAAAACATAAATATATTTAATAAAAAGCCCACATACAGTAAATAAATACAAATAAAATGTCTGTTTATTGTTAAAAACATATAAAATAATATTACATGTACAAAAAAACAAAACAAAAAAATAAAACAAACAAACAAACAAACAAACAAAAAAACACTAGTACAAAACCCTCTATTTAATGTACTTTTTTAAAAAGAACATATACTATGTATTTTTTACACAGCCAGCTTCTGTTTATGTATGCCTCTGGATTAATAATATGACTTGAATTATTATTTATTAATAATTATTAGTAATTATTATTTGTAAAATATTATTAAATGGTGTCATGCATTGTTATTTTATTAAACTAAGAGTGGTACCCTGGCATAAAAAGCAGGAATTCCATAATTAAAAAAAACCCCAAAAAGTCCTGTATAATTCAGTCAATGAGATGTAAACAGAGTCATTCGGAGCAGTTAGGTGTTTAAGAACTCCTTATGGAGAAATTTGCCAGGGAACTAGGGTTGTTGTTGTTGTTATTGCACTAATTCTTTTACCATCCAAAACCACCATTCAACCTACATGTGTCTTCTGGTTTAATGATAGTGGTAGATGTTGTAACTTTCTGGTGGGTAACTAAGAGGCATTAAACTCTTAAGATGTTTGATTCCTATCAGTAGCACTTCACTACAGTTCCATATCTGTACCCTTCTAACTCATCTCCTGAACACATATAATTTTTAAATAATCTTTGACAACCTTTGAGTGCTGTAATACATGTAATACCTTAAGGCTTAGGGCCCTATGTGGATTCTGTATCTGGATCAAGCATCAAACGTAATGTTTTGAGATCTTCTCTCAGTTTAGTACATTCCTAAGAAACTAGCAGCAGCTGCTGTGCTTAGAATGTGTTGTGTTGGTGTTGGGAAAGTGGAGTAATTTAGACTGCTGGGAAGGGGCAGATGATAGAAAGCCTTTGGTAGCAGCATGCAACTTTGGTGTTAGCATCTTCTGTACTGAATTATTTTTCTGTTATATTGTGTAACAAATTTAGTTTCTGTGTAGGAAATACATTGTTTCATAATTTCATTTATATAATGCTTGGACAAACTCTGTATCAGGTAAACAGAAAATGACCAGCTGAGTGAAGAGGCCTGAGAGCGGTCCCACATCCTTGATCTAAATGGCACAAGTACACACCCTAATGCAAGACATACCTTTACCAGCCACACATGGTTAATAATAGATCATTTTAGTTCACAAAGTCCCGATAATAAACATCCAATTAGTCACAGGTCATCTCATTTCCTGTGGGTGCAGTGGTTGATATCCACTCTGTGCATCATTTTGTTCAAGAATAATGATGCTTTGTCCTGCCAAACCACTGTGTAAGAATTTTTGCTCAAAGAAAGGTGTGGGGGGGTGGGGGTGAGGTGGGGATGAAACATAACAATATAATTGTTTCCTCCACCTGTTAAATATATGTATATATATTATTCTCAGCACTGCAGTGACACTAATGTGGTTGTTGTTGTTGGTGAGCTAGCGTGTACTGGTAGAGTTTTTAAACACTGTGTCCACTTACTGTCCTCTCTATTAGACACACCTTGTTGGTCTACTTTGTACATATTAAATCAGAGACATTACAAAGATGAGAGCTGTCCTCAAGGCCTTTTGGCTGTATATGTTCTGTTGTTTCCTAGTTGAGCAGTGACACCGAGGTATTTCAAAACTCCAGCAGCTCTGTTGTGTCTGATCTACTCACACCAGCACACCAACACACCACCACCACGTCAGTGTGATCCTGTTTCTTGCTTTGTGGCGCTCCTGTGGGGTCCTGACCACTGAAGTGCAGGGTAACAGTATTAAGAGAAACAAACTACTGTCTGTAATCGTAAAACTGCAAAGACACAAACATATATATGACACACTGTGTAAATGCAAATTCAAATCAGCCATTAATACGTCGGCACAGCTTAACTGCAATCCATAAAAGAGAGAATTATTCTTATTCTGTAATTTTACTGTTGTTGCTCTTTCAAATTAAACACAATAAACTGATCTGGTCTATTTGAAAGGCTGGATTCTGGCAGCTCCTTGCCGCTGTAACGCCAGCTGAATGAGTTAATATGGCTGTTATAAACGGTTGATAGAAGCTCTAAAGAGGAAACACGTGCCGTGTAAAATAAGGGCACCGCACTTGAGTAGAGTTGCAGGCTACCTGCGCCCCGTGTCGGCGCTGTAAAAAGCCCCCGCAAACCAAAGCGACCGGACAATGCACGGACACGGCTGTCTGTCTCCCTGAAGCGACGTGGTGGTAATCTGTCGTTATCCGCTTTCCTCGCTGTCTCTGTGGGTTTACAGCTTTCACAGCGTCCCCGGATTGAAGTGTCATGGCTGCCATCCGCTGTTGACTAAACTAGGTTTCACTATGAGGACGTAACAGCGCGTAAGTCCGTTTGAAGCAGAAGTTTTGAGCTCCCGTTTTCCTTGGACATACTCGTCAAGTTAAAATGCGACTGCTTATCTAACTTGTGTGGGTTTAATTGAAGTTGTGCTCGGTTTGAGCCGCTGGGTAAAACAGGAGCTGGAAGTTGGTGTATGAGTAGCTAAAGTCGAAGCGGCAACACGTACGTGAGGCTAATTTTACATAAGCCCCAGAGGAGCCTAGCCGAGTGAAAAAGGTCGAGGAATAAGAGCCTGTCGTGGGAATTTGCACCATATGGAGTTTAGTTATCTGAAACTTGTTTCTTGATGTTTAAAGTTGGGAATTATCGCCTTTATTTCTGCATGGTGCAAAGTGCAGGCTATCTCTGCACTTGTGCTACTTCATAACAGGTACAAACAGTGGTTTGTTGTTGTTGATGATGTCTGCTAGCGAGCTAAGCGGGTAACTAGTCGTTTGTCCGGTTCTGTAAACAGTAAACTGAGTGAGAACTGGAGAAACTAAGAGAATAAAGAGGTGTGTGGTGTTAGCTCCGTTTAGATGTCAGGAAGACTGATAAAGTCGAACCTGACTGCTGACACTTCACAGGTGGATATTACTCAGTGAGTCTACATCTTTCTTTTGGCTTTGCTTCCGAGGAGTGCTAATGTTGGCTGACTCCATTTAAACGAAGGTTGCTTTGTAATAAAGACGTTGTAGCCACCGGTTCAAGGCTGGGGTCGGTTCAGTCACCCTTATGTACAGCCCCAGCCTCTGGGGGCATATTTGAACCAGACCCTCTGTCGTCCTAATGCAACAGTGTGCAGTTCTGTTGCTAAACTCCGACTTGTTAATGCAAAGATGCTCAATGTATTAACTTCGATTAGGCTTAGTACAGACAGTAGAGCCCCCCAGCCTGTGGCTTCTGGGGGACAGTCTTGAAACAACCCCTGAACGGTTTGCACAAAAGTGTCTAATGCTGTTGCTAAATTATGATGCTACTATATAAATATGCCATATTGATCACTAATTGGATGGTTAAATCATTGTTTGCCTCCCCCTGAGTAATAACATAATGGTAATTAGGCTTTGAAAATATTATACTTAACTAATTATGTTATCTTTACAGAAGGATGTAGTTTCTTTATCATGAAATACATGAGAACAGATGACTTGGTTTTATAAAATTTGGGCAAAGGTAATATGAATGAAATTGTCCACAATTTTGTGCAGAAACTTCAGATGACTAGTATTCTTATTACTGGCTGCTTGGAAATGAGCAGGATCTAGATACTGAGCTCAGTTTGTGCTTTAAGTAGGATTAGGCTGTCTTTACAGCCATTTGCTGATTTTGATGGCCGTGTTAACTGGAAATTTAAAGAAGCTAAGCTTATCTTTGTATCACCTGCGAACATCTGGGAATGCAAATGCACCTGTTCTGAGAGCATACTGTGCAGAGCCATTTTTCAGTTGAGTTTTGGATTGGGCAGTTCAGAAAGTCAAAAACAGCTTAAAAAAGCTACTAACCACGGTCAGACCATTTGTGGGCCAGTGTCCGACTGCTCATGCTTTATGTTATATACTAGCATAATACTGGCTGGCCACTTGTGTGGTGTAGGGTTTGTATAGGGTTGTGTGTGAAATATTTGGCATAAGTGCAACAATAGTCTGTTGTTTTATCTTTCACTATATACCAAGTAATAAAATCACGTGGAATAGAATAGTGTGACTTACGGCTGGATATGTCATTGTTTACTTGATAAATCCTTTTGGCTTCAGCACTATTGTAAATTTTCCACCCCGTTCTGTTTCAGGCTTTTTCATTCGGTTTTTGGGACTAAAATTCATGTGTTATTGTTTTGGGACTGCATTATAAATCACTATTCTTGATTTCTAGAGCTTTATGGACTTTTCTCACTTAGGAACTTTTTTGTTTGTTATGATAAAATATTATGGTACCCATTAATGTGACTGTCCTAAGTAGCTATTTGATTATAATACTACAAACTTAATAATAATTGTCATGCTTTCATTAACTAAACTGATAATTTCATGTGTGTTTGTGTTTTATAGGGATCTGTGAATCGAACATGGAAGTGGAACATATCAACCCAAGCAGCCATCCTGAAGATGCTAAACAAGGTGGTGATAATGAAAGAGGCAACTGGTATAGGCGCCTACGCCTCAGGAAATCCTCAGCGTCATCTCTCACTGTGAAAAGTACACTTGAGAAGGAGAAGGTGAAAAGTACTACTGAAGAGGAGAAGGTGGTTATAAAATCACCTGAGATCCTGTCCCAAAATGAACACCAGACTCGCCAACCTGTCAACTTATCTAGCAACAAGCTCACATTCACTTGCTCTGTCTGCAAGGACAACACAATGTTTAGTCCAAATGGTTTGTTAAACCACTTCAGTGTCTTTCATGGAGGAAAAGGAGACCCACCAACTTTTCCTTGTGACATGTGCAGTTTCGTCACCCCTCAGTTCCCTAGTCTGCAGCAGCATCGCATAAAGCACCGGCAGTGTAAACTCACGTGTGAGATTTGTAATGACGATGTCTTACAAACTTTATCCCAAATCAGAAAACACTGTAATACTCAGCACAGCCTAAATGGACAGTACCACTGTGGAAAGTGCAATTATTCCACAAAAGACCTAACGAGTTTTGTGTATCACTCTTGTCCAACCACCACTGAGTCACCCACAGATAGCACTGAAAACTCAAGCATTAAACCTGTCAACGGTGAAATGAACGGGAATCATAAGGCTGCTGCCAAGGTAGCAACACAGGAAGAGAAGCTTATAAAGCCCATGGCTACTGACTGCCGTCAGGGTTGGAGAAAAAAGAACTGGTGGAAAAAGAAAGAAGCTGTCCCAAAACATCACAGTATTAACACGCCAGACATAAAAGTCCTGCTCAAAAAAACAGAAACTCAGTGGCCGTCCTCAGGATTTTTGCCTTTCTCAGCTGCAGGTTTGCTTGATGAAAATGGTGTACTTCTAAATCCAGCCAAGACCTTAGAGGTGACCCAGCAGTTTCTGGAGAGGACAGTAAACAGTGGAAAGAAATGGCCAGTCAATCTAAAAGATGAATCAGAACCTGCTTCTCAGTCTTGTACTGAATCCTTGCCATTACCGTCCAAAATAAAGCAATACAGCATACCTTTTCCTGGATTTAGGAATTCTGGGCTGAATAAACTATCAAGTCTAATGGAAAAAAATAATATCTCAGTCCCTCCAGATTGCATTACGAAGGTGGTTGGTTTCAAGATGGTGGATGGAAAAAAACATCTTATCCTTAAAGTCATACCATCAGCTAAGTCAGACGTTTCTCCAGACATGGGAAAAATATCTTCCAGTTTAAATTCTGTTGAATTCAATTGTATAGGATCAGGATTTCCAATAGAGAAACCCAGTGATCAAACATGTCCTGAAATGAACAACATGATCACTAAAAACTTGCTTCTCTTTTGTGATGCTACCTCAAGTTCTGGCCAGTCAAGAAAACTGAGTGAAAAGCAACCTGAAGATTCAATAGAGGATGCACCTCAGGTAGATAACACTGAAAATGACTCTAACAAAGGCAGTGGTGCATGTACTGAAATTTCTAGTACATCTCCACAACTCCCTGTCTCAGGAACAGAGGAAGATGTTAATGTAGCAAACCAGAAGAACACGGATGTAATGTCTGACTCGCACAACACACAGCACCTCAGTGAAGTTGTTGCTAATGTATCAGTGGAAATAAGTTCTCTCAGAGAGGTGGATATCCAAACTCTCCATGCAAACGTACAGGACGTAGAAGAGACAACAAAGCATAAAAATTCTCAGGTAAATGCAAAAGATGATTTAACAGAAAACCGGCCTGAGCTTACCACAAGCAAAACTGGTTCAGGTTGTCATAAAGATTTGGCCTCCACTATTCCATCTGATTTTGACAGTTGGGAAGAGGGATTACGGTCCCAGCTCTCGAACTGGACATCTGAGGTAGATGGAGGCTCCAATGAGGACCTAGACAACACGATTAAGAAAACTCTGGAATACTCCCCAGTAATGCTGTCGCCTCTGCTTCACTTGAATGTTCAGAAAGCGATGAAAATGCCATCCAGGGTTTTATGCTGTCCCACAAATCAAGAGAAGGAAGCCACGTTTCCACCAAATACTGTTCATCCAACAGCTGTTTCTTTGCGAAAACATACTACTGAACCTCCCTTTAATTCCCCAGGTGAAGATGGGGGCTTGTTATTTCGAGACAGTGGTGATGAGTACACAAACAATGTAAACCCCAGAGATACTTCTGTCCCCTTAGAGCAGAGCTGTACAGCTGAAACTGTAGAGGAGCCTAATTACTTAGCAATATTATCACTAGGAGACTCTTGCCATAATCCAGACCTGTATCAGACACTAGAAGAGCTCCCTGTTACCACCATTAGCCATTTGCTCGACGACCCTGAAGTTACATCTAGAGGTAAGCAATAATTTCATGTTTATACCACAAGAGTTGCATGATATGTAATGAGCTTTTGTCTTCAATGATCTTGCATTGGATTTTTAACCCTCATCTTTCTGTTTGAATTCACGCAAAAATAATTTCTATGCCTTTTCAGGTTGTGAGACTTTCTTATATTGTACTGTCATATTTCATTTTTATTTGACTAAATTACTATATAAATGCAGTGTTACTAGGGCAGTACAATAAATCATATTGAAAATTTGTTTTTCTTGGACAAAAGTGCAGACGCTGATGCCAAGGCTGTTAAACACTAAATGGCGAAATTACATGATTACCAGATGAAATTTACATGATACATTTATTTCTATAAGGTTACACGTACAGTAAACGAAATAAAATGCAGATATTTTAGCACAGTAACCCAGAAACCCCTGAACACTCTGGTCAACGTAATATTATAATTCCTTTCAATATAAATGTCATCAAAAACCAGCGTAAAAACATTTTAATTAAACATACCTTCACAGTGTTCTATACCCAGGAACATTTGTAGAGAATTACTAGGGGTTGTGCAAAAAAGCATGATGCTATGAAGGAAAATTGAGGAATTAGGGGCAATTTAATATGCATTGACCTGTGCAGAGATGTTTCTTTTAAATACATCATCAAATAGTCTGTAATGTAAAAATTGTAAGCCACTTTCTTGTCTGACTTACTGTAATGGGGGGCTATTTTTTGTCATACCTCTTATGTAGCCTTTTTTCTGTATTTCTTATATTTTCACAGGTATTACACATCAGTCAGACAGACTAGGTAGCCTGTCTGCCCCACAAGTGCAGTCATCCAAAGCCACACCAGAGGCAGCAACAGAAGCTAGTGAGAAGACTTCTACACAAGCCAGTGTGTGCCTGCCAGCAGCAAATGCTCCTGCTATGAAAAGGAAGAGACAAAGAGAGCAGACCACAAAAGACACCCAGCGGCCCACCTCTAAATTCAGGAAGCAGTTGGTCCAAATTGCTCGAGAAAATGATTCACCACCGTCCATCCCTTACTGGGAACCAATTCCTCAAGCAGTTGAAAGGACCTTAAGGCTTTCGCCTGTTTGTTCCTCACAGCCTATAAAAGTTCCACGCCTAAACCAGCCTGTTATAGTTCTCAACCATCCTGACACAGATATTCCAGAAGTGGTGAACATTATGAAAGTAGTTCATAAGCATAAAGGGGCAGTGCAGAAGGTCGTACTGTCTCAGGGAACCCTGAAAGCCCTTTCAGAGCTTAACTGTGACACATTCCGGAAAACGCTTGGAGCTAACTCCCGATCTTCTCACTACAGAAGAGCATGGCCACAAGAGACAGTCAAAGAAAGGTTCATATTGAAACTAAAGCTGAAGAGGTTATGTGGTAATAAATATAAGGTGACACCTTCAGCCTCTAAGACGGACAGGTACCATTTAACCTTCAGGTGCTGGTTTTGTGGTCGACTCTTTAAAAACCAGGAAACGTGGGTAGGTCATGGTCAGAGACATCTTATGGAGGCCACTCGAGACTGGAACAAACTGTTCAACAGTGAGGGGCAACGTAATAGCCCTATTCAGCCATACTTCCATTGAGCTTTTGTTGCAACACTGAAACTGTGATGCGCAGGCATTGCTTGATGAAAAGACTGTATTTTACTGAAGCTTTTCATCGCAGCACAGGCTTCAGAGGGTTTTGAATAGACAGCCAGTCTGTTTGAATTTGTGCAGATCTCAGGGCTTGCAAGACAGGTTACCTAATGTCATTCAGGGTTTTGAGCTATAGCCTACAATTTGATGAGTTGGTAAAACATCTCAGGGACATTGGGCCAACAAAAAACAGCTTATTTATTTATTTATTTATATTCTTTTTCGCAACATCTCACTGTGAAAAGCACCATGCATTATTTGTATGAATAGAGGATCCCTTTCCCCCCAGTGTGATCTGACCAAAATCTTAAGATTGCTGTAGCAAAGCTTTAGTGAAATTGTGACTGCTTGGTGGAGATCATTTGCCTGTATTGCTTGGCCCTTATTTGAATACCAAATAGAATTTTTTTCATTGAACTAAAGGCAGGACAATCTGTTTGAGTACTTTATAGTTTGACCAACTTGAATGGTTTTCTTCCAACTTGGGACACTGTTTATATTGAAGCATTGAATGTGAAACTACTGTACATAACTGGCATATATGATGTATCTTTATGACTACAGTGCATCTTTATTTCTAGCATTAATGCACTGACTTCAGACATGTCCTTTCAATGCTTACTGGGTTTGAACAAGTATGCTTGTTTTCTGTCTTCCATTGTTTGTTCTTTTTGTCTGGAAATGCATTGCCATTCACATTCCTCTGGGTTGAAGTAGTTTTTCAGCTGCATCAGAAATACATCAGTTATGTTTATGCTGGAAGCCATATTGGAAGGTTTTTGAATGCAGTTGAATTTGAGGTATAGACTGTTTGTTGTATAGCATTGACAGTCTCAACTACAGGTTTATGTATTGCTAAATAGAATGTAAGCCATTGTAAGAGTTTATCACAGTTATAAAGCTTTCAAGGTGTTGATATTTTGAGACAAAGGCACTTTGCTGAAAATATTGAAATTGCTGAAGTTGAAACACTGTCATGTTCTTAGAACCCTGTGACGTTTGTACACAGAGGCTACTCACTGTTTGTGTGCTGTTTCTTTTGTGTGTGTGTATGTTTCTTTTGCCTGTGCTGTAGTGGTGTAGCTGGTTTTATTTATACCTAATTTGAAAAGGCCTCAGTATTGTAAACTCCATTCCAAATCCTGTTTTCTGTTATAGTCTTCATGGAGCTGTAGCTCCTACTGCTACACTGAGAACTTCTTTATATGCCAAATTATTTAGGCCAATAGAAATGAGTTTGAGCAGTTACGAATGTAATCTTTTAGGTTTGAATTCCAGTGGAGTAATCTCAGATCCAAGCCAGATGAAATAATTAAAAAATCATTATTTTTACTCCAGAGCTCTTTTCTCTGACTAAAAGATTAAAATATTGTGTTTTTGTTTTCAAAGATTAAAACACTGGTGGAAATGCTTCTAAAGCAAGAAGAACTGTGAATAATGTTTCCTAATAATGTACTCAAGTGCCTTTCCTAAAGCTTCTGTTACGTAATGTGTCCTCATGCTGTGTATAGACTTAATGCTGTTGAACAGATGTCTGATAAAGAGAAATACATCTGGACTGGTTGCTGTTTGAAGGTTGCAGGACAGCTGCATGTTTAGTAACCAAATATGTAGAACAAAATCAAACATAAATCTGAATGTTCCATATGTACACTAGACATACACTGGATAGTTTAAGCTAAAATGTCATTACAAAAATATCCTCTGTTATTAGAAAAAATGTGGTTCTAATAAACTATGACTCAGAGGTACACAGCATTCTTCTTTTCTGTTGTTGAGGTAAAATATACCAAGAATACAGTTCATGAAATTATACATTATACACTATTACACACCATTTGTCTGTTGTCTAACTAATCTAGACACAGTTTTGCAGGGAAGCATTTCTCTGCTTGATCAGTATTTTGTCAGTCCAGCACTGTCAGAGGTTGGATGCAAGTTGGACAGTAGCTTGCCATGAATGCATGACATCAGCACTGTCATTCCCGTAGTGGTTTCGGGATGTTTTGTAGAATTCTGGTAGTTCAGAATTTTTCCAACAGTGAAGATCTCTCATGGCTTCACTGCATGCTTCAGGTTGGTCGAGTCTTTGGTGTTGCTTTGCATGTCCACCAACACAAGTGCGTTCTTTTGATGGTTCTCGATCATGTCGGAGATGGTATTAAACCGCTGGAAAAGAAAATGAAAGAAGATTTCAGTGAATGGTATCTAATAGCCCTGAGGCTGGTTAGGAGTAGCCATGACGTGATACCACTTTGTTATTACACCTTTTCTGTTAACCGACATTTACATTCAATGCCAGTTTATTTTGGCTAAGCAATACCTATTAATATTAATTCATATATTAATATTTATGCACTCACTAGGCACCATATTAGGAACACCCCCTTGTATCTACACTTATTGTCCATTTTATCAGCTCCACTTATCATATAGTGTATAGCGTGTTAGTGTGTGTTGTGCTAGTAAGAGTGGATCAGATAAAGATGTGCTCCTGTTTTAAAGCACTGTGTCCACTCACTGTCCACGATAGCTCATCATCTGCACAGTTAGTGCTAATCATTCTCTAGTTGATCAGTGGTCACACAACATCACTGGCTCTATATTTTTGGTTGGTGGACTATTCTCAGTACAGCAGGGACACTGAGAACTCCAGCAGAACTACTGTGCCTGATCCACTCACACCACGTCAGTGTCACTGCAGTGCTATGAATGATCCACCACCCATATAATACCCGCTCTGTGGTGGTCCTGTTGGGGTGCACTAAAGAACCGGGTAAAAGAGGACTGACAAATTGTGTAACTACATAGTGCACCTATATACTGTAGTAAGAGGAGCTGGTAAAATGTACATTGTGTGTACATACAAGGAGGTGTTCCTTATAAAGTGCAGAGTGAGTGTATATTTATACACCATGCCCTACTTACACTTGACTACACTATTTTGCCCAAAGTATTTGCTCACCCATACTGAATTTACTGAATTCAGGTGTTCCAATCACTTCCATGGCCACAGGTGTATAAAACCAAGCCCCTAGAGATGCGGATTGCTTCTACAGACAGAGTGAAAGAATGGGTCGCTCTCAGGAGCTCAGTGAATTTCAGCGTGTACCGTGATAGGATGCTACCTGTGCAACGGGTCCAGTCGGGAAATTTCCTCGCTACTAAATATTCCACGGTCAACCGTCAGTGGGATTATAACAGCAAGAGATTTAGAACGACAGCAGCTCAGCCACAAAGTGGTAGGCCATGTATAATGACAGAGCAGGGTTACTGGCACAAAGTGTGCAGAGGTCACCAGAATCGATCGCTACAGACCTCCAAACTTCATGTGGCCTTCAGTTTAGATGTGTAGAGAGCTTAATGGAATGGCCTTTCATGGCTGAGCAGCTGCATCCTTACATTACAAAGCGCAATGCAAAGCATTGAAAGCAGTGTTGTAAAGTGCCAACACTGGACTCTAGAGCGAGTGTTCTCTGGAGTAAGGTCTCACACGTCTCGGTCTGGCAATCCGATGGAGGAGTCTGAGTTTGGTGAACAGTACTAATCTGACTGCATTGTGCCAAGTGTAAAGTTTGGTGGGGGGAGGATTATGGTGTGAAGTTAAGCTTGGGCCCTCAGTTCCTGTGGAATTCTTAATGCTTCAGCAGAGCAGTAGATTCTAGACAATTTCAAGCTCCCAACTTTGTGTGAACAGTTTGGAGACGGGCCCTTCCTGTTCTAACATGACTTGACATGGATGAGCGAGTTTGGTGCGGAGGAACTTGACCTTGAGTCCTGATCTCAATCCGATCAAACACCTTTGGGATAAATCCAGTACATCTGTATCTACATAAGTATCTGACCTCACAAATACGCTTCTGGAAGCATGGTCTAAATTTCCCATAAACACATTCCTAAACCTTGTGGAAAGCCTTCCCAGAAGAAGGCTTGGTAATATGGTGTAGATCACCTTTACCTTTATCATGTGATGGTTATCAGTGTTATAATATGACTTGCTTTATGAAACTGTATGCAGGCTACAAGCAATTCTGTGATATTTGCTACTGTAACAAATGGGGTTAATCCTTTCATCTGATATCTGATTTGGCATCATCTGCTAATATTGGGCCAATACAGATACCCAGCATCGGATCAGTGCTATCACGGGTTGAGAGGCGTAAGACAATGCCTTTGATAGCCAAATTGACCTGGTGTACTCCTCTATAAAGGCACTGTACAGTTGGTCTAATATTATTGTCTTGTGTAGCTCATGATTTTAAACAGCTCCATGCATGAATTTAAGACAATATCAATGTGCCTGCTTTAGAACAAGAGCCATGGTGTCTACAGGCACCTATTCGCAATGTAAGGAGATACTCAAGCATAGGCCGTATTGAAATCTGGTGATGTAATTTAAGGTCTGAAACAAAACCCACTGACACAGTGGAACCTCAGATATACTGTTCTTTATATCTTACCTCCTCGCCATTCTTATGCTTGCCAAGGGCGTATTGTTTTGTGGTGGGAATGTAGCGCACTGGGATGTTATACACTCTGCCGTTGTAGAACACCACCAGGGTGTAGGGCTGCAAGGCGTCAGCTCCTGAGCTTTTCCTCACTAGGTAAGACCCGTCCTGAGGGAAAAGAAACAGATAGCACCAAGAAGAATGAAACAACCTTTGCAGGATGCAGTGACATTATGGTGTAAACATGCCCATCATACAATACGGTACAATGTTCAGGGTAGTATCGCTGTCTGTTATACACAGTTTGGTGATTTCCCTGCACAAATGCAGCCACCAAACCTAGTACACCCTGAAATGAGCCAGTGTGCTGGAGCAGAGAAATCATGAACTAGTTTATTGGTTAGTAAAACATCCTGGCTGCATTTGTGTCTTCAGGTCAGGCTGACTTGCCTTGGCGGATCGAATCAGAGCATCTTCTGCTTTTTTGCGGTCACAGGCGCTGGCATACCAGGGCCTGTTATACACACCGGCCTCCTACAAATGAAGAACAACAGTCATAGTTAAACCATACTTACTCACTGTAGTTTTGTAATATGACAACCTGACAAGTGGCATCCTGTACCATGTAAGTAGGGAGGGGATGGTATGGGGTTAAACGTCATGGTATGAGAGACTGGCTGAACAGTATTGTTAAAATATGATGAAAAAAAAGGATTCACTGAAATCATGTTACTGCAGTGATTTAATGGAAAGACTTTTCTATTTCTTGAAACCGCAACTGCAAAATCAAAAATGAAGTCCTACTGCATGCATTAGACTGTTGCGAATGCCTGTTTTCTTCTACTCTGACTTTTTAAATGGTGACAGTTGTGCATGTTAATGTTTCAATTCTGAACTGTATGATCATTACTGGGATTTATACTGGGGTATAACCACCCCTCCCACCCTCCCACCGATACTGCTACGCAATCAATAAATATATGGAGTTCCTGTACAACTACTGACTCTATCCAACAACTAATCAATAAATACTAATATTTATACATTTACATTTTAGGTAACATGTTCCATGTCACAAATAAAACATATTTTTGATCATATGCCATGTACTTGTTATATTATATACTGTATAGTGGATCCTTAAAAAACTTTTTCTTTCTTTCTTTCTTTCTTTCTTTCTTTCTTTCTTTCTTTCTTTCTTTCTTTCTGTATTCTTGTATTTAGTATTACATAATTATTAATAAGACAACAACTTAAGTTCACATAAAATATCTTTAGTTGTGCAAACTAGCTATATCAGGACTGAACGGAATGTAGATAAACCTGAGGTGAGAACATGTAGGCACCCAGCAGCTCCGCTAGCTCAGTATGAACTAGAGCTGAATGTCTTTTATGTGAGTCGTGTTTATTTGTGCCACATTTCTGAGTGTGAAACTGCAGGATTTTAGTAAATATCACTGCTGTTTAGGCTGTTAGTAAGCGTAAAAAGTACATCCAGTGTTTGTCAAGCTTAGTTGAAGCAACAGGGCAAGAGACCCCGCTGCTGACTTATACTGCTGAAACGTGGAGGTGCACCACAGGCGTAGACATACAAGCCCAGCTAGTGGGCTGCTACACTAAGAATGAAATCTCGGTCAAAGGGGGGCAGTTTTTGGATTAACTTTGAAGCTGTAAGTGATGACACAGTGGCACATGAATAATGACTGAAGTAAGCCTGGATCAGACAGTCTGGTAAAAGGGTCCTGCTAACCTGCACTAACACCTTAACACAAAATACACCATGAGCATTTTTACTGCTGCTTGTTATTCCACACTGCATGCTTAGCGGTGTCCTAGGCATCATAGGCATCGGTATCCCTGTCACTAATTTGGAAACTGTGTCAGTATCAGCAACAACACAGACACAGTATCGATGCTGGTATGGTATCTGCACTCATGCTGATACGTTATTGGCATTAATGCTAAAATGGTATCAGCTTATCACTGCTTAAATATAGTAACGGTCCATTCAGTAGCGCAAGGAAACATTCACGTTTAACACGTTTCATAGTGGCTTATGATGAACACACTGAAACAGTATCTGATTATTACAGATACTCTATAGCACTACTTATGTGAGCTATAATAAACCATATTAAGGGAAGTGTCATTGTCATTGTCATTGTCTACCACATTGTCATTGTCCTATGTGGTGTGATGAGCACCTCCTCTTGCTGTCTAACTCCACTGTCCTCCCGAGATAAGCTTCCTTTGTCTGCTGCTGGAGGCTCTGCACAAACAGGAGCGTAACGGACAAATTAGAAAAACAACCAACTGACGGGGGTGAAAGAGAGTTTGTGGGTGTGTGTGGGTGTGATAAAATCTATCATTAGGAAAACTTACTCTGGTGTGGGGACTCACGAGGCAGAGAAATCCTGCAGATGCAAGAAAAATGAATAAATGACCTTCACCAGTGATTAAGTGTACTGGATATAGGTTCAGTTTTTTTTTTGCATGTGGTCACTTACTTTGCACGATAGAATCCACTAGTTGAAGCAGCTGCAGGGTTTGGTGGATCTCGAGCTGCACTTGTAGGTGAAGCTGTAGAGCATTAGATACAACATTCAAAATAACAGTGAGCTCCTCTTCACTTAGAGGCCCGTTATACCATTTAGCGGTGTACAGACATCTAAGAAAGTTATGCTGCCATAGATGCTACCTCCATTCACTATTAACTTTGTTTTGACACTTTCAGTACTTTAGAGTGCCTGGGATGATTTGCTCCTGCTTTGGTCTTTGAGTTTATGTCATTGTGAAATGCTTTATAACCGTATGCTATTAAGAGTTGAGCATTGTTACAAAAGTCAAATACAGGAGAGTCATCATAAGATCAATACTCAGCTGATGACTGTAGAACTGGGAAATAGTGAACTCTACACTGCGGAGTGATATTTACCTTCATGGTCTCTTGAAATGCCTGTTTTCTGGAAATTGAGAAACATGATTAGTAAACGTCCTAAACGACTTATAATAAAGGATCTGATTTGCTGAAATATGTTTCATTTGATATTCCATAATTACATACCGGGAAAAGTGGGGGTTTGTGATGCCTCCTAATGAATAGGGATAAAATATTAGTGCCATATTTAATATTTTAAACACATAATTGACTTCAGTTATACCTAAACGTGAGAGAGTGACCTACGGCTCTCTTGGCACTGGTACTGGGATGGATGGCCGCCTGTCATCTGCAGTCTTTTTCTCGGGCCTTTCGTTTTGTGGAGATGAAGTTGGTGCTAGATAACAGTAAAAAGCAGAATGTAGTTCATTACATTGATCTCTATATTATGTTAAACGCATTTGCTAATGATTGGTTATCATTTGGCCTTTTACAAAAAAACATGGCGTCAAATGTAAAATCTTTTAAATGCAGTATATTCAATTTAAGAGATGCAGTACCAGTCAAGAGGTCTGATTGGTGTTGTCCATTATATTAAAATGAACCTAGCATGCTCTTCTGTTTATGTTTCCCTTATATAGCTTTTATGCATGTAAATGTGTAGATGTAAAGTGAGAGACGGTAGCTCATTTATTTCTGAGCATTGTCTAGTCCCACATGTAGTGGTCACTACATTAGTGGCACTGCTGTCTCTGATCCACTTGCACCAGCACAACAAACACTAACACACCACCACATTAGCGTCACTGTGTTAGTGCTGTGAATGATCCACCACCCAGATAATACCTGCTCTGTGGTGGCCCTGTGGGGATCCTGGGCACTGAAGAACAGGGTGAAAAGGGGAAACAAATGGGCTACAGTCTGTAAATGTAAAGTATGGAAAACAGAGCTGACAAAATTGAGGTGTATTTTAATCTTCTGAACTCTTGTTCTGGAAAGTCCTGTTTATTACCTTATCCAGGTGAATTATCTCTTAAAAACTGAATAGACTGGCTGCACAGGATTTAAAATGCATTAAATGTTCACAGAAACATTTTTCCCCTCAATTCATCCTGCCCCTTATAAAAACGAGGCTCATACTCTTATGTGGCTTTGCCCTTTTGTCTGTTCCCCCTAATGCAATATATTTATCATAAATTGTAGAAAAACGCTTTAAATGATATTCTGTTTTTGCCAGCCTTTATGTCAAGAACAATATTTCAGTACATACTTACAGTCATCATCATTGCACACTTCATAGTCATCGTCTTCGTCTGGCTCCTGTATAATCAGATAATATGGCAGGCCATTCATTGCAGTGTTACATGATGTTTTAGTACTTGACTGGCACACATGGATACACACACCCAAAGTCATGATATGATTGTTTGATGATTTGTAGATTTCTCTATGACTCTATGGCTGTTTTGGAATAATCAGTAATGCTTACTGGGCTGGGACTTGGCTTCTTAATATTCAACCTGCAAAGATAAAAGACAACAACAACAGCTGCATTAGCAGATGTGGGATGGTTACTTTCAACATGCATATTGTATATTAATGAAAACATGATTCAAATTCCACTCATACACTAAAGAAGATGCCGTCCGCTGTTCCAGCCGGACATGCCTCATGTTCATTTCCTTCAGCTGACATCGTCATGTTTCTTATAAATGTATTTGGTGTTGGGATTTGTGTATTTCCTTTTAGATCATTTGAAATAAAAGAATAAAACCCGACTGTCTTTAATACAACCTGAAGTTTTAGATTTATATGTGATTAATCACAAAAACTTTGTTTGTCAAACCCTATAAGCTTTTCCTTGATTTTAGCCCAAACTTTGAATGCAAGTTATGTGAATTGTTTAGATTCAAAGTAATTCTGGATCATCTCTATTATTATCTTAATTTATGATCTGCTGTGCTCAAATGACATTTAAGAATAAAAATGGACTGCAAATGAAATTCCTTTAAAGAAAATCTATTGTGATCATTTTCAATCATTAATTTTATGTTTGGGATCTACTAGAATAGATTTACATGTTTCAATTTTCCTAAAATATACTATTTTTCTTATGCTGTACATCTGTATTCACTCTCTGTCTGAAAAGTTCTGTTTGAGCTCCTGTGTCTTTAAGCATCGCCCCCTGATAAGCCCAAAGTGCCCAGCTCATCCACTTTGTTTCGATTGGTCAACCGCTAGAGTGATATCATGCTACAAGACATTGGTTCTGCCATTCAGTTTGAGACAGAGTACCACCCTAAAAGCCAGGGGGAATCAGTTGGTAGACCTGATCCACCTTTTGCAAGCTAGACTGAAGTAGTTTTCACTTTTTTTTTTTTAGCTCTCTGTGCATTGTATGAGGTGATGCCTCCAGCTTGTAATTGTGGTTGGTGTAGTTCAGCGGATAACACCACTATCCGCCAAGTAGCCACCACCACACGTGACTATGCTGTGCTACACCAATATTAGTGCTTTGGCAAGACTCCTAACACTACATTGGCCTACCTGTAATACGATTAACCTTGTAAGTTGCTCTGGATAAGGGCGTCAGCTGAATGCTGTAAATGTTCCAACAGCTTACTAGCAAACTAATTTGGGCTTTATAATTTTGCGGACCAGTTACATGCACAACAGCTATTTCTTTTACACTTAAAGAAAGGTAAACAAAGGAAAAGTGCAATAGGTTCACTTTAATATTCTGAGAAATATCTCCGGACTGATAATGTATTTCTAACTCTTCTAATCTTCCTATACTGTATTTATTAGACTGTGCTTTTACATTTTACACCACTTGTTTGCTCAGACTTCTTTAAGGAAGTGTCATGTTGATGTACAGTGTTAGGTTCATGTGCAGAACCAGCTTTTGTTTACACTGTGCAAACATGCTGAATTGACCAATCAGCATGCTCCATAATTACTTGGAATAAAACCTCTTTCATAAACTTACATTACATGTTCAATAAGTTTTTGCCTTTTTTATAAAGTTACCCCGCAATGGATTTGTGGCCTGTCCAGCGTGTTTCCCACCTTCCACTCACTGAATGCAGGCATGGGCTTCAGCAACCTTTCCCTGCACGACTCAGGAGGATAAAGCGTTTTAGAAGATATGTACTGTATGTGGGAAGTTACAATTTTGGAGATATTTAGATTTTTTTGACAGTGACAGTGTCATTCATGTGCACTTAAGTGCAACTAATTAACACATTACGATCTGTCATAAAGTGTATGCCTCGACCTGGCAATATGCCTTAGTAGTAGGGCACCCTTTATAGGTGTCAGGCAAGTGGTCTAGAGACCTAGAAAAAAGTTAACCTTCAGCCAGTACTGAGGTGTACTGTACCCCTAGCAACGCTGCTTATCATTGAGTTGCCCCTCCCCCAGGCTACTGGCCCTAGGTAGTACCGGAATTCTGAACATTCAAATACATTAACATATAACAGTAATTATAATTGGTATTACTACTGTTAACAATCACCATATGACATCACTGACAACGATTTATAATTACAGTGTACACTGAAAATGAACTGAACTCTTTTAACATGTTCTATTTTCATCTCCTCTTCTACAGAGGATGGATTCACCCAGGTAAGTAAAGCTAAGGTGATCCCCTCAATTATCTTTTAGTCCTTACAAGCAAGGATGATCAGTCCACAGGTAAATATACACAATCAAAAGTTACTTTGTGATGTGTAACGGACCTTACAGCATCACAGGATTTTGCCAAATCAAAACAGCCTTTTTGTACATTTAAATTTAAATAAACCTTTAATTGTATATTTTTATACATACATCTCAGAGCTGCTTCAGTCAGAAACCATTTAGCCACTGTAAAACTACTTTTAGCCACTGTGTTATACCTTGGGCTGGGTTTAGGGGGCAGCCTTAGCGCAGGAGGTTGCAGCTTTGCACTGCACCTGTGAACCAGAAACAGGAAGCAATGAGAATCACCTGGAAAAAAAATCCAATTTTAGTAGTTCCTGAGAGTATAGGTATCAGAGTTCGGAGTATTTTTAGAAGGAGACTTCATTCAGCAGGTGTTACAAAAGTGAAGCGAATCACTTTACACTCTGCTGACCACACATGTCTCTGAACACTTCAGTGAGGCAGATTACTCAAAAGTGATGCTGGAGCACTCATAAGTACAGTCTCCCCGCTCACTCTTCATAGAGAAAGTACAGAAAACTACAATTTGTTCTAGCTTAATTTATTCACCACCACAATGACGTAATGAAACTCGAGGGGAATCACACTCACTTTCTGGTGACTGGCGAACCATCCTTAAAACAGAGAAATTAAGCTTTTCAAAACACATGCAAAAAACAGATATTTTTTTTAGATTAGGGAAATTTGCACTTTATGACATTAAAGCTAATGTCTTTGCATAAATGGAGCAGAGAACCTGACCCAACGTTTATAACTCACCGTGTCAGGAACTTCATACACATCTGAAAACCATAGGAAAGAAATTAGTGGTGGTGCGGTTTCTGTTTCATAATTGCAGAATGACTATTTTTTGTGCATTAGATATGGAGTGTAATGGTGACAGCAGGTGCAAAATGATCATTCTGATTCAAGCCTATTTACATCAATACTGGGTAAACCCGACAGCGTTAGAGGCTAGCACCCTCCATTTCAGAGAACAAGGAGCAATTAAAATAATATGAAATCATTGTACTGCATGAAGTCTGTGACATTGCCAGACACCGTGTCTCTTTCCTTGATCATACTCTACCAGGCTTGCAATTCAGTCTTTTTCACTTCCTGCTGGTCAGGGCATTTTTAGCTTTCAGTCTTGTCTTCAGTAGGGGTGAAACGCATGCTAAATAGGGTTGGCAGGCTAAAAAAAAAATCCCTCGACGAGCATTAAAACTTTAGTAGTGTGTTTCCCAACTGTAAAACAGCACAGCCTTTAATCTTCAAATAATAAGTTAACAAATAACTAATATAACTCCTTCAGCTGTTTACTTAGGATTTTATTTAATTCAATGGACTGAATGAACTCAGCTTTTCAAGTTAACTCTGTTACTTACTATGTTACTTTAAAAGCTGCTTTAGTTTTGGCAGAGCTCCTGTACAGCATTTGTAAATGAAAGCTGATGGCCAGCACTTTTTTCACTGTTTTTATTTTGGTTTTTTTTGTACAGTTCCACTATACACAGCCCAAGCAAAAACTGTGTTATTGAAAGAAGTTCCTTAAACCTTCATAACTCAACAATAATTAAATAAAAAAATTGTTATTTAGAGATAATCGTAGATTACCTTTGGTGGTCAAAATCACCAGTAAACCTACATGTCTCTTCTGTTTTTTACATATTTTACAATGTTGGTAAACTTGTTCAATAAACAGTACAAAGGGTAAAGTAACGATAGATATTATTTTTAAAAAATGCAATGCCCTGTATGTTTATACAAAAAGTATAATTTTTTGGTTGAAAGCTTATCATAAAACTATCATAACATAAAATCTCACCTAGTAGCGTATTTGGTACTAATTCATATAATACCAATAAATTTCATTATTCAGGAGATTTGAAAGAAATGCTGTAATTCCCCTTTAATCCAGCCCAGTAAAACTAATGACATATAAAAAGCATAGATTAGCAAAGTGATTAGATACTGTTCAGATTCAAAAACTTGGATGAAATAGATGGACTGGTTTTCATTTGGACCAAGTTACTGATATTCAGATATGTAACATACCTGGACTGTGTGAACGCCTTGGAATTCCTGGTTTTCCTTTGTTTGCATGCGGGTCTGTGAAGAGAAAAAAAAATCACAACATGAGGTAATTTTTATTTATTTGTTTGGAAATTCTATACACATCTCTTATATAGTATCTTATTTCTGCTTGAATCAGAATTTTCTGCTTAATCCCATAATCTAGCATGCCAGTTTTACTTACGTGTTTAGGTTTGGTGCATGAAAGAACAGTGCCATGTGTTTTACATTACCCATCAAGTTGTTCTGTGAATTCTCTACACAGTTTATATGTCTATAGATCGTACAGGAATGTGCTTTATAGGGTGTGCTCTATTTATGTAAATGAGACCATAATGCAGATCCAGCAATGCTAAAGGGATCTTGCAAAATATCAAGAAGTTGTTTATCTTATTTGCAAGACCTTTCTGAGACGGATCAATGTAATTATCATCTGTTCCTTCCTCTGGATCAATGTAGTCTTCCTGCAAAGAAAGGAATAGGGTATAAGACTTAGAGGAGTATTATACTATCCAGGCCAGATTTAAACAATTGTATATGGCTTAGTCCATTGGAATGTCACATTTCAAAAAAAAAAAAAAAAAAATCCACAAGAAATGAGCCTTATCCACTTACATCATCTTTAGCTGCTCGATTTGGCTTCTCAGGAATTACAGGTTTGATTGGCAGGAGGGGCTTGTTTGGTTTTGATTGTGTCGGCCGGCCAGGACATTTGTCTTGAATGGGGAAGTAATACCAGAGACAGGAAGTCAGATTTTGCACACTGCAAAGTATTTAAGCCCACAAAGTGGTGTTTAAAAATCCTAGTTTTAATTCTGCAATAGAATGGACTGACCCTAGATTTTACCAGCTGACATGTTTGACCATATGGTGTTTTCCACCTGGACGTTTTAGGGATGTTTGTAATGTAGTAGTCATTAAAGTAAGAGTTTGACCTCATATAGCTGTCTGTGTACACAAGTATACGCCCAACATCTAGGACTCAGAGGAGAAAGAATAGAGCACAGCATGACTTAATCATAGATAAGAATCAAAAGAGAAATATAAGCGCTTCTGTCTGGCATACGGTTTTGTCTTTATGGTTTGTGGTCATGTATATCATTTCAGCATCAGATTTGTTAGAACATGCGTTTTTTCAGCTTTTTTTATTGTTTCTTGGTAAGAAACTATTATATTAACCCCTAACCCAGAGCTCCCTAAACCAGCTCACGAGATGATCCATATCTTTGCTCCACTTTGACTGTTCACAAATATAGATGAAGAAAAAATTTGGACTGTCCGCGGTGCCCTAAACTCTACCTGAAATGTCTCACTCTTAAAACCACATACATTAACTAGTATCTGCTGTTTTGAATTTTAAAAGAGTCCTCCAGGACTAGGATTTGGTACCACTGGGCAGGAGGTCTATAAAGGGGCCCCAGCAGTGGAATGTGGAACAGTGGACCTGGAATTCCTTGGAGTTCTTTGGAACAAATCCTGGACGAGTAGTTCTCACGCCTCCAGGTTTCCCTGACACCTGCTCTCCCGAACTCTATTTCCCAGAGTTTACTACCTGCATGCCCCGAATCATCCAATCACACCTCATTCTCCCATTCTTCTTTCCCAGAGTACTGATTACACACACCTGCTCCTCATTACACCATTTGTATTTAAACCCCTCAGTTCCACTTCGTGAAGTATTGCCGAACACTGTTTGCCTTACTGAGCGGTTTCTCCTGCCTTTCCTGTTTTCTATCTCTGGTGTGACTCCTCTTGGTGTTTGACTTACTCTTTTGGATTCTCCTCTTGGTTTGTTTGCTTTCCTGGTTTTTGACTTCCTGTTTGTTCATTGGCTTATTCTCTGGCTCCCTCCCTTTGAATTGGTTTGCCATTTTCTCTGTTTCCCTGGTTCTCGAGTTCTACCTGCCTCTTTATTATTGACTCTGTCTTGCCCCCTCAGTAATGTTTGCTTGGCTTATGCTGCTCTGCTTAATTGTCAATCTGTTTAATAAAACGTATTCGACTTTTAGCTCTACACCAGTCAAACCAAGTTTGTTATTCCTGACACATGTTTACAAGATGTTTGCGTGTGCAGTGTATATTAATGTGGAAAGTAATGCTCTTCCTAGTCAGTTATGTTGTAGTCCTTCACATATGGATTTCTTTATGTTTATTTTGCATATGGTACATTAGAGACTGTTTAGCTTTGAGATCGATCAGACCTTTGACCTCTGACATTTTTCTGAGTTTAAATATGTTTTAAATAAAGCTTTTTCAATGAAGGAAACATAGTGCTTAAGAAATCTTATTTTCTATGTGGATTGATTCCAGATGTTCTAAGAGCGCTGTTCTGTAAACTACTTAAGTAGTTTTTTCATTGAATACTTTTTCTTAATTCATATTTCTTTAAAATCAATTTACATTTAATTATAAGTACACTGTAGTTGTGATCTGTTCAGATATAGGCATGTTGAGCTGGATAGTTGTAGTATGCTAGAGTTTCTTACCCAGGTATTCTCCTACAGGGAAGCTGTTGGATGGGGCAGGAATGAAGTGTCTCTCACACGGGGGAGGCTCATAGTTGTCATCATGTTCACCTTGTGGATCTTCATACACATCACTATCCTGCAAAGAGCATCAGTTCATACATCTGTATATTTTTCTCTGTCACTATCGTCACAACATGATACATGCTTTTCAAATCTATATATAATTAGGCTGGTTGCTTTTGATTCTGTGACTGCACTACGCTGCTCATTACAGAAAAAAGAGTGAACAAAGACATATGAAACTTACAAACTCTGACCCAGACCACTCAGTGTCCTGGTTATCACCTGGAAATGAAAGAAGAAATGGACCATATTTCACACTACTCTTTAGTGAAATCTACTTATTATGGCTAGCAATATTAGAACAATTCGCTTGCTAGATGTGCAGTGCTAACATAATCAAGTCAAGAATAACTTGCCAGGGTAGTCTCTTGCAGGCACTTTTGGAGGTCCTTTGTTTTTTATTCTGGAATAAGAGTAAAGATGCATGGTGTTTTTAAAGGTAGGTCTCTTTATTAGTGCAACAATATAATATATCAATATCCTGTGTGAATAATTATAAAAGGAGATGCATTTACATAGACAGAAGTTGTCTTGGCACGTCTCTATAACTTCTCAGAAAGTGTTTTTACCTGAAATTGTTTAGTTGAGGACCAGATGAATAAATAAAAAACATTACCAGATTTTAGTGGTGTTAGGAAAAAAATTGTTACCAGCCTGTTTATTGCATTAAATGTGTCACAATAGCCATAAACTAGCACAGCAGTACAATTCCCAAAACAAGAACTGACAAGAACAAGAACACCCAAATGAATTTGAGCAATACTTATATAAAGAGCCTGTACTCATTTCACATTGTGCAGACACTCTTTAAACGTCACACATTTGATTTACCAAAAGAGTTCTTGTCAACCCTTCACTGTAGGGTACTCATTAGGCTACTTGACACCTACATAAGCTTGATATGAGAACTGACATAACTCTACATAGATGTTTAAAAAAGGGTTACCCAGATGTCATCTGACATAAAGACTATTTGACTTTTGATCAAACTTGACAAGTATGTAACAGTGGTTGGTGTAGCTCAGTGGATAACACCACTACCCTCCATATAGCCCCCACCACACGTGGGAGACTGGGGTTCGAATCTCGGGCTGAGTGACTATGCTGTGCTAGACCAATAAGAGTCCTTGGGCAAGATTCCTAACACTACATTGGTCTACCTGTAATATGATTAACCTTGTAAATGCTCTGGATAAGAGCGTTAGCTAAATACTGTAAATGCATTTGCAAACGGTGCTTATTGGAATCAGCATTAATCAGTTATGCCATGGCAAGCATATGTAGGTGTCATGTAGTCTTATGAACAACACCCGCCTGTGAACTGCTGCCAAGTTCTCTAAATAGCCTCCAGTAAAAGACTATTTAGGGAACCAAAAGTGGTTATTCTATGAAACTGCCAAAAAAAAAAACCTATTCTGACACATAAGAGTGTATTGCCCATATACGGTCACTTTGGATACGATATAAAGTCATTACCTCATAACTGCAGTTGCAGGAACACATGAATGCCTTTCTGGTTAAAGGGTTAAATGCTCATGATTCAGTTGCTGTAATTTTTGTGGGTGTTGTTTTGTGGCGTTTTGCAATTATCCTGTTAGTGACACTGTCACTGAACTTATGACCACGGTTCTCCTTTTTCCATGAAAGCTCTGTTTGACGTTACATAACTCAACATTTTAGGGATTACAGAAAATGATAATTGCAAAAGATGCTCACACTAACTCCTGGAACTTAAGGTCCATTTTGACTGGACACTGAACAAACGGAGGGGGCTCTCTTTGTGCAGTACTTAGTCAGTCTAAGTTGAAGCCCTTTTCTGTGTTTTGCGACTGCAAATGTGCTTATTAAGATTTTCCTTACTATTGTATACATGCCAGGTTAACCTCCTTTGATCTCTATTGTGAACAAGCTGTTTCTGTTCTTGTTTCTGACCATAGAGAAGAACTGAATCAGCTTTTAAATACTGCAGATGCAATCATTTACATGTGTAACTGGAGCGTCAGACATTAATATGTGGCCCTCATTTGGTAATGATCAGGTGTAGAGCACCTGGATTAGGTACCTTGATCATCTTGGTACCTGATCATCATGTACCTTTGCTTTATGTACATATGCATATCACTATCACCATCTCTATATAAATACCGTTGTGTGTACATGTACAGAAACTGTGGTTGGAAGCATTAATGTTGGATAGTACTACATGGCTTGCAAAAAATCTGAACACCTCAAATGCTCCTCTTTAATGGCACAGGAGGCCTAATAGTCATTCATCTAAAAGAGCTTAGAGAAATAGATTTAGAAAAAAAAGAGTCACAGGAGGTACAGGAGAGGTAAAAAAAAGTTGAAAATTGATATCAACGTTATATCAGCAAATCTGAGCCCAATTTATTATGGAGATCTCTTTTTTAAACGCAAGCAGAGACACATGAGATCTTTCCAGTGTTTTCGTCTTAGGAGAAGCAAGGAGCAGAAGGACATTTAGGCAAAATTCTCAGGTCTTGTCCACACATATATGGGTACTCTTTACAGGGCAGACTTTTATATGTGTTTTAGTCCACATGCAAACTGCATGTGTACTAAAGGTCATTTAAAACAAACCTACTGCAAAAATGTTCCCAGAGTGAAGATATTCAGAAACTTCATTTTCAGTACTGAGGTTTTGGGTTGTAACGTCAAGAGTGTCCACAGTCATCTTCTTTCTTTACATAAGGCTTTGTAGTGCAATGGTAGACGTACACAGCTGCTTTTGCTAACAGGACCTGTTGCTTCTACATAAATATATAATTATACTGGCACTGTGCTGAAAGACAAAGGGGTCAGAATGTGCAATGGAGGTGTCCACTATAACCAGCATTCCAATGATCCTGCCTCAAATGGTGTCGGCCTGGATGACACTTGTTCAACTTCTAATCGGTGGGACTACTTGACCAAGTGGTTGTTATTTTACCACTGGGTATTGATGGGTTATATTAATTAACCCATGCTAGGCTCTAAGTACCCTGTTGGACCACCTCTAGTCTGGATTCAAGATGGGATATGGTTGGGCATGGAGGCATACAGGATCCATATGGCATCCCACTGTACATTTGGCCATAGATGTTATAGCTTGGCCAGTAAATCCTGCACACTCATAGGCTGCCGAAGCTGGCATCCCAGCTGGTCGCATAAATGCTTGATTGGCTATAAATCTGGGAAACCCTTGCTACATGTGGGCAAGCATTATCCTACTACAATGCCAGTTAGAAGCCCTGTCATTAGAGGCAACACATGTCGCTGGAGGATGGTTTGCACATATTGCTGAGCTGTTAGAGAGGGGTGACTGACTGTCGGAGTTGTGTTTTGCTCCACCGCAAAAAAGTAGGATTGAAGCGTTCACTATGGGGCCTTTACATTCAAACCCGACCATCCTGGATCCCAAACGGAACCAGAAATTACAGCTAGTGACAAAACAGTTTCAGTTTCTAGCAGTCCAGGTTTCTCCTTCACAAAATCACTGCTAACAAGGTGACGGTTGCTGGCTGTCAAGGGCAGGAGACGTAATGGGCGTAATTATGTAATTCAAGTTTCAGGTTTATTTGTCATTTGCACAACATGACATTTTTAACTTTTTTCTGCTAAGCACTTGGAAATGATACTTTGATGAATGATACTGATCCTGAATAAGTATTCTAAGTAGTTGTGCTCTACTTTGCTGACTAGTTGGAACAGAGATGACATTATTTGTGATGCAGCCTGCATAATAGCTTGAAACAATGATGATGGAAGAATATTTCAGACACCAAATAAAAGAGGAAGAGAGTATGGGAGAGTGAGGGAGGAAACAGTTACAGACTTATATTTGCTTTCAAATCCTACCGAAACTCTTTTTCATGTTAATTCAAGCCGTATGGCAGTTAGAGACCTAGAATTTATCAAGCATTTTCAATTTATAGAAATAATTATAATATTTCAATATTTACTCTACCACCCCAAATGGTTAAACTGAGGAGGTGCTGTTTTTCCTATAAGAAGTTTCCATTTCAGTTGTTCTAACTAAACAACAGAACGAGAAGCGCAAACCAATCACCACAGCATGCAATTGAAATATGACAACATGGTTCTCTTGCAACAGTAGACCCAACAATTCTGTTCAATAAACTTGGTGGCGGTTAAATATCAATACCATTGTCAAACCTCCAAGTAATCTCTCAAATAATATTTAAATATGTTATTGTATTTTCTATGAATAAAACAAGCAGCTATCATTTACATTCATTTAATTTTCCATACTAGTCAGATTGTACTTGTGAAACTGTTGATTTAGAATCAGAATCAGAATCAATATAGATATAGATATCAATAGATATCAATATAGAAGAACAGCTGCATGACTGGATAACTTAACTTGTTTCTGTTTGGACAAAACCTTATGTCTCCAAAATGAAAAAAAAAAAAAAACCCATTGTGCAAACCTTTAAAGGAACTCTCCCATGGCTTTAATCCAAGTCATTTAAGACCATGTGCATTTGTCCATTCACACGGTGTTAAAGAAAACTGCTTCAAGTATTAAACTACAATTAAAATGGAGGTGCAAGGTTTTATGTTCACAGACTGAAGACAATGTGACTAAATCCGACTCCTGAAGAGATTGAAAAAATGCTTTTTAAACAGATTAGTTGGAAGATGAGCTGAAGCACTGCTAGAGTTTTGTCATACCGGTCCAATGTGTTTCGTCCAGTCTTGAGAATATTAGCAGTCTGTTCCGTCTGAAACCTGAAACATAACCAAAAAAAGAATTACCATGATTGTTATGATAACATTATCAGGTTAGGGCTTTAGATTTGTCGTCATTAAGACATAATGCAACACTGAAGACATTAAGCCATTCCTTTTTTCCACAACACTGAAAAGTGGTTCTATCTGCCAGAGCAGGTGCATGCTGATGAAAAACAACCAACTTTTTTTTTGAGTGAATTAGCATTGAGCCTGATACTCTTTCTCATGCACACACAAGCACACACATACATATACAGACTCCCCTCACATGCGGTCTCCGTCATATACAGCACGGTTGAACGCTCTGCTGCGTCTTTGCGTGTGCACTCATGGTTCCTGTTGGGACCAGTCTGAGAGAGGAACTGAGAAACAGATCTGTCTACAGATGTTTCCCTCCCTTATTTCGCACTTCACCAACACCTTTCTATGCATCTTTTCCATTCACATTACAAACGCAATAGCAATCTCTCCGTGAGTTAATGGATAACTTTAAGGTCTCCCCGTATGAACTTAAATAAATAGGCATGCTCTGGAGCAGCCTCACATGAGGTCACCATGCCCAGTGCAAAAAGGGTCACCTAAAGGGGTTTAAAGCCCACCAGAACTGGGCTGTGGAGCAGTGAAACTGCATTCTTTGAACGAACAGAGCACCATGTAATACCCTGAGGATGATCAAAGTGATCCAAAACTGAATCTCCATCATCAGCATGTAATCTTACTAATGCTGTTGAGGCTGGATGCATTTAAAGCCTCGCAGCAATGTTCCAACAGCAAGTGTAAAGCCTTCTTAGAAAAGTACAGTCTGCAGCAGCATTACTGGTGCAAAGACTGCATGTTTTTTTTTAAAGTCAGATAGATAGATAGATAGATAGATAGATACACATTAAGATATTCATTAAGATCCCAGAGATAATAAAAAAGGCAGTGCTATAATAAAAGGTGCAATAATAATAAAATGTACCAGGGACGCAGGTCTCAGCAGGTAATGACAATACTGAGTAAACATAATAAGTAGGTAAAGATAATAGTAAGTAAAGATCTTATTGGATGACTGTCCACACTGCTATCTGCAAGACCGGAGCTGTCCAGACAACACTAACTTATCTGCATAGGGTGCTTTGATAAGGATGTAGATGTCAGTTTTTGCGTAACTACCAGCACATATGTCACTTAGGATTTAACGTTGCCAGAACACTTGTGTTGGAAGTGACATACTTTGAAATCTGATTTGAGTATCCAGGCTGAGATGCATCTGTAAAAACCACATTACAAAACAATTCCAAATGTAAACTGGTTGCATGTTTTTACCAAGTCCAAACTGGATACAATCTGGATGTACCAAAAATTGGATTTGGGCCGGAAGTCTAAACAAGGCCTTAGAGCCACCCTCCGAGTGTACTGAACCATCCAATAAGGAAAAGATGCTGTGGCTTTCTTATCTGGTTTGTTTAGCGCTGTGTGATGGGGGAGACGTAACCAGCAGGTGGAACTGGTAATGGCTAAAACAAATAATATTAATAAATAAACAAATCAAATCTGTTAGGGCTTTACAGAAGAAGGCAAACTGTTTCTAACTTTACATTTAAGTCGGTGTAGAGTAATGTATTTGCTTCTGTTGGTCAATCCATCATAAATTATCCACACAATGTAAACAACAGCTGCCGTGTTCAAATCATGTAGACAAAAAGCAGAGATGCATGTTTTTACTTTTTTTTCTGTGTATGTGTGTGTGATGTGTGTGTATGTGTGTGTGTGTGTGTGTTCTCTTTTGTCAAACAACTGCAATCCTACCTTTTCAATCTGTTGAAAAGGCTGTCATCGTTCTTTTTGATGTCCTGGACCATTTTTTGAAGCTGCCTGAAACACAAATAAAACATTTTGACATTTAACTGAACCACATCATGCCTGAACTTCTGTAGACACTACAGCATCATCATGAGAGACTTTTACTTGGGCCATGACCTGTTTGGACTTGGGGTAAATGAAGCTGTAACCATGAATTGATGAGCGTTTTGCCTCTTTCTTGATCACATATGGTTTATTATAAGCATTGACCTGGTGAGCCTGTAACCTACTGTTACTTTCACCTGCGCTGCACTTTCGTGAGCTTCACCGCTCCGAGACCTGTACTTAGCAGCTTTACCCTGGACTAACATTAACACTAACAGTCTAGTGTTAGCATGTGAGGCAACCTCTTTCCTCATGATCCTGTGGTTCTTACCAGCAGAACACTGACTCACGGCTCCCGAGTGTCTGATGGCCTCTCTCTTCACACAGGGTGAGGTAGTGGCGGCGTGCATGTGTGTGGTGCGAGAGAGAGAGTGGGTGTACTGGGACGTATAATTATAGTTAAAAAGATTATAAAGTTGACTTTTTCTGCTACCTTCACTGTAACACACTCTTTACAGTCTAAGTGGCGAGTCGGCCAGGAAGACATGACATCAAAGCCTATCAAAACTGACCTCATCTGCGTGCATAAATGACAGGACCTTTGAACATGCTTTGTGGGGACATTATAAATTAACAGTGAGATAACAGTAAAAGCACTCCTGTGGCTCTTAACAGAAAGCACCTTCAGCCAGCTGAAATAACTCAACGTTCAGCATGTTAAATTTAACTGAGGGTGATAGCTGTGAAGTGTCTGTTGATCAGTATTTCTAAAACCATTTCAAGTAACTCACAGAACAAACAGTGATCAAATTAGTCCCTGCTTCAGCAACCACATCGTAGTCATATCGTATACTGTGTGCATAAATGAAATACTGTAACTGGAAAGAGGCTGAGAATCCGAGTTACGCCTGTACCTTGTTTAAACACTGTAGCTTTATATAAACACTGACAAGATTAAGTATGGTCCTGTATCACACTAACAAAGAAGAGTGGCTGTAAATTAAACCAACAGCCTGAAAAAAGAAGAAAGCCTTTCTTACCGAAGCTTCTCACCAGCAGGAGCAGTGATCTTGCTGAGTTTCTCCATGCTGTGCGATGGAGTAAGGACTAGAGTGTGCGTATGTGTGTGTGTGCGCGCACCCTCTTACAGAGCAACTTGGCAAACAGCCAGTGGTTACACACATGACTTGGCTTCTCAATACTTCTATTTAAAGCCACTCCCAAATTTTATTATTATGATAATAATAATAGTGTAAAGATGAACTGCATTTGTTCAAAGTCATTTGTAAAGTTAAAAACAGGAAATAATAAGTAATGTCATCAGAAACTGCTTATTGATACTGGTTTGGTCATTCTGTGAATGTTTGTAAGCAGATTTTTGTAAAGCCTGATCTTTTGTTGTGGTTATTAAAATGCACATTTAACGTAAAACAAGATGTAATATAAAGCACCCCAGCTAGAAAGTATTTTTTCAATAAATGTTCTGAGAATATGAAATACAATGTTCCATATTTTTTTTGGGTTTCCAGAATGCTATTTCTGAAAGTGTGTGAGTGTTCTCATTTAGTGGTCTTCTGAGGTCTCAGTAACGTCCATTTTCCGAAAACCTTTTCCGAATTTCGCTCTGAAACATTCTTCTTTTGGTATCACGATCTGTGGCCCTCACAGCATCATTCAAAAATCTTCTGAATGTTAAAACGTTATGTCTTAGCTAACCTTTAACCTTCTGGGACATTATCTGAAATGATTTTAAATGAGCATCTTTCAAACAATCTTTGAACATCAGATTACAATATTTTCTTTAAAACTTTTTTTTTATTAGAACTTGCAGGAACCGTTGCCCAAATGTCTGGAAACTGTTGCTGCTAGCTGGGCATTTATTTAGATGTCTCCATATTTATAAATGGAGAAAAATTATATATGGATGATTCTAAGAAAGACTCAGAAAGATACATAGCAGGGAGAATTCAGTAGTAATCCCCACTAGAATCCCCAGTAGAACCGGGTCGCCGGTTCGATTCCCTGAGCCTACAGTACGACTGAGGTGCCCTTGAGCAAGGCACCTAACCCCTAACTGCTCCCCGGGCGCCGTGGATAGGGCTGCTCACCGCTCCGGGTAAGTGTGCTCACTGCCCCCTAGTGTGTTCACTAGTGAGTGTTTTTGTCGTGTTTCACTTCACGGATGGGTTAAATGCGGAGACTTAATTTCCCCACTGTGGGATCAACAAGGGATTTAAATTTAAATTTAAAATTTAATTGGTAACTGATGTTTACCTATATGCGTTCAAAAGTAACTCTCAAGGCAGATAACTTGCCACAAACAATGAATGTAAATATATCTTGGCATGGAATTCTTGGAATGTTGAATTTGGCAAAAATATTTGAAATATTTAAATATACACTGTCTTTTTTTTGCATAAAAATGTTAATATGGGAAGTGATTTCACACCTTTGCACAGTAAGGATAATTTAGCAAAAGGCCAGTTTCTTTTATTTCAGGTGCTGCGTTCAGGAACTCTACAATTGTAAGAGCTAATGAAACTGACCAGCTATATTTAGAGCCTGATGACTGAGTTTGCACAATAGACCTCATGGCTTAGAGAAGAGGAAGAAATGTATCCACTTTTAAAATATGAGGAAATCGATACGCTGTCCGAGGTGAAACATGGTAATGTGATGGTGATGACAGCTCTCTTTAGGACTCTGACTTGACCATTTCAAAGCACAACTCCTTCTTCTTTAGGTGATTTGATGAACTGCTGTCCTTACAGTCTCTTCTAAAATGTTTTAATACACCTTTAAATTCCTTCAAAGGTCCCAAGGCTTCCAGACTGTGAGGGGACAAAGCAGCTCCAAATCATGATGCTACCACCACCATGCTTTACAGCTGGGATGAGGTTTTGGTGTTGCTGTCCTTTTTTTCAAACATAGTTTTGTGAATTTGTGCAGCACTTGTCTTATCTGTCCAAAGACTGCTTTCCTGAGGAATATTCAGGTGGCCTTGGACAATTTTGAAATGAACTGCGATGTTTTTTTTTGTGGTGTCTTTTCATGAACACCATTCTTGTTCAGTGCTTTTATAATGCCCACATGATGTTTGGACTTTGTCCTCTGTAGGTCTTTTGCTGCGCTCTTTCTCATTTCTTTCAGGCTTTGATGTGGTTATGGAATAATTGCCAGGTTGCCAATTCCAAAATTCCTGAATATTCTCTATTACTTCACCAATTCACCAATCACTCTCCATTTTCCCGCCCGAATATTGATTACACGTACTTACACCTCATTTCACCTGTCTGTTATTAAACCACAGTCACAATCTCACGGTGCGAATTATTGTCAAACAAATGTTTGCATATGAAGCTTTTTCACCTGTTCATTTCCCTGCTCTAGACTCTTCTTTGTTTTTAACTCTCCCTCAGATTCTCTGGCTTGTTTGTTTGCTCTGGTTTGACCTCCCTTTGTTCTGTATTTCTCTCCTGGAATCTCCACTGATTCTTTGGTTTTCGACCCCTACCAGTTTTCTCTGTCCTTTCCTTAGCCTCGGCCTTTGTATGTCTTGCTTTTGGTGTTGACTTTCATTGTCAATCTGTCAAAAAAACCCATTGACTTTTAGCTTGGTGCGCATCAAAGTACGTTTGGACGTTTTGTTCTGACATACCACATATCTTATGAGCTCTTCTGAAGGTTGTTTGCATGTAGGCATGCTTTACACTAACATTTTGGCAGCAACAAGGCTTTGTGTGGTTTTAATCAATAGACAAAGCATCTGTGAAACCCACACTGCGAATCTTATCTCGTTGTTTGGAATCATGTGATTCAGATTATGATGAAATCCAGATGGAGGGCAGGAAGTGAAAAGTAGAAAGGTAGGCCGATGGGCTAGTTTAAGTGATGTTATGAGAGAAAGGTATATATAGAAATTTACAAAATGATGCATCAAGGAAGCAGATATAAACATGCATGTATATTGTCCCTCAGACTTGTAAGAAAAGCACCCAAAAGTATTGAGGCATTCAGCTTTTTTGTTAGCGGTTCAACTTGGGTCCCAAGGTGCTCTTGACTCTCATTTCCTTTTCTTGTATCACCCTGTGGATTAATTTAGACACAAACATTCCACGGCGCCTTTCAACATTAACGTCATGGTTGTTTACTTAGCATACGTTTAAATATATCATCAGTAAACACCGATAGCAGAATACAGGATTAGCCCCTTTCGACCACACAAGCCTGAAGTCAGCTTCATAGACACCAGTTTTCCTATTCATCCTTAACTTGTGCAGCCATTACATTCTGGTGCCTACAGCATCATTTAAGGTTGAACAGGAAAACTGCCTAATAAGAAGCTGACTTTACTCTCAAGGTCATAGGGATGTGAGTACTGTATATCATCATTAAAATGTAGGTTCACTTGCATTTTCTAGCCCGTAATGTAGATGTTTACTTAATGTGTTCGATACAAGACGCAAGGAGTACAACTGTTTACTTGTTATGAGTTTAGGTAAATTGTGTTTGTCTTTAAATATGCCTTCATTAACAACTCAGGCCACATTTTATCAGTAATCAAGGCAAAAAGTCAGGTAATTACACAGAGTTCACTTACTTTTGCTTACAACTGAAAACTATGTTAAAGTTTTTCTGCTATGCATAAGTGAGACTAAATTTGCACCACACTGCTCTTCCCCTGATACACATTTAAGCATGTGTTAAATTTAACTTGAGTACATTGAACTAAAAATACATGTTTACTTGGAAATTTAGCTTGCTTAATTTGAATGCGATCAACCAGTACCATGCATATACATATACTAATGGTGTGTTGGGTTTATCCAGACATGTGAACAGTAACCCATCTTGGGATCGCTGCTGGATTGTATTCAGTATAGTTACATAGTGACAGTTCAAGAATAATCGCAGGAACACTGCTCTCAGGAGGCTAGGCAGAACGATATATACTGAAGTGATGTTTACTTGTTGTTCATGTCTAGATAAGACTATGTATAAGGCATGTCTAGATAAGACTGTGTATAAGGCATGTCTAGATAAGACTATGTATAAGGCATGTCTAGATGAGACTATGTATAAGACATGTCTAGATAAGACTATGTATAAGGCATGTCTAGATAAGACTATGTATAAGGCATGTCTAGATAAGACTATATATAAGGCATGTCTAGATAAGACTATGTATAAGGCATGTCTAGATAAGACTATATATAAGGCATGTCTAGATAAGACTATATATAAGGCATGTCTAGATAAGACTATATATAAGGCATGTCTAGATAAGATTGTATAAGGCATGTCTAGATAAGACTATGTATAAGGCATGTCTAGATAAGACTATATATAAGGCATGTCTATATAAGACTATGTATAAGACATGTCTAGATAAGACTGTGTATAAGGCATGTCTAGATAAGACTATGTATAAGACATGCCTAGATAAGACTATGTATAAGACATGCCTAGATAAGACTATGTATAAGGCATGTCTATATAAGACTATGTATAAGACATGTCTAGATAAGACTGTGTATAAGGCATGTCTAGATAAGACTATGTATAAGGCATGCCTAGATAAGACTATGTATAAGGCATGTCTATATAAGACTATGTATAAGACATGTCTAGATAAGACTATGTATAAGGCATGTCTAGATAAGACTATGTATAAGGCATGTCTAGATAAGACTATGTATAAGACATGTCTAGATAAGACTATGTATAAGGCATGTCTAGATAAGACTATGTATAAGGCATGTCTAGATAAGACTATGTATAAGGCATGTCTAGATAAGACTATGTATAAGGCATGTCTAGATAAGACTATGTATAAGACATGTCTAGATAAGACTATGTATAAGGCATGTCTAGACAAGACCATGTATAAGGCATGTCTAGATAAGACTGTATAAGGCATGTCTAGATAAGACTGTGTATAAGGCATGTCTAGATAAGACTGTGGCTGTGGAATTGTTGGTATAATAGATTTTTCCTCTGTTTTTTTATTATTTATTTCATTGTAACATAATGTAAACTACAGTTATACTGCCTTATTGACACTCACTGGTCATTTTGGGCAATCCAACTATCTTACGACCCATTTCAAAAAGCTGGAATGGTATGCAAATAAAAACAATTTAAATAAAAATAAGAATGAAGTGATGTGCAAATCATGTAAAGCCTATATGCAGTTGAAAAGAGCACAAAGGAAACATATCAAATGTTAAAACTGGCAAATATTATTGTTTATTATATATATATATATATATATATATATATATATATATATACAGAAGGCATGTATAGTTGTGGGATGCTAAAAACACCTAGTGGAACAGTTTTTTACTCACCACTAATTAGGTTTTTTGGCAACAGATCCGTAAAATACATTGTGTATAAATAAAGCATTTCAGAGAGAGTTATTTAGAAGTAAAAACAGGAAGGGATTCACCTCTCTGTGAAAAACTGCACTGGAAATTAGTGCAACAATTCAAGAATAACTTTTATAAGAATAAAATAGCAAATCTCTTTGAGATTTTATCATCTACAGTATGCAGTATTATTAAAAGATTCAGAGAGTCTGGAGACAAGGCTGAAAACCAATATTAGGAGATATTTTTAAACTAAATAAAAACGATGGAAAACTGGTGCTGATTATTTTAGGCACCGCCCAGGCCTAGTGCATAAAAGGTTTTGTGCTTAATAATAAAACCACCCGTTTCCACCAGCGTGGGGAAGTTCCTAGAAAAGGGCACAAAAGTAAAAATATAACAATACAAATGTTCTTTTTCCTTTTCTCAGTATCGGCTTCATGCCAGCTACACATCCTTTCAGACCCACTGTGTTAAGTCTTTTCTCTTTTGAAGGACAGACAGAAACATATGTAGTTTTTTTTAGATCTAAAGCTAAATGACAGCATTGTTGTTCATCTCATGGGGATAGTTATAATGGTCTACCAGGTCTTGCCTGGTATTAGGAGTCTTTTTAACATCTTTTTAAAAATGTATTGATTTTCAGTATCCCATATGTTAACTTTTTCAGCTGAATAATTATTATACTTAATTAGTATTCATGAAACATCTCTGATAAAATTATTAACTTGTATTTACTGGGTGTTTTGATCGAAAATGAGATCATTGGAGTGCAGAGCCTGAACTTTAACACAGTACTGTACTAGTAGAAATAAAAGTATTGTGATACTCTAGAAAGTGAAAATCCATTAAAACATTACCTCAGCAAATACTACTAACCACCTCTGTGTGCAAATCAGAAACAGTGTGTGTGCAGGCATACTTAAGTTAGTTTGATAAGGAAGACTTTGTGTTTATGATATTAATAGGAAACGGGAAAGATTAGAAAAATGATCTTACGGTCGATGGATGAAACTGAACTTGTTCAAGTCCGTATCGGAAAGGTTCTGTGGAAACAAAAACAAGAGTAATAAAAATACAGACAGAGATCTTAAACATCTTTCAGTTTAGCCTTACTTACATAGTCGAGTCACATTATTATGACCAGAGTAACCAGAATAATAAGCAGAGTAGATGTGGTGTGCAGATGGAAGTGACTCATTAAGGTCCTGGTAGGTTGTCACTGCTGTATGGAGCCACGCTGACTACAGTGCATGCCACAGCTACTGGAGGGTGTGTGGAGGAGCATCCATAGAGTGAAGATAATAATCAATGTGGTCCTACAGCGGCTCAATTGGGTTCAAGTCTGGGAAATTAGGGGACCATGATAGTACTTGGAAGTCTTGGTCATGGTCTTCCAACCAATGTAGGACATTTCTAGCCATGTGACATGTTGCCGTGTGAAAGCTCTACCGTTCATCATAATAATGTGAATTGACTGTGTACCTTTCCCAACACATTTCAGGACATAACATTTCTCTGAATTAACAGACTGTCCATAACTATCCCTTCAGTTTATGACCGTCCTTTAACTAGACCCCATATCTATGTGTCATAACTGTAATTTTTCTGACTTTATTGTTAATTATGTTAAAGGCCAGGGCAACTTGACTGTCCTTACTACTGACCACAGTCATCCTTGGACTCTATACATGTCTATAACTGTGATGATTTATGTTATGTTTACTATGATGCTCTGATAAGAGGCTAGCTTGACCCACTTCCAAGCCTGATTTACACCAAAATCGACATATTTATGTATCATGCATTGCATGCAGCAGAAGACATTTATTTGCTTGTCTCACGCCTCTCATTTCATTGAAATTGTCTCACTTGTTTCACAGTGACTGTAGGGTAATTCCCCTTTCATCCCCCGGAGGACTATCTGTATAATGAACATGGTAACTCAGGCCTAAAGATTTACAATGAGCTATACAACACCACATGATGAACTGTATAACCAAAAAGTACAGGGCAATAGAAACAGTATTAACAGGACAAAACTGACATGACAAAACTACACTGGACAACAGAATATAAAATGAAGAGAAATTTGCCTTTGGCCTAAATTTGGCTATGGTGCTCAAAAGCAATCCTTTCCATACAGTTGCTTGTGGAATTCTCGGTGTATCTGAAATATTTACCAAGAAAAGAATATAACATATATATTCATAGAGGATAAAACAAAATATCTCAGTTTCCTGAAGCAATATCTTTCAGAATGTTAATAGCATTTTGAGTCAGATGTGTTGTTCAAGGTGGCTTTGCAAGAGTAGCATTGGAAATTCCTGCCCTGAAAACGATATGTAAGTGCATTAGGCTCAGTGTCCCAACAAAAAAGGTACACCTTGTATGTACACCCATTGTTTATTTCATCAGCTCCACTTGCCATATAGCTGCACTTTCTGGTTCTACAATTGCACACGGTAGGCCATCTGTTTCTCTGTACACTTTGTTACCCTGATCATTAATGGTCAGGACCTCCAAAGGACCACCACAGGGCAGGTATTATTTGGATGGTGGACCATTCTCAGCACTGCAGGACGAGGATGACCAATACAAACTGTGCAGCAAAAGATCAGCCTTCTAACTTGTGGCTCTGACATGAAGGTGGACCAGCAATGTAGGGGTGTCTAAGAGGCGCGGTAGACGTGGGTCACTGGACACTGTATAAACACTCCAGCAACATTGATGTGTCTGATCAAGACATACTAGTGCAACACTACAGTACAGTATTAACACATCACCACCAGTGAGAAAGGCCTCCCAAGTAATACCGGCTCTTTGGTGGTCCTATGGGGAACTATTGTTAGTCCCCTTCCACCCTCTTCTTCAAAATATGCAGACAAACTGATGGATTAGAGTCTTTAAGTGTAAAACCACAAAATCAATCTATACACCAATCAGCCATACCATGAAAACCAGCTAGATGTATCTATACTCACTGTCAATTTTATCACCTCCACTTATGATATAGGAGCACTGTCCTACAGTTACAGATTGTAGTCCATCTGAAGGCCCCTTTTCCCTGTTTTTTAATAGCCAGGACCCCCACAGAGCAGGTATCAAATGGTGGTGGATCATTCTCAGGCCTGCAGTGACAATAGTAGCACATAGTGCTACTCACTGTCCACTCTATTACACACCCCTAACTTGCTGATCCATCTTGTAGATGTAAAGTCAGAGATGATAGCTCATCTGCTGCTGTATCAGTGGTCACAGGATGCTGCCCATTTGTGGCTGCTGACTGGATAGTTCTGGTTGGTAGTTGTTCTCAGTCCAGCAGTGACACTGAGGTGTTACACACTCAGTGTGAGTGTAGAACTCTATTAATTAATTAACTTTAATTAATGTATGTTATAAATGTATGTAAAGCCCAATTTCCATAACAGTGTATATTAATTAACAGTGAATTCTAAAAACACAAATGATGGTGGAGTTGTCCTTAGTGTACTGTCAAACCCTGTCTGTCGGGTTAGGTGTGGTACTCTTTATCAACACTAGATGGAGACATAACACAGTTTTAAAGTTTATCAAGTGAAAACATCAAGATTCAAAAAGGGTAGACGGTCTTTACTCCTGCGCAGCCTCAGTGTGAAGCTTTAGAGAGCGTTTAGCTCACTTTACTGCTCAACCTCATGTCCTTATAGTACAGTAAATTATGGAAGGTCGTGCAGCTGTACCTCAGCTGCACTGTTAATAAATAATCAATCATCTCTTTGATGGACGAAATCAGCACTATTTCCAGAGCAAAAAGCATCATCAAATAATTAACAAACTGATGATTTGCTCTCGTCTCCAGACTCGGTTCATTTATCATTTATTGTGAAGGTCTCATCCTTCCCTCATGCAGCTTCCCTTCACTCTAACTGCATTATGATTGATGGACGAGGTATCCAGCCCTGCCCCAGGTGATCCACTGGCCTCAGCTCAGTTTGAGTCTAATGAAACACACCTGACGGAGGTTCAGAAGCCGCTGACAACAGCGAGTGCATCAGATGTTCCAGTTTGCTGCTGGAATTCAGTTTTATAGGCAATTAGATCTCCGGATCTCTGGAACCCTCAAGTTAAAATGGAACATGCAGAACCATATGCATATTTCAGTGTTACACAGAGTTGCGTCACACTGTGAAAGAAACACTGTTGCTCGTGCTTCTTTAGCCAGAGTCTAATGTTTTTCTTTTCATCAGTTTTCCAGGTAAGGTATTTTTTACATGAGATTTGCAAAGAATGAAAGGAATAGATTAGCCATAATGCTAATGGTGCTAACAGTAAATGAATATGAATAGCCACCGGTTAGTGTTATGCATATAGAGACTGTTTACACTTGCATTTTAGGCAACAGGGTCACATTCAGGTGAAGGAGTTCAAGCCAGGCTTGTTTATTTTTATTGGAACAGGAGGGAGGAGTAAACTGAAGTGAAATCCAGACAATGTATGTGCTGCTGTGCTATTTGGTCACACTGGGGACGCACTTGAGCGAAATATGTAAATGTAATGCGGTCAGATAAGATGAGCCAGACTTAAAGCATATGGTAATGCTAGGTCTGTGCAAGTTCCTGAGTCAGGCTAATTTGTAGGTACTTGCTTTGTGGTCATTCCTGTTTCCGGGGTCTGAATATGTATGGTGACCTGAGGATCCTAACCACGACTTTAGTGAACATTTCATATGTATCTATATCATATCATACCATACCATATCGTTGCTGTTTTCTATTTTTGTCTAATTTTATATTTGTTGTGCCAAAATTTTATGCTAAATGGCTCAATAGCAGTGCTCAGAAACCACCTAAAACCAAACGTCTTTACATTTACATACATTAAATAGTTTTTGACTTCATCTGTAAAATGCTGGTTTGGATATACCTGTGTTTTCCTGGAGGCTGATGGTGCATAAAAAGAATTAAGTGGTGTACAGCCCTGAGAACATAGGGATAGTGCTGGGCAAAATACTTAAAATATGTAGTGATGGCTGTGACCTTGTAATAGCATTATGTACCAATATTTTACATTGACTTATTGGGCAACTCAACTTTAGTAAGCTCAGTAAAACACTGAGATTAATAACTGATCAGTCACACTGATTTATCAGTCTGACCTCAGACTTTAGCCGGCTCAGTGAAGCATGATCATCACACTGATTTATCAGTCTACTGGCTTTAGCAGAGGCTCAGTAACACTGAGGTTAATAACTGATCATCACACTGATTCTCATTCTACTCAGACTCTTAGCAGAGCTCAGTAAACACTGAGATTAATAAATCATCACACTGATTTATCAGTCTACTGGACTTTAGCAGAGCTCAGTAACACTGAGATTAATAACTGATCATCACACTGATTTTACTCCAGTCCTACTCAAATATGTAAGCTCAGTAACACTGAGATTAATAACTGATCATCACACTGATTTATCAGTCTACTCAGACTATGCAGAGCTCAGGAACATGAGGTTTAATAACTGCTGATTTACCAGTCTACTCAACTTTGAACACTGGGTCTTAATAACTGATCATCACACTGATTTATCAGTCTACTCAGACTTTAGCAGAGCTCAGTAACACTGAGATTAATAACTGATCATCACACTGATTTATCAGTCTACTCAGACTTTAGCAGAGCTCAGTAACACTGAGATTAATAACTGATCATCACACTGATTTATCAGTCTACTCAGACTCTAGCAGAGCTCAGTAACACTGAGATTAATAACTGATCACCACACTGATTTATCAGTCTACTCAGACTCTAGCAGAGCTCAGTAACACTGAGATTAATAACTGACCATCACACTGATTTATCAGTCTACGCAGACTTTAGCAGAGCTCAGTAACACTGAGATTAATAACTGATCATCACACTGATTTATCAGTCTACGCAGACTTTAGCAGAGCTCAGTAACACTGAGATTAATAACTGATCATCACACTGATTTATCAGTCTACGCAGACTTTAGCAGAGCTCAGTAACACTGAGATTAATAACTGATCATCACACTGATTTATCAGTCTACTCAGACTTTAGCAGAGCTCAGTAACACTGAGATTAATAACTGATCATCACACTGATTTATCAGTCTACTCAGACTTTAGCAGAGCTCAGTAACACTGAGATTAATAACTGATCATCACACTGATTTATCAGTCTACTCAGGCTTTAGCAGAGCTCAGTAACACTGAGATTAATAACTGATCATCACACTGATTTATCAGTCTACTCAGACTTTAGCAGAGCTCAGTAACACTGATATAAATAACTGATCATCACACTGATTTATTAGTTTAATTTAATTCTGAATACTGCCTTTATGTAATGTAACTTGAACTAAACAGATACTTAATTTCTGCATTGGGGCAGTCCTGGGCTGGAGGTTACGGAACCATCCTTGTAACTGGTTCACTTCCCTCAGCTGACAATAACGACTGAAGTGCCCTTGAGCAATGCACCTCACCCCCAAATGCTCCCTGGGTGCTGTGGGTAGGGCTGCCCACTGCACTCGGAAAGTATGCCCACTAGTGTGGGTATGGGGGTGTTTCACTTCACGGATGGGTTAAATGCAGAGGACAAATTCCTCTGTGTGCAAATCACAAATGGCAAAAAATGGCCCTAAACTCTCTACTCAGGGAATGATTGGCCTCACCTTATTTTGAATACATACATACATACAAAAATGACAGATTGTACTTGAATTCTTTACATCCTAACACAACTAATTTCTATTCACTGTTTGCCAGGTTATCATGTTTGGCTGAGCTATGGTCACGGATCTCCTATAAGGACACACACAAACCCAAGTGAACAGAGCGAAAGAAAACCGGCAAGGACTCAGAGAGAATATAATGTGTGGGAGATCAGAGACACTGTCTCTCTGTGTTTCTCCTTCTTTATTGATTTCAAATACAGAGACTTAGGACAGTAACAGTGGCCAGAGTCTGTGCCTTAGAGGGTTGAGCTAAGGACATGTCACCTAAAAAGACATGAGCACAGTGCTCCCTTAAGTGTCAAAAGCTTGTCATGTCCTGATATTAATGAACCAGTGGTGAATGTGGTGGGGGGACTTTTACCTTTGTAACATCTTCAACCTTTGATGGGGATCTTTTATGATGACTACATGTCCCCTACATGTGTGGGCCGGGCTTCCTCTGTTCTGAGCTAAATTAAAACACCAGCCTACCGCTACCTTATAAAGCACATCTTTAAAAGCACTAGCAGCAAACCAGTGCTTTGAGTGTTTCTCTGAAATGTGCTGTTTTTGTTATGTAGACTCTTGTTCCAAACGGACTAATCATACACACATGACAGCATTCAAAGACAAGAAGAACGTCAGAAAGCAAAGATGAGTCTGGCAGCTTTGGCCATGGGGACCATGCATGGCCTGCATAATGTATAGGGAAGGGCAGCAGAGCACGGATTGAAGAAACACACTCGATTGTTTGAACTTTCTTTGCAGTCCTCCTTGGATCATCATACCCCACCAAAGGAAATCCCAGAACAGTCAGTGGTGCATTCTGGGAATCAGGCAAACAACTCAACAACCTAAACAAGGTGTTTTTCTTCTAAACACGAGCTAGCGAAGCCACAGACAGGTGTTGTTTTGATGGGGCGATTGTGAGAACTTGGCCTTTGTTGAATTAGCTTGGCTAAAACAAGTACACACTGGTGCAGCATGTTTGTACTTTCCCTTGATACCCCTCCCCAGTTCTCCATGCTCAAGCAGGGAGCAGGGGGAAAATCTCCCACACCTGACTGAAAATCAAACTTAGCCTTTTGACTTGGAATAAAATATCAAATATTTCGGCCCGGTGCCTCCATAGATCTCACGAGCTGCAGTGAATTATTTATGTGGAGTTTCTCCAGGATCTGGAGCGAGACACGAGCCACCCCAGCGGCCTGGAAGCCCCACCTGCATATTAAAGACGAGCACTAACCCCCATAAGCAGGCCACTGTGAGTCCCTAGGCCCCACGCTGAGCACGCAGACACGAAAACTGTCAGGAGGTAGTCTACAAGATTTGAGAGAAGGATTGACCATAAACTCTGACTGACTTTGACCCTACCCTTCCTCTCTAAAGAAAAAAACAAAAAGCCGCAAAAACAGGAATCCTGTGCAGTGGTGGGCGGATCAATAACCCCTAAATATACAGGAAAATCTAATATCATTTTATTGGCAAAGTACTACATCAATAAGTGTAAGGAGCAAGAGGGTAGAGGATAATATCTTCCTCTTGCAAAAAAAAAAGTGATTTCATGATTCATGATTTCTTATTTTTTTGCATGGTTGTCACTCTTAAATGTTTCAGATCATCAAAATTTTTTAAATATTAGTCAAAGACAACACAAGTAAACACAAAAAGCAGTTTTTAAATGAATGGTTTAATTATTAAGGGAGAAAAAAAACCTACATGGCCCTGTGTGAAAAAGTGTTTGTTAATTCATAACTGTGGTTTATCACACATGAGTTTAATTTCCCTAGCCACACCCAGGCCTGATTACTGCCACACATGTTCTCAATCAAGAAATCACTTAAATAGGACCTGCCTAACAAAGCGAAGTAGACTGAAAGATACTCAGAAGCTAGACATTATTACCAAGATCCAAAGGAATTCTGCACAGATGAGTGGGCCAAAATTCCTCCACAGCGCTGTGAAAGACTTTTGCAAGTTACTGCAAATGCTTGATTGAAGTTGTTGCTGCTAAGTTATTTAGGGGGCAAACATATTTTCACACACAGCCATGTAGGTTTGGATTTTTTTCTCCCTTAATAATAAAACCCTTCATTTAAAAACTGCATTTTGTGTTTACTTGTGTTGCCTTTGACTAATATTTAAATGTGTTTTGTTACATTTAAGACAAACATGCAAAAAAAATAAGAAATCATGAAGGGGCAAACACTTTTTCACGCCACTGTAATTAATCGACTTTATAATATTGTATCATATTTTATTCTGGTTTTCTGATGTTTTAATGATATGACTTGGTCTCTGATTAAGTTATTGCTATATATACAATTTTTTTCTGCATGTATTTTTCTTCCATTGACTGCACTTTCCTTTTTTGTGTGCAAAGATTAAAAATATTTTGAACAATAAAATAACAAAATAAAATTAAAAACTGGCCCCACAGTCAGGATTCTGCCTGTTGCATTCTCATCGGCTTTCTACACTTCCATCTATACACACGTCTGTGTATGGTTTTGTACCGGCCAAATTTAATTCGAGGTTTTGTTGCTCCAGTTAAGTTCAGCCAAGTGAACAGTATTCCCAGCCACAGATGCTCTGTCAGCGGCGCACTTCAGTGTTTTCTGAGGGACTGTTTATGTTGTGACTTTGTTTTCAAGATTGCTTCCTTCTATATACCTTGTGCCAAATAGCAGGCTTCTGATTGGTCTTTATTTATGATTCACTTTTTCTGCTGTAGTAAGTGGCTCTTTATTGTGTTAAGATTCTTCCTAAAGAGTCTGGCAATGTGGTCTCAAGACATAATATTAGTAAATGATTAATTTCTAAATTAATCTTTCACAAGAACTCAAATACTCTCTATGAGAACTAAGAAGCACAGTACGCTTCTCCTCTCACCACTGAAAATGCATAGACCTTTAATCCATTTTTACTTCACCGCAGCACCATATGTTTGGCATGACACCATGATCTACAAGTAATTCAGTAAACACTAAGCAATCCGGCGAGGTGCGTCTCATGTTTCATTTGGCTTCCACCAGTGGCTCAAATCCAAATGAGCTACTCAGTGAGGATTTACTATCTGCTTGTGCTCCTAGTCCTGGGCGATGGTATTTTAATCTACTGACTCATTTGCCAGGCACCCCAGAATAGGAGCAGATGGTTAAATGTATAATCGGCACTTGAGTATGCAAACTCATTCACTGTGTGTCCTTCTTAGCTCACTCTCAGTGTGATGTTATGTACAGTGCAGGGATGACTAGCGAGGAGTGTTTATGTCCGTTCTGGTAGGAATGTCTGAGACATCCTACTGAGTTCCCTGTAAAGAACTTTTGACCCCACTCTGTATTCGTACCTGTAGCCCTGGCCTGGACTGTTAGAACCAGGAGAAAGCTGACGTCCGCTCTCTGAACCATGCCCACACAGTATGCGTTTCTGGTACGTGTACTTGAGTGCACACACAAACACGTTTATAGATTTTTATAGATACATATGAGAGAGAATCTGATAAAAAATTCAGAAATAAGGGGAATGCAGCCAGGTCCAGGACAGCACTCTTAAATCAATGCTATTCTGATCTGTTTGATTCATGTGTGCTTATGTTTTCCACAAGGTTTACTCATTCACATATCAAAGGAAAGCTGTTTAAACTTTCATAGTCCTGATCGATTTACCCCACACAGTCCATGCTGACCTTACACTGCAATGACGACACTAAAGCTGTGATGACTAAAAGATAACTCAGAGTATTATACTTTAAAACCAGTCCTGAAATGTTCATACTCAACACACTTGTGCACGCACACTTGCACAAAAGTAATAGATTTAAAGGTTCCTGTTATTGCCTGAAGGCTCTCCTCCATCATCTAACATCACATTTTATAGCGATAGAAAACTGCAGCATCTACATCACTAAAACTCCTCTTCATGTTGAAAGCATCCATGATTATTACTACATAGGGAGAAACATAGCAGCATTATAAGGGAATTATATCCCCATATATCCTCACATATTTCCATTGCAGCCATTCCCAATTCATAGATTTAAGATGTCTTGCTGTTTTCTCCACTGAACTGAGAATTATGTAGAGACTGTAACTAAGAACCATTGACAACAACCATGTCATTAACAGTTACAAACTGTATTGTATAGCTTTCCTCAATAGGATGTAATCAGAAACCCAATCAGCAAGGTTTGGCAGGCTGAGCATACACAGCTATAGCTATATATATATATATATATATATATATACACATATCTATACATGGTGTTCTTTGGACAGCAACAATATACAGTACAAAGCTTTTCGCTATAGGATTAACATAGGATTTACATATATGTTAAAATATATATATATTTTATGTGTGTGTATATGTACATATCTAAGAGAATATACTTGTATAAAAGTGTATAAATGGAATACAAGTCTGTAGTTCCTCTCAGCTCCAGCTGCATAGTACAAATGTCAAGAGAATGTAGGACAACAGTGAATCCTCCCTGGAGTGGTCAACCTGCTACAGGCTCTTAAATAGTAAGGCCTAAAATAATCAGACTCAAACAACAAGGCATAAAATCAACAAAGAAAAGCTCTAAGTGTCCAGGGATCTATATGCCTCTTTCAGCTCCATTATGGTCACTGTACACACACTTTGAGAAAGGCTGCCCACTGCGGATAACACTTGCTTGAAGTTTCCACATGTTCTGTGGATAATCAATCAAAAGTGGAACTTTCTGGATGACAAGGCCCTCTGGTGTTTGTTACAAAACAAAACCGCAACTGTTGTAGTCACTGCTGAATAAAAAGTGAACACAAGCATGTACACATTTCATTGAACATCTGTCCAGCTGAGTGGATGCTTGGTGCAATTATGTAACACAGCCAATGCAAGCAACAGCTCATGAAACACATTTCAGAAAGCTTTGTTAGATAAGAGCTGCAGTTCTTATTAAATAGTCCTTATTAAATAAATATTTGCACATTAAATTAATATTATCCATTTATGAGAATGAGGAATTGATGTGTGGACTGATATGAAGGTCCATCTTTAGAGTCTAATGTCCTGCATTTGTACTGTACCGGTGACAATTAGCTAGCTATGCTACATAAGTTACCTTAGACTGCGTAGCATTGCAGCAGACGAGCGGTTTTTGTTCCACATTGTCAGAAAAGCTGAACTCACACTGTAAATGCTTCGTCCAGGCTGCTTCGTCCAAAACAGCACGCTGTGCACCGACTACTGAGCAAACACACTGAGACATGCAGCTAATAATGTGCACTGAAATGTAAACAGTAAGACTGTATGGCTACACTGCCCTTATATAATAGGGTTAGAGAAAAACAAATTCAAAAGAGATTTTGCTATTTGTTTTGACAAGGAAGCACTGTGAATATGGTTGGGATGTTGATGTCTCTTTTTTTAAGTTTGAAGACTGTCCTATACAGTGTCAAAATGTCCTGATGTACAGACCAACAGACATGAAAACCTTGTTTATTAAACTTACATATAAAACATTAACAATGTGTGTTCTTTTCCTGTAGAGTTGCTTTTTAAGCTGCAAGGCTTTTTTTTCAAACAGTGATGATATGCACATGCTTCTGTTCTGATTGGTTGTCCTGTTCTGCACCATATACTAAAAGCAACTCAAACTGAAACACCCTTTACACCCTCATCATAAGGAGGTGGATGCATGTAAAGGCTTCACAGTTTAATCTCCATGCACACATTCGGTGGACAGGGAAGGGAATGAGATGTGTTGCTTGATAAATGTTTACAGTGTTTATATACTACAAACTCTTCACATTAGGGAGGGAATTTAAATGGTCTGTGAAATGCCCCCCTTAAGTCATTTATTTTATTTTGTGTATTCATGCAGATTAGAACATTGTCATGACTGGATTTAGGTTTTGACATCCTAAGTGTGATAGCCTGCAGATTATGAAAACAAGCAAGCAACGAAATGGAGAGAGGAAATGTTTTTATAGCACTAAACCACATAGCCCTAATATATACTTCCACAGTGGTGTGGGCCACTTGGTATCTTTCAGATATAATTATCTGTTTATATGAGCTAACTATTGTTTTTGAAATGGGACTGGAGCGTCATTAGACACCAGAATTATATATTCTTCTTTAGAATGGTTGGTGAACGAGGCCCATCGTTTTTCTTAAAGGTGGACTATGTAACATCTCTGGTGGAAATGGGCAGTTGTGCTTCAGCCCTCCATCAAGGAATGAATCTGATGTTTGTAAGTGAGATGAAAGAGAATTTGAAAACAAAGGACAAGGCTTCCAAGGATAATAAATAAATAAATAAATAAATAAATAAATAAATAAATCTAATATTGTGCAAAATTAAGTCTATGGCCGTTAATATGTGAAATAACAGAACAAGCCTAGTTCGGCCTACAGTAAATGGTGAACAACTCTTATTAATAATAAAAGTGGAGCTGCCTCTATTTGTTTGTAGCTGAAAAATCTGATATGAATGAACTTGCACTATGTATACAGTGTGGATCCTGGTGAGGCAGAATACCAGTCATAATACACACATAATGTTAAAAGAGTTTCCTGCATTTTAGAACAATAGTTAAAGGTGAAGATATGTGGAGATATACAGCAAACAAGCAGTAAAACTAATGAAAAACCTGCCGATACGATAAATATCATGATACAGTGCTTACGTTTCAGTGCATTGCAATGTATTCCAATACTGTAAGTAAGGTGATATACCGTTTAATTAGACTTTAGGAAAACTATCATATTATAAAAACACACCACCATACGCATAGTTTAGCTAATGTTAACGATGCACCCTTTAGCTAAGTGTTTATGCTGGAGCGGAAGACTCTATCTACTATCTGATGGTTGGTGTTAAACACAACAGCAAAGTTATGACCGTCTGTCAACAGTCCTTGCATACAAACTATTCCTTAACACAGTACAGTATCAGAAAACTATATGCTAAATGGAGCTGATAAAATAGACAAAAGAGTGCAGCTGCTAGGAGATGTACCTAATAACAGTACAATACGACTGTATAACATTTATTCTAGTATGCTTTTTAAATAATCTCTAAAACTGTGCATAAATACAAAATTATAAACCGAGGCGTGGAGATTCTGAAATGACTACAGCAGCTGTATAATATATAGAAATAGTATAAAATAAAATTTCTTCACAAAATATATTAAAACAAGAATCATGTCCACACAGGGAAGTTGACCATAACAATAACAAACATATTATATAACAGAACATATTCAATTAAACTTCTTAATATATTTTGACCAATAGTTTGTGATATTTAAATAAACACCAGAGTTATGATTGTAAATACTAACTTTAAAACATGTCACGCTTTCGGGATTCTCCGGCTCCCCCCTGCTTCCCTGAACTCAACTTCCAAGATGTCATCACCTGATGACATCACACACTTATGTCCCCATTCTCCCAATCACTTCCGCTCTAGGTCTCCTGAGTATTTGGATCGCTGTTTCCAGCTATCAGTCTGCATATAAGCTCCACTCAAACTCACACTCGTTGTGAAGTTTTGCCAAAGCCCGTTTGCAATTCTGAGCTTTTCTCCTGTGTTTTTTTTCTACTCTGGTTCTGATCCTTTTTTATTCCTTTACTACAGATCTCTTCCCTACCCCTATTGGCTTTACGATCTGATCTACTCTCTTTATCTACTGGCTTTAGACCTCGTCCGACTACTCTCCTTGTCATTTCCTTCTACTTTGGTTGCCTCACTGTCTGACTGATTTACCCTGGTTCTGACCTTAGCCTGTCCCTCGACTCTGATCTTGTCTTCTCTCCATGTTTGGTCATGTTTTTCTTGCAGTGTTCAACTACTCGATCGTTTAATAAAGCACATCTGGCTGTTGCAAATTTTTGGAATTTTCGGGGGATATTTTTGGCATTATAAGCCAAGCCTTTACAGCGAAACAACTTTGAGGTTATGCAAACGTGTAATCAAACGGGTACTGTATGCTAAATTCGGTCCTGATGAGTGGGGAGGAGAACTCATTTGATATGCATTAAGGGTTGCGTATTTCCTAAAATAAAGGGGAAACACTGGGCCACAAATATCCTCACACAGTTTCGTAGAGCTTTTATCTTATTGTATTAATTTCTGTGATCAAAAATTCATAGGAATCTTTATAAACCATTTTCGATCATAATGTGCTTTGGCAGTAACACTAATAAAGCTTTATCCACTTAAATGAGATGTCTGCAATGCTTAGGAGACATCTGTCAGCTAGTGCTTGTCCTCTGATGGAAAGACCATAGCCGACTGAGAGGAAACCCCCACAGTACCTTAAGAGACTGGTTATGTCTTTCAGTGGCTTAACACTTCCTTATGTGACTTTACATACTATGCTGCAGTCTCAGCTTGATTTGAGTGACTGACCAACAGACGACCAGCATACACTTGCATGAGTCAAACAGAAAACCTGTTGCTTGCTAAACTATGCATGTCATGTGAGATGATGGCCATCAGTGACCTCATCATAAAACACCACATTTTGCAAATTTCCTATAGAAGGAAGTGCCCTTGTTCTGTAACATCACTTCTGTAACCAGGCACATAAACTTACTCATGCATTTCTATTTATAGTGTACCACTAACTTTCTAACGGCCAAATCCTCCTGGTACTCATGCCTAAGATTAGATGGTAAACAGGCTACATTAGATAAAGTAAAGGGCAGTGCCAAACCTTCATGTTGACCTTAACAGATGATAAACGCTCAAGCGATTTTTAACATAGACACTTCTGCTCTGATGCACTTTTGGCCTCCAAGAGTTCATGCCTCTTAAGTCACTGATGCTGATAAGCACTATTGCAACATGCATCTGTAAACACAGCCCAAGATAAGAGGTAGATCTGTTATATACTGGATAACAATGCTGTTCTCATAACACTAGTAATACAAGGCTAATAATAAGAAAGCAGAAACTCATTCAGTGCAGCATGTCAGGGGACAACCCAATAATAAAACCCAACCAAATATCTCGCTGTGTAAGCAGCTTCATTAAGCTATTTTGAACTGTTCCAGTAAGTGCATAAAGAAACACTCACCACACACCAGCACACGAATGCACCAGAAAGTTTTCAGATGTAATTATTTCTAACATTAGCTGTCTTGAAATAAATAATGTTAGCACAATTTACATAACAGCCTGAGAATGACTTTATTTAATTCATAACAATGTAATAATAATAATGTTTTCAAGAGAAAATGAACATTTTGCTGGACTTTACACATGATACCGATCAACTGCAGACATTTAAGTAATTGCAAGTAGTGTGCGAGTCTGACAGATATGTCACAATGCTTATAACAATCTATTAATATAACTGAGATCTAGATAGATAGATAACTAAATCTGTAGTCCTTATTCATGACAGTAAGTAGGCGTACACACACCAGCAGCCAGAATCATAAAATTCATTATCTAGCGAATCCATGGACTTATCAGAGACTTATCCACAGATTTATAAGAGATGCTATAAATGATCAGACAGTTCATCGGTTGGGAAAGCTTGTAACATTCAATGTGGCAGCCGTTAATGGAGAAAGCTTTAAAGAGTCAGTCATCTAGCTGGTTATGTCAAAAGCAAGAAAGTGGGGAACCACGCCACTCCCCCGCATTGTGTAGCCAGATTAAGCTGAATTTCCACATTTACTGCGTATTTTTGAGCTAAATTCTACAAGACATGTACTTGAGATAAAGCACAGATACCCAAGGTAAAATATTACTGCAGCAGACCTAGACGTTTCTCCATTTAGACCTCCACCAGTAACAGTACTGAAGTATTTTCCTTCAAATATAAAAAAAGCATTATTTTTTATGACTCTAATGTCCTATTATCATTTCTGTGAGAAGACTCTTAATCTACTGATTGTAGATGAGAAGACTCTAGTGTCACTCTCAGTCCGCTAATCTTTTAAGAGAAGGCCATTAGTTACCCTGACACTGATGTCTACTCAAACTATCATCAGCACAAAGCACTGTAAGAGAACAATTGTCCATTAGCTCTGTCCAACAGGTAAAAGCAAGCTCAGTAACACAGTGCGTGAGAATACTGGAAACCCAGTATCAACTGCTCTCGACCAAAAATAACCCTGGGTCTTTTAAAGAAATGTGGTGTTATTCAGCAATGTGTGTTGCACCAGTTTTTGTTGGAACCAAGTAACGTCGAAGGATGCATAATCAACAGGGGGGTTTGCAGTACTGCAGTAAACAAAAGTTGGTAGATGGCATAGATAACCCACAATGCTGCCATGCGGCTTAAAATCAGATGTGCAAATCAGAACAGAGACTTTAAGCATTGTAAATAGCTGTATGTTGATGCATGTAATGGTGTTATATGTATGTTATTGTGCCTGACTGTACTGTGCTTGGGGCGGTCTGTGTGGGGGCGAGTAATTACGTCACAGTGGGTTGTGTGGTTGTAACTGATCTGTCCTCTATTAGGATAGCAGTTTTTCTTTTCTTTTATGTTCTACAAGAACTTTTGTTTGAAGTTTCCACTTGCCAAAATGTCACATTATTATTATTATTATTATTATTATTATTATTATTATAGTAGTAGTATATAGTAATAGTAGTATAATATAAAAACAGTGCATTGAGAGAAAGTGGTAACGTAAATTTTCTACCCTGTTTTAAAAGAACATTCAAACTCATCACTTACTCACACAGGAGTCTGAGGCACTGGCTGAGAAAACCACCAAGATTGACTATGACTTCTGATGTGCTCTAAAGTGTCTAAAGTACGACTTTACACTTTGACATGCTTTTTTGTGTAAGTCTCTAGCTCAGGTCTTACGCTCTGTCACCTCCTCTGGGGCAAAGGGAAACTGTGTTAGGTTGACTCAATATGTTACTGCAAATTACCTGTGCTTTTAAATAATGTAAATATTGATATTAAGTGACAACTTTGTCCTGGTTTATTGATCAAACTGCGATGGACACAAACACGACTTAACCCTCTTGATGGATTTCCATCACGTTTTGTGCTACTGCTCACAAATGGCAACGCCGCTCACAAATGGAAAAGTTTCATGTATTAATCTGAACGGGCTGGGAGCGGGGTACTTCCATTTTTCTGGAATGGAACTTTGTGCCTACGGGGAGATGCTGTATTGGAAAACTGAATTTATTTTTCAAAATGTAGTGGAATTGAACAGTCTAGTACTTGGGTACCAGATAGTCCAGAGTTTTTGCTCAATCCAGCTTCCAGCACATATGTATCTGTATAGGTGTTTTTGATTGCTGGGTTCAGGGCAATGAAAGCCGTAGCACTGTACCAGTTAGCATAGTCTCCTCTGTTCTTTATCATCCGTATTAGCATGTGTGCTCCTACAAGTATAAGTTTTCTCTGCTTGAATTGACACTGTTAAGATTCCTGTCGTTTCCATGGCACACACATTATAACGTCAGCACAACTGTTGCCAAATATAAATAAACTAAAAGACAGAACTGTGTTATATTGTGTTGTCTGCCTACCAGAAACCAGCGTCCATCAATCTTCATTCTCTGCACTGTCACAGCACATTCTCGCATCTTGTTCTGTGAGAAACAGGCACAACATTTCACCACTACATTAACCACATGCACTGTATGTCAAAACTAGTTCAGCTTTAGTGAGATGTGATGGGTATCTTATCCCAGTTTGACAGATCTTTCATCTATAGCGCTAAAATGAACCCACTGGGTCACTAGCATATAGTTAATAACCACTGATTTTCATTTTAAAGCTTTTCCATTTTTTATTTGTTATAATTCAGTAATAAAAAAACATATATTAAAAAAGCCGACAAGCAAAAGAATCTTTTCTATTTTCTAGATACAGCAAAATTATGACATGTGCTATTTGTCAGAATGCTGCAGACATCGGTTATATGTTAGTATGTAAAATGCTGAAATATTTCTTTAAGCCCATAATGGACGACCTCTTGGAGAGCACGTTTGCCCACTTACCTGAGCCAGGTAGCTTGCCACCTGAGCTGGACTCCAATCCTCAAACTGCTCCTTGGTTGGTAGACTCATCTCTGTCTCTGCTGCTCCACAAAGAGGTTGCAAACTGTTCTGACAGGAACTCGCCGGACCGGAGGTGCTTATTGTAAGTATGCCGCAACCAAGCTTGACATAATGTGGGAAGTGTGGGAAGTTCCTCTTGCTCCTGTGAGAATCACTCTGACCGTCTTTCTAACTAACTAAATCTCTCTCTTCACACAGTAGTTCCCAAGCCTGCGTTTGGAGTGGCTCTGTCTTGCACAATTTTCCGTTTTCCTACACATCAAAAAAATAACTTGCTGACCACCAGCATTATATTGTAGATGACCATCACAAGCTCTGTTAATAACACTCTGCTCTTTGGCCGGACTCGTAGAAAACCCCAGCTAGACACACAATTTCACATTTCTAGTGTTTCTTTATAAGATTTATCAGAATGTCTCCCTTTAAAGCTTGGCTCGAGTGACACAAGAAAAGGAAATGAAAAGCGCAGCATAGTCGCAAGCTCACTCACTTACAAAACATTTGTCTCATGCCGAGATGCAGAAGCGAGCTCTTTGAGGTAGAGCTTGAAACACACATAAGGCTAAAATATACCTTGCCTGACTTCTAAGCAAGTCTATATTTGTGCTTTCACTTCTGATCATGGCTGTGTGACCACAGGAGATGACATGCTAAAGGTGTTACAATGTGCAGCATGCTGGGGGGGTGGCTTTTCTTAGTGTAAAACAAAAGAGGTTGCTGTCACTTCTAGAATTATGTGATGTCATGGAACACATGTGATGGAAAATTACAGATAGATGGATGGCTAGATCCATTCATAGGCCCACTACAGAACAGGCATTAGCATCGTTGAGTATGATCCATCACCCATATGCTCTGTGTTGGTCCTGACCACTGAAGTACAGGGTAAGAGTCAGTTAGGCTACAGTCTGCAACTGTAGAACAATAAGGTAGCTACAATTTACAAACACTGTATGTACATATATCTGAATCTGAGATAATAGCAGAATAATAATGCTATTTAAAGGTGCAAGATAATTGCAGGCAACTACTATTAGCTAACTAATAAAAACTAATAATAACTGAAAACTGTAATAATAAAATGAAATACCCAATTAATACACTATGTGTGAAATAAGCCAACTCATGCAAAATAAGCCAGATAGAAAATGTAGCATCAAATTGTTCTTTGTTCTGTGTTTGAAATGAAAGGTTACCACAGGGTGAGGCGTTTATATGGTGGAGATATTGCTCCTTTGCTGCACGTGTACAGGGTTAGGCCATTTGTCAGCCAGACTGGGTTTTATGTTGGATAGAAGCCAACCCAAGCACACAGATGAGGGATTGGGAGGAAGTGGGCAAACAATTGCACAAAGGCAACAGCGTGGCACCAGTTAACCTCACAGCACCTAGCTAATGAGCCCTAGCCTCATGGTTTTTACACATGCACTTGCTCATACATGAGGAGTTTAATGATGAAGTCCTCTGCTGGTCACCAATTCTCTATAGCTTAGGCAAAGTAAAAGTGGGCAACAGTGATCCCGTGTCATGTCTTTTTCGAAGCACAGTTTACTTAAAGCCTTCTGTTTTTGTTAGCTAGCTCTGAGCTTGAGGTTTCTTTTCTACAGAAGTGTTTGTGTGTGTGTTTACACAATGCCTCTAGCTTCTTCTCATGGTCTAGTACTTCTATCGTATTAGGTGAGGGTGTTTCAGGGCTCATCATTGAACATGGAGGCTTTATGCTGTGTGTGGGTGCTGATCCGAAAGGCTTCATATAGTGGCGACTTCATTCTATTCTGGGGTGTGATGAAAGATGAATCCACCACATGGAAAAGAAAGATGTAAAGAATGTTATATAGATCACGCAGAAGCGCGTCAGTTACACTGGCATGTTTTATTAAAGGGTTGAGTTGCCTTACACCTAGTAAACCAGTGTTCTAAGGGTTAAAAGGACGGATTGACTAAACGGGAACTACATTTAGTTTCTGTTGTGGTGTGTGGCCAGTTTAGCAAATTGTCTACGAAGTACTTCAGTGCAAGTAAACAAAACACAACTTTTGAATTAACATATGACCTGAGAAATATGAACTCATGCAGCTGAAATCCTTTCTGCACAGAAGTTTCATGGTTCATGAGGTTTTCCCCTCTTCCTGTTCCTGTAGCAGCCTGTCTGTAATTTGATGTATGCTGAAAGTTTGACTCATCTCAAATGATAGATTTCTTTGCTTGATGTTTTGAGGACCTGAACTAATACCAAGTAAATAAGTCATTCTGTTATAATGAGGTCAAACAAACGCAACATGCCAGATGTCTCAGCACGGAGTTGTAGAGGTTCCTAATGGTGTCCTGTGATAATCCGTCCCCTTGCAGTTGAAATATTCTCACACAGTTCCTGCAGATTGTGCAGTAGGGGTGGAGGTGGAGGGATACCAGGCCTTCTGGACATGTAACAACAAATCGCTCATCTTGTTGCTGACCACAGTGCCTCCACACACACATTCATTGATCTCCACCAAGACAAAAGCGGAACTCATCACTGAAGATGACTTGCTGCCATTTTGAGTCACCCAGTCTGGCACAACACCATTGCCTTGGTGACCTTGATGTGGTGGTGTTAAGGACAGTCGTCATAACGGTCAGTGTGCATGTAGGCCTGCGTTGTTTGGCTGTCTGTCAGTGGAGCTTGCACTAACAGGATGACTCATGGAGAGCATCATCGCTTCTCCCTCTCTGTGGTTTGTTCGATTATGAGTGTACTGGAGGAATGTTTTATTTTTTCTTGATTTTGGTAAGATGGTGTGTCATGTCTGTACACACATCATATTTCATATTTGCGATTTTGTTGGTTTGTGTGTGTATTTATTCATGGTAAGGATTTGCATGCTAAAGTTAGCTCATTTTAAATGCGAGCTCACTATTGATTGAGTGGCCGTGTTATTATATAGCGAGGTGCACTAAATAATAATATTATCACAATTATTATATTCAGAATTCCTTTTGGCAAAACAAGAGCATCTTTAGACAAAGAGGACAGATGTGGGGGAGTTGGTTTATCATATAAACTAAAGTGTATAATGTGTCTCTTTCTTTCTATGTTTTTTATATATTTTTATATATTTATGTATATTTTATTTATTAGGTACTGCTGCTTGGGTGAGTACTACAATTTCGTTCCACCCCATGTACCACATGTGATATGAATGACAATAAAGTCTCCTTGAATTATGTGAATGTATTAGAAGTTAGGAAAGTCTAGTTACAATGAAGGCTTTGAATAAGCAATGGGTGTGCTATATAAGTTCATATAACGTTTATTTTATATACACTGCAAATGTTTCTCTGTTATTTGTTTGACAGACAAGTCTTGTCATACTGTGCACCTGCTTAGATAGCAGGAGTGAGATGAGTGTCAGTAACTGCGAGTTCATGTTTCAGCATCCTGAAAAGGAATAGAAAGAAGAAGATTACCAAAAACATGTAATATCAGAACCTGAATTATCAAGGACAGAAACAGAGATACAAGTATAGCAAAAGGCCCTGGCTGACCGTCCTCACATATGCTTCTTTGTGGCTATTGAGTAGCTAATGAAGGGTTCCATCTTCGATGATGTGCTCATTAACTGGATGGAGCAGATGGACAAACTAGCGGGAACAGGATAAGGTGCTGGGCCACATATGGGCGGCGTGTGGGGGGAAGCTGCTGGACATCACCGGACAGCTGTGAGGGTCCAGAATGGTGATGAGTTACCCCAAACCCCTGGGAGAAACAGAGGCAGAACAAGGCCTCAGTCAGACAGGCCCAGCATGACCAGTCCCCATACCACATAGATTCATAATGTAGGTACACAGTTCCACTTTCACTGGCCATAATCACTGTTCCTTTTTGTGTTCAGTTCATGGTGTACTGTTCTCATTTAAACGTGGCCCATATGAAGAAATTATATTTTGCAATAATGCTATGTTTAGAAGGATATTATAGCCCCCTAGCCCCTTAACATTCAGCTTCTCCATTCTTCTCTGGTCTCAATTCATCTCCATTACTTAACCCTGGTGGTTAAAATGAGTGCCAAATCAGAAACACCTGTTTCTAGTCTCTCTTCCTCTATGCCAAGTTACAAACACACACTCCACCACGCCAACTGCCAGTTCTCTCCCTCAAAGAAAAATAAGACATTGATGCCATAACCATTGCTAGAGAGGGGTTCTTTTCTGAGTGTGTCATTAACAAAGCATAACCACAATATTACTGTCACAATCCGAAATTCCTGAAGTGCCTCCACATACCACTAATAATATAAAAAATTGTTTTGGAGATGTTTCAGACGACCCTTTCGACCCTTTTGAGAAAACGGCGACGACCTGAACCGACCCCTGTTCATCCTCAACAGGGAAAGACGTTTGGTGAGGTGACTTTGTACTTAGTGGAAAGAAGAATGGGGACAAGCAGGAGGAATTTCCTGACCAGCTTGGCCAGGTCCAAGGGCTTCTGCGTGGACAACACCCTGAGGTATGACACTTGCAATTTAAACATGTTTACTGAGATCAGTTATTGTACCATTGGGAATCTTGCCCAAGGACTCTTCTGGTAGAGACTGGTGGACTTGGTGTAATTTCCTGACTAGGGAATTAAACCCCTGTCACCCAATATGCTATGTCAACCATTTAATTCAGCATTATGTGAGAATTGGTACATTTTGCTGTTGGAATCATGGACAGCTGGAAACTGATTTTTTGTGCGCACATGCCATGGAGGCAAATGGATGTTACAAAGTACACTCACAGTTTTAGTTGTTTGTATGTGTAAATAACCAAAATTGTAAATTTAGCATCTATATGTTTGCATGTGCATATGGAGGCAAAGTGGAACTGGATTCTGCCATGGAGCCGGTCTGGTATGTACATTGCACTGTCTAGGGTCAGCTCAGAAAACCATGTACAGGTTTAGTTGGAAAGTCCTTGCGGGTTTGCTTGAGCAGAAGTAGAGTGTAGAGATTGCAGATTGGAGAGGAACAAAGACAGTAAAGCAAGTGTGAAACTCTTAACCTGACAGGCTTGACAGCATCAGAGGAGACTGTAACGACTGTCCAAACGCTTTAGTGTGAAAACAATTGATCTCGTTGCATGCTAGCCTGAAACAGGACTGATGCTCGATGACTTTAGACATCTGGAAAAACTACCAAATTATGGACATTGAGACACGAATGACAAAGGTGATAATCGTAATAAATCACATTTGCAGGGATGTAAACTTTTCCTCGCTTCTCCAACAACATCTTGGATCCTGTTGCAGCCTCTGCCATGATGTACATGATGTGAATACCGAGCTAGCTTCTTCTTACAGCCAGCTAAAGACCTATAGTAGTTAGTGTGTAACTTGCTGCTGTAAAGTGTTGCACAGTTCTTATGAGAGATCTTTTACCTACTTCTTCAAAGTTACATAGAGCTATAGCAGGCGTTTCAGGCCCAGAGTAGCAATGACAAAGATGCAGTTCTGCCTGTTAGAATTTGGTGTTGGTGTTGAAGTGGAAATGAGAAGCTGGAAGATAAAAGCATTACAAAATGTTATTCGAACCTTGTATAGAATACTAGACTATTAATAAGCCTTCAGGCCACCACAGACACGTTGCACCGTATCGAAGAATTTAAAAACATTGTTTAAAATAGAGGTACATACACCGCTCTTAAAGCCTGACACACAGTGACACTGAGGAGTGTTTCATTTTTTGCATCATCACATTTGCCACACAGGTTTTTACCATTACTACAATTAATTTAAACCAAATTAAGAACAATGAAAACACTACTAGATGAACATGTGTGTGTGTGTGTGTGTGTGTGTGTGTGTGTGTGTGTGTGTGTGTGTGTGTTTTTGTGTGTGTGTGTGTGTGTGTGTGTGTGTGTGTGTGTGTGTGTGTGTTTGTGTGTGTGTGTGTGTGTTTGTGTGTGTGTGTGTGTGTGTGTGTGTGTGTGTTAGTGCATGTGTGTGTGTGTGTATGTGTGTGTGTGTGAAAGTGTGTGTGTGTGTGTGTGAAAGTGTGTGTGTATGCGTGTGTGTGTGAAAGAGTGTGTGTGTGTGTATGCGTGTGTGTGTGAAAGTGTGTGTGTGTGTGTGTGTGTGTGTGCGCGCATATGTGCGTGTTACATACCCTCAGCGTGGTAGTTGTCTAGGCAAAGTTCATAGGCTTGGTTACGGCTGCAGTTTATCATATAGTGCAAGTTTTTAATCCAGGAAATGTTGATCAGTTTGATTGATGCAAGGCATACAACTCTAAGAATTATTTTTAGACAGCATTACACAAGCTGCCAGTGTTTCAATTTTTATGCAAATCATAAGGATAATGTGAAGGCATATTGCATAATTTTCTAGAACAAAGACATGATGACAGCATAATGACAAAGAAGATGAAAATCTATCAGTCTCTGTGCAGTGTGATGGGGTAACTAGCTGATACAATCAGCCCGGTTGCTTGAAGAAATGACACTTGCGAACTTTGCAAACTGAGAACATTTGCACATGAATTGTAACGTGGTGAAACATCTAATTTCAGTCTCTTTAATGCTGATTGCACATGGAACAGCCTGTTAGAACAGGTCAAAGACAGCACTCATAAACTGTCACCCACAATAACATGGGTGCAAGGCTCCTCTGTGTCAGAGCTTTGTTATCTGGGTTTCTGCATGCCTTTGGATTGTAGGTAAGGATGGTACTCCTGCCTGGCTGGGGCTGATACTAGCATGCTTTCTGCCAATTGGTGTTGAGTGCCAAGCCTGCACAGCTGGCCATTGGCAGCAGTGGGAGTTGTTTTGGGCAGGATGGCATAACCGCAGCCAGCAGTTCGCTGTGGCATACTGTGCCACGCACAGCTGAGAGATGGCACCATTCCCAGAAATGCAGCTTGAACTCCTACAGTTCCCCAGCACCCAATGAGCTATTGTCTAAAGCCAACCGCAGGAAACAGACTGAAAGAGACGCAAACTGACATTTTACAAGCCAGTGAGGATTAGATATCAGTGGTGGTTTGATAATACATTGGCCGACTTTGAATCCCACTGGTGTTACTGAGAAAACAAAAAGGCTAAACACACACACACACACACACACACACACACACACACACACACATATGGACTACATTAAGGACAAACCAAAGAAAAGCAAAATGCCCAGCTTTATGTTTTTATTGCTGAAATTTCAATGTGAAGGATGGAGGGTAGGTGAATTAAGGTGTGTGTGGAGGCGGTGGCTTACTCATTGAGAAAATCAATGTCCTGGACCTCAGGGGCTACTGGAGGCTAGGTAATCAGATTCCTGGAGAGGAAACTATTCTATATTTTAATATTTTACACCTGCCACATGGGTGCAGCCAATCTCTAACCTCAATTAATCTACAATTCCATTTCCAAAAAATGGACATGAGAAAAAAGTTGGACATGAACGCAGTCACCTGCAAATGATTTAAAACAACATATTAAATGCTGAAACTGAGAAATGTTATTGTCTTTTGAAAAATGTATGGTCTCGTGTCCACTCCCCCCCAAAATTACATAGCACTATTCTGGGCCTAAAGTGTCAGACAGAGACACTGTTCTCCCCTTTTTACCATTTAAATGATGTTGAAACTGTTCAATTTAATTTTTAAAGTTAAATACTTGAATGATGTTGCTTTAGCTTCATATTAAGGAACAGGTCCTAAATAAGAGTCTAAGCCACCAAGACAAATTAGCATTATTAAAATCTGTGCCCATTTTAAATGTTCAAATAAAATCAAGCCAAATTTTGTTGTATAGCACCTTATACAACATATATGCATCGCAGTGAGGGTGAGTCCTTCAGGAGTAAAGATTGGGAGGGGTCCAGTGAAAGCCAGTCCTCCCCAAAAGACAAAACAAAGCAGAGAATCTGGAGAAATCTCTGCAAGCAAGCGACATGGCTGGAAACCAATACTGCATGGCCATGACGTTAGAGCCCTCAGACAGTGCTGCATTTAAAAGCTATTCTTCTGTAGTGGAAATCACTGTATGAGCTCAGGAACACTTTTCAAAATCATTGTCTGTAAACACAGTTTGTGGCAGCAAGATATAACTTTACCATACAAAGAGGAAACCATGTATAAACAGCATCCAGAAATGCTGCCACCTTTTCTGGGCCTGAGCACATTTCATTGGACGGAGGTACAGTGAAAACTGTCTTATGGTTAAAATAAAAATCTCCGGGCTAAAGAGGAGAAGGACCCTCTGGCTTCATTCTTTAAAAGTCAGCATCCGAGATGGCATGAGGTGCATTAGTAGCATTAGTACTGATGGTGTGAGTAACTTGCACATCTTTGAAGACTCATTTGAAGCTGAATGATATATACGTTTTGGAGTAACCTATTCTTCCATCTAGACGACGTCTTTTACATGGAAAGCCTTGATTATTTCAGCTAGACAATATCAAACCGAATTCTGCACATACTACAACAGAATGGCTCCATACTGTAAGAGTCTGAGTGCTAAACCAGCCAGCCTGCAGTTAAGACCCGTAACCCATTGAAAACATTTGGGGACAGAAAAATACGCCAAAGAGGACTTGTTCAGCTTGTATTTGTAAATTGTTTTTCAAAAGACATTAATATTTTTCAGCTTCAACATTTGAGTTGTTGTCGTAGCATTTTCAAATAAATATGGGGTTTAAATAACTTGCACAGCACTGCATTCTGTTGGTTCACAGACTAATTATAACAACAATGCTCCACTATAGTTTAATAAGCTAAGACAAGTTATACTTAAAAGTATACTTCCTAACTTTGCCTATTCATGGCTAATGATCTTTTATGGCTATTTATGTCATTCAAATGCATTGTAGATAACAAGAGTTATGGAAAGTTTCTTTTTCTTTGGAAAGAAGAAAGGAGAGGCACGTAACATTACAGTTTTAATTTCAGAGAGTCCAAAACAACAAAAAAGACCTAATGGAACGAGCAGAATTATACAATTGGCCGTACAAAACCAGTTTCATTACAAGGAGGCACAGAAGAAAAACAAAAAATCAGTAGCAGCCCCAAAGTAATCAGTAGATTACTTTAAAAGTAATTTAAAACTGACCTGTGAGAGATTAAACGCCTACATTGGTATTAACCTCATGCTGTCCCCACCATGCAGTCAGGACCTAAATGCAATAGCTGTTTAGAATAGAGGGTCCCATATTTAGCCCAGCAAAAGAGGAATGGCTACAGGAACTATGAAACTAATACAAAAACTGCTTTAATGCTGAAATGTTCATATTATATATGATACAGTTTAAATAGTAACTTCAATCAGTTGATTAAACTGATCTTCTCAATTTCACTCAATACTGATTTATAACATCGTAGTCTACCAGAGAGTATGGAGGTGGGATGTGGGATGTGGTGGTGGGATATCCAATGCTTAAAACACACAGAACATAAGAGTCAGCAGTAATGGGGTACTGTTGCATGTAAAATAGGCTGCAGGGTATTTAGGCTTAGTATGTATAGAAGAACAGGCCTGCAGTTTAGTTTGGTTCCCATCTATGTCCAATAAAACAGCAAAGTGAGAGGAAGTTCTCTGTGGAGGATTTGGCTTACCTGCGGTTCGTTGGATTACTTAAATACACACAAACAAACAAACACACGCTCACATGCCCACACACTCCTGCCTCTTTCGTTATCTCTTCCAATTGGGACGTCCAGGGAGCTGTGGCTGTTGTTCTATTCTACCTCTCTGGGACTTTAGTGGCGGAGCTGTACACTGGGGGTAATTATGCACGGGTGACTGCTTTCACTGGCGCTGTAATTAAACAAAGCAACAAAAGCAAGGGCGGCTGGCACATGGGATGACTGTGGCGCATGTTTGTGTGTTTATGTAGGTGTGTGTGAGAGAGATTTGACTGCTAGCATTCTTCAGATTCCTGCAAAAAAACAGCCTCTGTTTTC
>JAMWET010004534.1:895000-985000 GCA_024036415.1 Prochilodus magdalenae
GTTTTTATGGGTTATTAAAGAGAGGGAAGGGAGCTGGTGAAAAGAGGCAGTGTTAAGTGAACCTGCCTTTGTGAACATGTCTGCATTTGCCTCGAGCGCTTGGCCTACTGGACACTGTGAAAAATGGCTCGCTTATGTAATTGTTCATTGCTGTGCCTCCTGTGCTCGTCTTCTCTTTAGGGGACTATGAGCTACTAAGCTCTTTGACTTGAGTCTCCAGTGCAGGCAGAGACCGAATGACTTAAAGTCATTCTATACATATGTGTTTAGAGAAACGTTTAGACACACCCAACTAAATGGGTGTTTTATAAATATATTCACAGGTTTTGCTTCTAACTTTATATACGACCTGTCCTTTTGATGTATCACAGTATTATATTTTGCCATATCACCATCTCTAATGTATATTTTGTACAGGTTAAAAGTTCTAGTTACCTCTTCAGCATTGTGAATATTTATGATGGACAGACAGAATAAGAATTCTTCCTAAATTGCTTAGAAAAAATGGTTCTATGAACCTCAATTACAAGTCAAGAAGGCTGTATCATACGCCAGTAAAGTTCCATTATGGAGGTTTTTAAAGTGACTGCATAATTCTATGAGCTCTGTTTTATAGACTGATATTTTTTACAATTATTCTAAAGTAAGGTAGTAAGTTACACATAAGGATAACCTTCTATAGAGAAGTCATGTCTAAACCTTTACTGTAAGTGTTCACATTTACAGAGGAATGAAATAATGTTCCACCATGGCCCCAGTGAGTACTCTGTGTGTATTGTGTAGGTGTAGTAGAAAGTACATTTAATGTTCCTGTGTGTGTCCTCAACATTGGGATCACCCTGCAAATGAGATTTTTTGTTTTTTATATAGGGGATATATACAGGGAACTTCCATATAAATAAATCCACCTCTACACTCATTGTTCATTTCATAAGCTCCGCCTCTGTGCACTTTGTAGTTCTACAATTACAATAGGTTACATCTGTTGCTGTGCATATTATATTATTCCCTTCACCCTGTTCTTCAATGGTCAGGACCACCACAGAGCAGATGTTATGTAGGAGGTGGATCATCCTCAGCATTGCAGTAACACTGAATTGATGGTTCTCAAGCACTGTCTCCACCTGGTTGAAAAGGTTTGGTGTTGGACAATTCTCAGTCCAGTAGTGTGTATAAACACTCCAGCAGCACTGCTGTGTCCACTCATACCAGCATGGTTTTAATGTTATAACTGACTGATGTATATGTCTACTAAGTCAAGAACACAAAATACTCTGCAATAGTTTTATTTTCCTACTGTGAATTTTAAATGCCTCAACACATCTATGATTTATGGATGGTCATGGATCAACTCTTCCTTTTGTTCACATTCAGTCCCACACTAAAATTCCAGTGTATATGTTTTAAAACCAACCATACAAGTGGCAATAAAGCAGTGCTAAACTAAACTAAACTGAAATAAATAAATAAAGTCCAAAATGATGACTTTTAACACAAGAGGTGAGAAAAATGTAGATACATTCTAATAAAACAAATAAAATAAAAAAACCTAAAGTTTAAAGTAAACAATGTATAAAGTTTTTATTTTTTAATAATTTTAGAACATTTCTATTGGTCTAAAAAAAAAAATCAGTCCCGGCTGGTGGAGGTGGTGTAATGGTGTGGTAAATGTTTTCTTTCAATTTGTGCTTGAATGTGCAGCCTATTGTTTCTGACAATGTGTTTCCCTTCATGGTCTGTTTCTACCATCTTCTAATGGCTACTGCCAGTGAAATAATGAACCGAGCTGCCTCAATGAAAAACTTGTCTCAAACCTTCCAAGTTACTGGATCTGAATCCAGTAGAACACCACTGAAGGAGAGACAGAATAGAAAATATAATGAGAGTCCACTTATAATCTGCAGGATTTTAATGCAGGCACCAGTGAAATGTCGTGGTATAATACCAGTGTATGGCTCATTTGTTGGGGCTAAGCCAATTTTCCCACATTTCGGTTTAGTTGATATTTTGTTGGCCATGTTTGTTGACCCTTCTGTGCCAACCTGGGAGGAGTGGCACCAGAAATGAAGTGGCCCTCAAAGCTTCTGGAAGTGAGTTAATGACCTGTGGCTGCAGTGGAATGGTAAGCATCTGTGTGCCTAGATGCCAACACTGGTGCCTATCAATCTTGATCTGAGAGAGACAGGTGATAGCAAGGTCATAATCAGAAGGGATGTGACCCCATTCCCGGTCAGTCTGAGGGCTATGATCTCATTAACCTGAAAGGATGTAGCTCACCTGTACCTGTGTAGATCATTATCCTCAGCACGTGTTCTTCTCACCTGAGTTTGATACTGGGATCTCTCTTTTTACACACACACACACACACACACACACACACACACACACACACACACACACACACACACACACATACACATACACACACACACACACACACACTAGTTACTCAGTCATTGTTTGCTTGTTTCAGGATACATTATGATCTGTTAAAACAGTGTTAACATTTCATTATGTACTGTTCTTTACAGTTCATACAGCACATATCTTTCAATCAACTTCAAAAATAGCTTGTTTTGAACTCACAGCAGACATATGTATTTATATACTGTATAACAGTCACAAACACAGTAAGTCAAATACAAGACAAATGCAGAACGTTAACAAACACCAGTAAGATCAATACTGTAGCAGTGACTAGCCACGATATTTGATCTCCACATAATGGAAAGGTAAACCGACCCGTCCTGGAAGTGAATATATACCCTCAATGAATATAATAAACTCTTTTTTATAGACTCCCATTGTCTTTCACAGTTTGTCTTTCTTTTCTTTTTGTATTCTGCTAAATTGTATTGTCTTTTATTTCACTGTTATTTTCATTCTGTATCTGTTTTGATTTTAATCTGTAAAAGACTTTGTAAGCTTGTATGTATGGAGCATTCTGGTAAATGATTTTAAACTGTCCCGTTCGGTCTAGTCTAGCCCCTGCTTTTCTCCATTTTCTCTGGTTTTCTGTTTGCCAGTTCCATGTGCCTTTCATTGTCTTGTCCCATGTGCTTCTGTTTGTTTTTGGCTCCTCCTGTCTCCGCCCCCTTGTCAGTCCTCTCACCTGTCCCTAGTTTGTAGCTCCGCCCACTTCCCAGGCTTTTCTTGTTAGTCTTTGTTCTGTTATACTCCCTGAAGTCCCTTGTGTTCTAGCTTGGTATTTTGTCTCCCTGCTGGTTGTTTGTCTCCGTGTTGGTCTGTTGTTTTTGTAACCTTTTTCAGTGTTTCTTAGTGTTTTGGGTTTTGTTTGGTCTTATTTGCTCTGTTCATTAAATCCTTGCACTTATATCCTGCCTCCTCGTCTTGATGACTTTGCCTTTTTAAAAAGCTTATTCTTTAATCCCCTCGATGGACACATAGTGAGCTGTTCGTTTTTTTTTATTTTGTAGGTTTCTGACTAACATTAGGAATGGTCATATTTTCTGCAGTTGTGTTTTACTTAATTGACACTGTTCTGCATTCTAATAAGACTGTTATTTCGAAAATGTGATCGTGTTCTTGTAATTAATTATTGTATTCACTAAGGCCCTTGTACGTATTCACTAAGGCCCTTTGGTGGTTCCAAAGATGTTTGAGCCTTAGGCACTCCAGCTAATTTGATATCTACTGTCGGCCTTTTTCAGGTTTAACTTTCAAAGGATTATGAAGGCTATTACGACAAAATAAGGATGCTCCAGTGGGGTCCTCCAATAGTGTCAGAATGTAGGCCACATTTCTTGCCTGAGTTTGAAGGATACTTCTTACTGGAACAGTCACTGATGATGTAATGCACTACAGCCTAACTTTTTGAGACAATGCATTGTGAGACTAGGTCCCAAGTGGTTGAGGACATCCGATCCAAGTCTTCGTTCACACCTCCAGTAAATATTTCCAGCCTCCAATCCCCCTTCTGGAGATGTACTTTCCTGCAGAGTTTAGTTCCAGCCTGCATCTAACGTCCTTTCCTTTAAAGTGAACTAAAGGGAAAGTGAACTAGTGATTCAGTGTTGTTCATTAACCACTACTATACCATCTATAAGATATTCTTTCTGTATGTGGAACGACACTGTGCATGAACCTCTGCCTCCTGTAGGGTGTCTGACAGGCTCATGCAGTGAGTAGTTTGTTCACAGTAGAGGAGAGCCATGGATTGAAAAGCACCTTTGATTGTTGAGCATAATGAGAAACAAGAGCATGAGATTAGTTTCTGATATGGGGTGAAATTTGCATTAGGAAATTTATTTGGTGGCTGTTGGTGCTGTTTTTAAGGAGATGCCGCAGGCATGGAACATAGGTGATTTTTTTCTTTAATGGCTGATGCTGCTAGACAAGACAAAATACCGCTCTTTTTCTATTCTAATAAGTAACCAAATGCCTCTTTAATGACTTGGAACAGCTTGGGAGCGGCTGCATTTACATTTCCTGAACTCAGCGATGACACAATGCGTCTACAGGTAATTTCCACAGACTGTACCGCATATTAATTCCCCAGAATGCTAGTGTCACACGCGTAATCCTTTTGATACCTTACAATCAGGCAGAGTGATTTCTCTGCTGAAATGAAAAGGCAATTTACAGGAGGCAAATTGAATTACGCCTTGGTGAATTTTTTATAGGCCTGGCTGCGGGAAGTAATCGATTGTGGTGCTTTCTTATCTCTGTGATGAGGAGGAGCTGTTAATGTGTTGTCCTGATGCTTGTGAGATCTAGCGGTGAGGTTAAGTAGTCCATGCTCACTTGGTTAGATTTAAACTCCTGAAAAATGGAAGTTTTAGCACATCGTAAATTAATCGGGAGGAGATGTAGGCATGGATATTTGTCTAAGGGAGCAGCTGAATTCACTTGTGCAGTGCTATTCACTTGTGCTATTGACTTTTACTGCAACTAAGATGCATTTTAAATCACACTATCACAATCGCTGTGTCTCTAAATACATGTAACTTTTTAATAGTTTCATGCTTTTGGGAGTGTAAAAAACAGAGCTTATAAAAATAAACAATTAAGTGTATACTTAAATATATAATTAGGATCAAACAAAACAATTCTATTAATATTGAAGTTGTATATTCAGTATGTTAAGAAATTTATTCAAGAGTATTTAATTGCAGCATACTTGAAAATGATACACAGTGCTACTCTCATTTGCTATACATGCCAAATGTATTTTAAGTTAAACAAAAAATATAAAATTTCAATTATTAGCATTCTCTGTATACTTAAAATATAGACAGTATGTTGTGAGGTACTGTGACATAATTGTTTATGCTTATATTGCACAACCCTATATAAATGTAATTCACTATGTAACCGATTATGTAAGTCATACTAACTTGGTATCCCTTAAACTACTGCAGCTTAATCATTACGCCTGGTTTAAATGAGGTGCATTAACTACCTTTTGATGCATTAACCCATTTGCTCCACATCAGAACAGTTCTGCTATACATCCTTAAACATGTTTTATAGTTTTGATCCTATTCTCCTTCTCCTTGTCATTCAGCAGTGGTAACTACACAGTGACAGCACAGGAATCAGATCAAAGGCTAATGCATCTAGGGAACTTACTTGTCAATTTTTTTCTACATTGTTGGAGCATTGTGATTGGCTGGTTGAGCTGTAGATGAAGGTCCTGTAAAGGCAAACATATACTATGATCTAACATATTCTTTGGTGACTCAAATTGTACATTAGATTAGAATCATTTTGCCAATTGTGCTTACACACATTCAAAATACACGCTGCACACCTGGGTAAGAAGCAAACATGCTGAAAACATGTGGCACACTATGCAGTAGAACTAAACCAGGTAGTGATTTATACAGTAGGGCCATGCTTCCTTTATACAGAATATTTTGAAAGCCAATTGTTATTTTTTTATTAAGACTGCAATTCTAAAATCGAAATGTTTAAATGACCAGCTGCCTTGATTACAGGTGGTATCACAATATAATAACAATACCTGATAACAATGAAACAATGAAAAGCAATACATTGCTTATAGCTAATACATTCTGAGAGGAAAATAATGTGATTCCAATATGATATTAAAGCACCTAAAAATCTCTCTCTTCCTGTCTTTCCTATTGTGAGCAGAAGCCTTCGCTGCAGCTGAAGACACCTCTGCCAGACACCTCTTTGCCTGCTGTGTCTCAGTATGCATGCCAGAGACGGACCACCCTGGACAACCATAACAAACTCCTCACTGTGAGTACACATACACACACACACACACACACACACACACACACACACAAGTGCGCATACACACACACACACACACAAGTGCGCATACACACACACACACACACACACACACACACACACATACACAGCACATGGAGAAATGAGGTTTCTTCTATCTGTCTATCACACTGTGGGTATTTTTGACCTTGACCTATTTTCAAATTCATAAGCCAAAAAATAGGAGCAAGAGTGTACACACACACGCGCAAACACACATACACACACACACAAACACACACACGCAAACACGCACACACACAAACACACACACGCAAACACACACACACACACACACACACACACACACACACACACACACACACACGCACACACAAACACACACGCAAACACACACACACACACACACACACACACACACACACACACACACACACAAAGCAGGTCTGTGATTAATTAGAGCAGTAGTATGCAAATAATAAAATTTGAAGGTTCATGAAGATCCTGTACTTTGTTCAATGAAGCCCAGTTTAGACACTTCTCACACACTTTTCCTTATTATGCTTTACGTTTATTTAATTATGTGTGATATATCAGAAATATGTAACATACAGTATATGTACGGTAGAGCCTAAACAGCCACAGGCAGCACCAAAGGTCTGCACATTTATGAAACGTCTCTGCTGATTTGTCATGTTAAAGTAGCATAATGTAAGTGGCATGCATTACTGTTGCCCCTCTAAATGACCCCCGATGCCAGTGTGCATCCTATATCATTTAGCCATACATTGCCATATAAAACATATATGTGTAACACAAACATTATACAATACATGATAGAAAGCATAAATCATATGTGGATGGTATTTATGGTATATATGCTGCCTACATGTTATACACCCACTGGTCACTTTATAAGGTACACCATTTTATCCATTTTGTCCATTTTGTCAGCTTCACTTACTATATAGGAGTACTTTTAGTTCTACAATTCCAGTGACTGTAGGACTGTAGTCTGTTTCTCTGTTATACCCCTTCGCCCTCTTATTCAATGGTCATGAGCCCCACAGGACCAGGTATTATTTGGGTTCTAGATCATTCTCAGCACTGCAGTGACACTGATGTGGTGGTCATGTGTTGTGGTGGCCACTGATGTGGTTGGTATGTGTGGATTGGATGCAGCAGGTGTTGGAGAAACTGATGGGAAACAGTGTGCAGCTGTAGAATGAAGTGCATCAACACCTTTATTATGTTGGACGATTTATTTTAGATTGGAAGTTTACCACCATCACATTGTGTACATGGGCTCAACATGAATAAAATATGTTACATCAATATCCCAGTATACAGGTCATAATGATAGAAGCTTACTGCATAGTGAACAAACTATTCAAACCTGCCTACTTTTAGATTAACTGAACCAGAGAACAAGAACTTAATAAAAGCCCAGTATGTGTTCCTTAAAATAAAGTTGTACCCGAATGACAAATTCCTGAAACCTGGAAATAGTTAGCCGGAATCTGTACATTCATACATTGAGCACACGCAGTTTCTTACTTTGATGAAACAAAAGAAAACTTTTGTTTTGCAAGGTCAGTCTGCGTGTCACAGAGCAGGATAAATAAAAGATCCTGTCCTTTTACAATAGCATGGATGCATGATTAAAATCAGCCAGCGTGAAGATTATACAGTTTCACCCTTGAGCTGATCTAAACCTGCTCAGCAACGTCATCAGATATTAATGAAAACACGTAATCTGGATTGCGCAGCTGGCAGGGGAGCAAACACGCTTTCAGAGTACACAGATAACAGCAGGAAGACATAATAACAACAGTGTTTTTATTTATTATTATTTTTTATTTTGAGGAAAAACTACCTCTCATTCTTCTGACAATGAAGGAGTGGAGGGCTTGCTCCCTACTCCCTGCTGGTGTTTTTCTAAAAGGAGGAGGAGAGCAAGAATGAATGAAGTACAGAGTATGATGGAAACAAGGCAGACAGAGATGAGAGAGGTAAAAGAGACCCACAGAAAAGGGTGTTGAGAAAAGCAGGGAGTGAGGTAATCAAGAGTTAGTGAAAGCATTGGCAAGGAAAGAAAGCCTGTCACAGAAGATACAGGAAAGCAAAAGAAGGTAGAACTGTGTAGTACTAGGAAAGATGAAATGGGAAAAGGCAAAGAGATTAGAGAAGAGCAGAACCACAGCAAGAGTTTAAAAGAAAAGGAGCAGAGAAAAAATGATATAGATAGAAATAGAGGTAGAGAGAAGAAGGCAGGGAGACATATGTAGAGAGAGTAAGTGGTGGAGAGTGAACTAGACATGAACACATCTAGAACTGTGCAATTGTCAGTGAGCACTCTTTCATTTATTCAGCTTCCATTAAGTACATTCAGCATTAGGAAAGGTTGGAAGCATTTTGCTGCTGTTCAAAGCAATTTAAGTATTTTCAAACTTTACAGAAGAGGCTAAATCCACTTTGGAGGTGTAGAAAAAAAATCCCTGCAGATTTCTTTAAAAAAAAACGAAAGCAAGAATTAAAGCTGTAATAAGCCAAAGAAGCTCACAGAGCAGGAAACACTGAGGTGAAGGATTCTGAGAGGGGGAATATGACATGCCACCTCCAACACAGGCCACATTAGCATGATTTCCATCCCAGTACCCCGGTGAGGTGTCAATCAACACATACCCATTCCCGAAAGAGACACACAGTAGTGATTTATTCATCTGGTGTTTTGCCTTGTCCATCCACCCCTTTTCACCCACCGCTTTCATAACCACTCTTGTGAAACATGATAGCCCAGACAGACACACTATATAAGCGGCTGTAAGACATGCTGCCATGCAGTTTCTATGTGTGTGTGTGTGTATGTGTGTGTGTGTGTGTGTGCCTGTGCGTGTGCATGTGTGTGTGTTTGGAGTTGGATGACTCGTGGTTGGTGATTGAACATTAATGAGCAGGGAGCAGGAGTTCACTTCCATGTTGTTTCCCTTTTCGTCATGCGGTCTGTAGTGGTGCGCTGGATGCCCTGCCAGTGGCCTTGAGATGATGCTGTGTGCTCCACTGAGCAGCAACACAGATGGATCGATCTCTTTAACAATCCTGTGGGCCGTGCTCTCTCACATTCCTGCACTTAATCACAGCAGGAGTACACACACATATGCTCATTCGCGAGCTCTCCCACTCAAAGCCTTGTATTCCTGTCTGTGTGGTGACTTGGGTCATGGCTGTAGTTAGATGCTGCTATGCGACACCTAATCCTACCTGGGGGCGGATCTCAAAATGAATCAACTCTTGAATTCCAGACATTTGGGAACTGTATATGAACGCTAAAGCTCTGAGCTTAACTCCACAAGGTGACTTTCAGGTTTTTCAAACACACCGAGTGCTGCCATTAGCCATGTCAACATGCAGCCTGATAATACAATAATAATTGGACCTATAGCTCAATCAGCTATTCCTATGAATAATCAATTAAACAGAACAATAATAGACATGTTAATGCCTGTTTGGGTACATTCAAGAATGTGCATTTGCATCAAACTGGGGGTTTACAAAATGTTTATATATGTCATACATATATGTTTTATGCTAAATATGTTAAATTGTTGCCAGCAACATGTTGCAAAACTTTTACCACTGCACTTCATCGCGTCTCCTTTTAACAATAGTCTGTAAGTGTTTCCTATTCCTGCTTGATATAGGATTTCAGCTGCTGGGTTACAGGCCTGGACTGTAGGCTGGCCGGTTTAGCACCCATGCAGTCTTTAACCACAGAGCTATGCTGTTGTATTTTGTACAGAATGTGGTTAGACATTCTCTTGCTGGAGTAAACAATGCCTTAACTGAAACAAATGTCATCTGGATGGCAGTATATGTTACTCCAAAACCCATATATACTGTATTATTCAGTATTATTGGCGCCTTCACAGATGTGCACATCATCCATTCGCACTAAGAAACTTACACTCAGCTGACATCAAACTGTGGCCTGTACGATAGTCGTCTCTTAAGAAATGTTACCCTTTTAAAGGCAGAGCTAATCTAATAACTTCAGTGGTGAATGTACATGCTTTGTGTGCAGCTGTTGTGGGCTAAAGTTGTTGGCTTTGTGCAGAGTTGAGGGAGAAACGTTAAATATGAATGAGAACAGATTTACTATAAGAACTGAATGACTGAAGAAGTCATCCATATGCATCCATATGCACTAGACAACACATGCTCTCAGACTCAGGGAGCATAGAGAAGCAGACATTGTGGACTGTTTTGGTGGTTCTGATAGAGAAGACACTGAACTAACTTGGTCCACTGAGCTTCCTGGTTAGGAAGCCTCCAGAGCATTTATCTCATCTCATCTCAACTCAGCTATACACAAGCTCTATTTTGCTGCTGTAAAATAATTCATTCAAGGTCAAATGTTGTTGCTGTTATGAGAAACCTCCAGGCAGTGCCAGACAGTTTGGATCACTTTATGCGGTTTCCTTTGCACAGTTTAACCTTTAAATGCATGCCTCAGTTTGCTGGTGATCCATGAACTCCAATTCCCTGACTCTATACTCTTAGCAAAAAGGGTTCTATGTAGTAGCAAAATGTTCTATGACTTGTAGCAATTGGCACTGTATAGAACCACTTTTATAAAGTTGCTTTGGAGAACCCTAGATGACAGGTTTTGCATCATAGATTACAAACAGATTAATCTTTGAAATGTATTTCCTGTTGTGTATAGCCATTGCCCTTTCTTGACCTCATTGTCATGCCAGCGGGTCTGCCTGACTCCTCCGGACTCCACTTTCCAGAGTTTACAGCCCGATGACGTCACACTCACATGCCAACATGTCCAATCAGCTAGGTCTAGGTCACCTGAGTTTTAACCCCAGCTGTCAGCAATCACTACCTGCCTGCATTTAAACCACACACACTCTCACAATTTTGTGAAGTTTTGCCAAACTCCTGTTTGCATCTCTGTCTTCGACCTTGTGCTCCCTTTTAACCTCTCCTTTTGTTTCTACCCTTCGGTTTAATTCATTAGCTTGAAATCGTTAGCTTATCTGGTATTTGACCCTATTTCTGTCCCTTTGACTTTGCTTTGCTTCCTTCTCTGGTTTAGTCTGCCTTCCTGTATTTTGACCCTCACCTGTTTTACTTCCTGACTCATGTACCATTGCTTTTTGACTCTTGCTGTTGCTCACTCCACTTTGCTTTGTTGACGTTTTACTGAAAATCTTTCTTCTGCTGTTGGTGTTGTAAAGTGGGAAATTTTTGCGTCTTTGTCAAGCCTTGTACAATAAAGCTACTAATGAAACTTGTGTTTTTTCTCTGCTAGCGTCGTTTTTTTTTTTTTTTTATTTTTTTTTTTTTTTTTCTTTTCCCCACTTTGTTCTTGACATTTTTTTTTTTTCCTCATCCTTTTTTACTAAAATCCTTTCATAATTTCTTTCTTACATCCTTTTCTTTCTCTTTTCTCTTTTTAGTTTTTATTTTTTTTTTTTTACCTTTTTTTTTTTTTTTTTTTTTTATTTTTTTTTTTAGGGGTGAAGGGGTGGGAAATAGAAGCCTCATTTTTGTGTTTTCTGTTTTTTTTTTTTTTTTTTTTTTTTTTTTATTTTTTTTTTTTTTTTTTAAGTCTTTTTTTGCTGGTGTAACATGCTAAGTGGTAACCAATACTTTATTTTACTAAAAGAATTTACTGACTGCAAATGCTAGTATCTTGCCAGCACTATGAGAAAAGAATGTGCTTTTAAATGAGGCAGCTGACTGGATGGTGTGGACTGGGCTAGTCTCTGCTCCTATCACACTCCCCGGGAAGCTTCAGTGCTGCAATTCTCGGCACAGCAGGCCTTCAACCTCTCAACCTTACCATTACCAGCCTTACACACTCATTAGCCACTGTTGTGAGGGGAGTCCTGTGAGTGTGTGCCTGTGTGAGTGTTAAAATAACTCTGGTATAACATGACTGTATATGTACTTGATAAATGAAGCATATTATGTGTACAATTCTGTGTGTGTGTGTGTGTGTGGTACGTTTAATGCATTAGAGGTGTTAACTTGTTTTAGTACTATTAACAAAACTTTCAAAATTCACTAAATGCACACACAAGTGTAACTGGAGGTGGTGGAATACGTGCACCAAGCTTTTATGTTTGAAATTAATTAGGCACCCTCTCTGCCTCACCTGTACCAGGTTCACACACTTATTAACCACTGCTGTGAGAGTAACTGCGATAAATAATAATGGTTGACTCTATATGTACTTTAACATGTGATGTTGGCTGTGTGCGGGTTTGTTTAACTGAGCAATGCATGTACACTAAAGCCCTCACCCTCTCATCCTCACCTTTATCAGCCTAATGCAAACTGACCACTGTTGTGAGGGAGCATTACATGTGTGGCCGTTTATGTGTTTAGGTACCCAATTTCCACTCAAAACAGCCATTATGTCCAAAGCCAATTCCAAACCTGCTGGGACAGCAGGTAACATCCCCCAAATCCTGGGTTTACAATGCCCTCCAAATGCATTGATAAATATGTGGTATATGGTAATATGTTGTATATTATCTTACACAATCTTATGCTATGTACGTATACATTATACTACACGTATATTTGCTTATAGACTGTTGTTTTATACATTTTACTATGTTTTATAATGCATTATAATATCTGCTCACAATAAACTGTGAACGTTAATGTTGTAATGTAACCGGACTTCATGAAGTTATATACTCTTGCTTTTACATTTGATATGAATATGTTGTCACCACCAGTAGAAATGGATAATGGATTAGCATTTCAGGCAGGAAACAGGACGGACGCTAATGCTACATTACCAAATAGTAAATTCAAGTGAAAGTAAAGGGCTGTATACCGACGTTTCAATTGTTGCCTGTTTTTACTGTTATGCATCATTGTAACACAGCAGCTGCTGCTTACCTTGTATGGAAAATGAACAAGCAAACAAAAAAAATGTCCAAAATCACTTGAAGCCTGGTTCCACTAACTAAAACTCAGTTAGGTTTTTGTCCTCTCCTGTAAAGTTGCCATGTTGGAGATACTTGGACACTACTTTTTTATTGGGCAGTGATAATATAACTGTACAGTGTATGTCAGTAATGTACTGAACTTATTGAAAGTTCCTAATGTATTGAGCAGTTTAGTGTTTCTCTAATACCCAGATTCAGCTTAGCAGCTGATAAAGCCCCTCCAGAGCTGCTTGTGGTAAATAGTAATTTATGGAAGTCTCCAGAACCAGGACTAATTACACTAGTCTATGTGTCCTAAAAAGAAATTCTTCCAAATTTTCAAAAAAGGATAAATATTTATTTTAATAATTGAAATGTAAGTGGTGGTGATAGGGACCAGGGTTCACAATGAAGTGGATTTATTTATTATCCAGAATGACCAGTGAACTTAGATCTTCTGAAATTTTTAGTGTAATGTTCACAACAGTGAAATAGTGCTAAATCTGAAAACATACATTTAAATGTGCACTTTATTACTACATGGTTAAGTAATCACAAATAGACTTTCTAATATGATCTATGCCACCATATGACATCCTTTCAGTTATGAAATTTGAGCAGTATATGTAAATAAAATTCAGGCCACATGATAATTGCTAACGTTTTTGGCTATGCAAGTTTCCCTTATTCAGTTGATGTTGTGTTTCATTTTTTACTGGACTTACTTCCATTTCAAATTATCCATTTTAATAAGGATATCTTAAAGGCAGTAAATATTTTATCTGCTACAGTGTCCTCATCTTTATATATGAACTGTTTTGCAACAGCCGTTCATCATCACTTTCTTCCACACTTAGTCCAACAATATGCACATCAGTGTAGTGGTTTATTCATTTTTGCATATTTCTTGCACTGCCTACTTACTCCAAGATTACATCTGCATATTATTATGCAGGCATGCACTTAGCACATGCAGTCATTGGCTACTCATTTGCAGCTTGAATAAAGCAGCCCTTGGTGTCACTTTCAACCATCTAGTTTGATAATGCAATAGAATGGCTGGCCAACCGTCACCCCTGATAAAGATATTCTAAACTGTTCTTGCAGTCTTCTCATGTTTGCAGTGTCAGTTTTGCCCTGGTTTGTATTTTACGCTGGTAGGCATTCCCATCAGTCATTATTAATCAGCTGCACATACTGAAATCAGCTCAATCTCACAAAACCACCATTCCACAGCATACTCAGAGTTAGCATGCTGTCTGACTCGCGGTGTCAGAAATGTCTTAACATCTTTTGGCAGCTCTAAATGTGTTTGGCCCTCTAGGACTGAAGGCTGACATGAGTCCCTGATCTATCCTATAACATTATATGAAAATCTTCACTTGTGAAATGGGAGTTTAAGATGAAAATGCAGGAGGAGTGCTGAGTATTAGCAGACGATCCCTGAGCTGTCCTGCCAGTCTTGTCAACCCATTACAAATATGCTATTCGTCATTTCCATTCACAGCTTTTCTCTCAGCCGCTCTCAGTATTTTTTACCCATCAATCCAAAGCTATCTTATTTATGAATACTCCCAAACATGGCGCTGTTTCACTGCATATCTAATATGACTGCCATTGTACTACATGGTACGAGCAGTGAATGCTGCTACCAGCCAACCTCTCTATCACCTACCAGGCTGTCTGCTCCTTGATCTATCTCTGTGAAATTTTAGAGTGGTTTAATGTGTCTGGTCAGGTGTGAACTTGTGTACCCAGGATGCTTCTGTGCACATAAAATATCATTTCTAAACGTGTAGAAGAAGAGGATCGAGGATGAGCAAAAACCATGACATTATTTACCAGTGTGGCAGTTTTGGTGATTTTTCTTTCTGCTGTTATTTCTTTCAAGAAGTCAGTTCATTTGATCACACTTGAGGTTTTTAGCTAGCTATGAGGCTTGACATGGCTTTCTGCTATCTGTTATCTGTTGTGCACAAGCAACATGCAAGCATGCAAAATTGTCACCATAAAGGCTGAAGGGAAGAAAGAGTTGTCAGAATGAAAAATGAACAATCATTTATTATAGGACCTTCCTTTAGTCCTGAAGCGCAGACGATGTGTTCCATTAATATGATCAAAGAAACATACTTGCAGTTTTCCATTTTTCTACAGTGAACAGTTTTGGAGCTGTTGGATAGTAGCGTTACTGCTTCTGAATGCTAATTGCTGAGCTGACTTCTGGTCCTTATAAACTCGGGTGTTTAAATATTCTGTGCTGTTTTGTATGTTCAGTAAAAAAACAATCAAGCCTTTACAAGCTATGATTTTGCACAACAGCCCGATAGGACCCCCTTTACTTTAACTTGCTCCGGAGCCCCCACTAGCACCTGACTAGCACCAGAAGACATCAAGAGGCAAGACTCCAAACTTCCCACTTGGAGATGCTTGCTGTCCTGATTGGGAGGATGTTCCCCGAGGCAATGAGTTAATTTACTGCATTTTATTGACAGCTGCTGGAATGTGATGATAAATATTTAAAACTAAATGTTTTTTTAAAATATCAAAACTGACTTTAAATCATTGACCTCCAAACGTTTCAAGCTAAATGCACATATACACACACATTAATGGTTAACACACACACACACACACACATATATACACACACCAACCTAACACATACACACACTCATATCAACGTTCTTTCTATCAACATTCTCGTAAAACAACTGACAAAACAGCTGTGTGCTTGGAAAGGGAAAGGTGTGTGTGCGTGCGCGTGTGTGTGTGTGTCTGTCTCTGTGTCTGTGTGTGTGTGCGTGCGTGTGCGTGTGTGTGTGTGTGTGTGTGTGTGTGTGTGTGCGTGTGTGTGTGCGTGTGTGTGTGTGTGTGTGTGTGTGTGTGTGTGTGTGTGCGTGTGTGTGTGTTATCCCCCTGGGGAGGATGTTGTGAACAAGTGGAAAATGACAGGTCCCTCTCTGACACTCACAAAGCTGCATGTCGCTGTGCGGTCATCCAAAAGATGCCCTGGCAAAACAGACCGACAGAGAGAAAGAAAGACAGAACGGAAAGAGGGAGAGTGGAAAAAAGAGGGATGGAGGGATGGAGAGAGGAAGAAGAAAAGAGTGTGTTCCAGCCTGTTCTTTGATCCTTGTCTGCCTGCCACTGCAGGCCTGTGTTTATGGAGTATGGGCACGTACCTGACACATTCTCTCACTCTCTCTTTCTCTCTCTCTCTCTCTCTCTCTCTCTCTCTCTCTCTCTCTCTCTCTCTCTCTCTCTCTCTCTCTTTCTCTCTTTCTCTCTCTATATATCTATATCTCTGTTTCTCTCTCTGCCCACCGAATTGTCTTTCTCAGAACAAAGCCCCTTATAGTAACTGTACACTAAATGGAAACAGGTCTTTAATGCTTACCTCACTGCAAAGGCACAAGTTGAGAACTGACTCTTCCTCAGTATGAGTGGATGACGCTAAACTGCTGTATGCTGTATGTAAATGAGTTGATGTCACAGAAACAGTGAGGCTGTTTTTGCAGCGTGGTGTTCATATATGGACTATAGGGTGGATTAGGGGGTGAATAGTAAACTTTTAACTTTAACAAAGTCCAAATATGACTTAAGATTCCTTAATTTTGACTTATTATAAAAACAAAATGCATGATATGGGCCCTTAGAAAAACTGAACGTTTACATGGTTAATGTGTTTTAAATCATCATGTTTGCTGTAGTAGATCTAGACTAAACAGTCTCTGTTCAGAACAAGCAATGCATATAAAGGGAAGTTCAATACAGAAAAACTTGAAGATGTTTAATTAAATTAAATATTATTAAAGCAAGCTTGCTGCATTAAATCCAAATCTGTCTTTATAATCAGTTAACAGTTTGTAAGATTGCTTCCATTGCTATTCTATAAGATGTATAGTCTGGGGCTCTGGTGGGTAGTGAAAGAAACGGGTCAGAAATGTCTCTCTCCACTCTTTTCGTTTGTGAAATCCTGATTTTGTTTTAACTGTAAGCAGGTTAAAATCTGTGAACAGCTAACTGCTGTCTACAGCCAACAGCGGAGAGGCTGAAAGAACTTAAACTTAAAAGATGCTGATGAAAAATGCAGTCTCAGTCTCACATGATATATTTGTATAGTAACAGAGTGTTTATTTATGTCTAAGCTATCTGGAGGGCCTATCATTCAGCTTAATTCTAAAGTAAAAATAAACTACAGCTGCATTTAGTGCCTAAAAGCCCACGCTTTACTCGTGGATCTGTGATGGAAAGATTAAAAAACAAGAACGCCTGCCTGTTTACCTCCTATGCACTCTGTGTTCGACTGCAGGATGCGCTGGAGGTGCTGGCAGAGAACTATGAGTTCAATGACAGCAAGGGTCCGTGTTTGGGCTTCCGGAGGGCAGTGTCTGTACTGAAGAGTCTGACCACTGCAATGAGAAGCCTGCAGGATACAGAGGGACTGCCCTGTCTGGGAGAGGACAGCAAAACCGTTATAGAGGTACGATATAAGTCTGACAATGACTGGACATAAAGTCTTTCTCCAAGACCCGCACACATCTGACTTTTTTGCTTTCTACCTGTCTGCTTTCACTATTGTTCCCATCATTCGATTGCCAGATCCTGTTTCAGATTGTGTTAAAACATTTTCAGGTATAGTGCAAAAACAGTCAGTTTTGAGGTCATCATGGCTGTGATGTCACAACAACGAATTCCTTTACATATGACCCTTTCAGTCTGCTGCGGTTTAATCTTCCCTTGTACACTGAAGTGATGAGTATTGCTTGTGTACACAGTATGTCGCAGAGGTGTGTTTAAATATTCCTGCATTCCTGATGATTTCTATTCATACTTAATTTTAAATTTGTCATTTAAGAACCTCCATTACAGCAGTGCAATCAAAATGATGACTGTAATGATCATTATGTAGTTAATAGGACACAATGGTCAACTTAAGGCTTTCCAGTCAAACTAATGACACTGTGTCATCAAAACTGCAGCACACAGAGTAGAGCTCAAAAGAAAATGTCCACATGTCAGTGAACTGCTTCATAAATCTGACATGCCTACTACAGGAATAAGAGCTTAGTCATTTATGTGTATCGTTTTAAAGTTTGACATGCAGACCTATCAGGACCGTTGAACTCTTGAACACAGACATAATGAACACACAATATGTTAAATACTCAGTACTCATGTGGTCCTCCATAGGCCCACAACTACTCAACCCATGCATATCAGAACTGTACACAGTATTATTAATATATATTATTTATTGCAGCTCACATCTCAATTTGTTTTAATGCTGCTAATTTATGTGCAATAATCTCACTGTTTTTATAATCACGCACTTTATCACCTTCCAGTGTGAAGTTTACAGCTACAGCGTTATGCTTACATTATGTTACAGTGTGTAATAATATTATCACTTGGAAACATAGTAATTTTTTTTATACAAAGTGCAATATTTCTAAAAGTGTAAAGTATAATTTCCTATTTGTTATTTCCCCCACTTCTATATTTATACTTATGTCTCGTCTGCACTGTTATGTTTCTAGTATGTCTCGTGTGTTTGCACTATGTTTATATTTGCACATCAGAGTTTGGAGAAACACAATCTTGTTCAGCTACGCACTCCGTTGTAACTTTGACTAAAGAAATAAAAACAGCCTGTTTAATTCTAATGGACAGTAAGTTTGGAGAATGTTCACATACAAAATCAACTGCAACAAGTGAAAAATAAATTAAAGTAAAGTAAAATGTTAATCTCTTTAAATAGTTAGCTGAATAGATTTTCTTTGAAAAGATTTTGGAACAGTTGTCTAGACCAGACAATAAAATCATTCCGGTATTAACACATAGATTGTGAGTGTGGGGTATGAATACAAAATACATAAACTTTGCCAGATGAGTTTATTTAAATTAACACTGCAAATGTTTTTTTTTTTCACATAACTGCCAGGAAGACCTTGTTCCCTAATAACACCCTAAATATATACAGGGGTTGGACAATGAAACTGAAACACCTGGTTTTAGACCACAATCATTTATTAGTATGGTGAAGGGCCTTTTGCGGCCAATACAGCGTCAGTTCGTCTTGGGAATGACATGTACAAGTCCTGCACAGTGGTCAGAGGGGTTTTAAGCCATTCTTCTTGCAGGATAGTGGCCAGGTCACTACGTGATGCTGGTGGAGGTTCCTCCTTCTTGGTGGTGTGCTGACATTACCCTGGATACCGTGGCTCTTGATACATCACAAAGACTTGCTGTCTTGGTCACAGATGCGCCAGCAAGACGTGCACCAACAATTTGTCCTCTTTTGAACTCTGGTATGTCACCCATAATGTTGTGTGCATTGCAGTATTTTGAGCAGAACTGTGCTCTTACCTGCTAACTGAGCCTTCACACTCTGCTCTTACTGGTGCAATGTGCAATTAATGAAGATTGGCCACCAGGCTGGTCCAATTTAGCCATGAGACCTCCCACACTAAAATGACAGGTGTTTCAGTTTCATTGTCCAACCCCTATATATGTAACACTGGGACATAGGCAGAGATACATTTTTGGTGATTATTTTTTTTTGTGATAGGTTACTTTTTCCAATGACTGTGTCATAACATCAAGCTATACCTATTCAGTTATACCTATTCAGGCAATTCTGCCAGTGGTTACACCAGAGCACAATTCTAAGTTGTTGCAGAATAACAATACAGCAAACTTAAAAACTTAAAGCATCAAGCATACTGTCATGGCCATGGCAAATTGACATTCTCATTTATATCCTACCATCCTAAAATAAACATTTTAAAATAAATATGAGCAAAATAAAAGAATATATATAGAGAAAGATAACAGATAACCGTTTCTAATCCAGTGTCAGAAGCCACATAAACAAGTCTATTTGAGATTTCCTAACAACTCACTGTGTGTGGGTAATGGAGTTTTCGGTGTTAATTGGTGGTGTATAAGCTTGCATAATTAGCTGCATTAACTTTGTGGCTCCTGTGCTGTAATTAATGTTTTTTGTGAAGCTCTTGAATTAAGCACAATAAACACTCAGTACATCTCAAAACACCTCCTTATTAAAGATGTCTTCGTTACCTCCTAGTAGTCTTAATTTGTTGTAGTATTTCCCATTTTATCATAAAATCACATGTTAAAACAAATATAGAAAGAAAATGATGTAAACCAACAAAGAGAATGTGTTAAGACACATCAGTGACAGTCAAGGAGCATCATCGTGCGAAGGGTGTGAGGAACGGAAAGTGTGAGTTCATATGTGTTTGCATATGTTTCTGCGTGAGCTTGTGAGTGTGTGAATGTGGTCCATCGGCTTGGGAGGCCTGGAGGCATCAGTAGTAATCCAAATGCAGCATCTGAGCTGAAAAGTGTTGTATGCAGTCAGAGAGAGATGAACAATACATACTCTCTACTATACACAGACCTAATCTCTCTCCTCTCTTATACTGTATATGGGCCATTCCACCGAATGGGTGCCTTTTCCGTCCCTGAGACAATATAAGTATAAATATGTATGAAAATTAATTAAAAAATACATTTCATTATTGCATCCACGCTGTCACTTGCACTTTCTGATCATAATTGCAAATTTACGATAGAATCATTTTTAAACATTATATAAAACAACCTAGAACACTGAAAAATAGCAACTTGTCATACGTGCTCCCCAGACTCTACGAAAAATTCCCTAATATACTATGAACATATCATTATTAAAATCCTTCAGAAAAATCTTTGTTTTTTTTGCATTGTTGTGTAATATCCAATATCCCATCTATGCATTAACTATTTTTTTTCTATTTAGAAGAAATTGATATATTTTAGTTAAAATACACATTTTAGTCGTGTCCCGGTGGTTTTCATTCAGTGCCTGCCCTTACCCTACCACATTCCCCTCATTCTAAAAAATTTAGCTCCCCCCCATTCCAAAAGTCACATGTTCCGCAGGAAGTTACATCATTTTGGATCTTTAATTATTCTTTTTGTTCTTGTTTTTTTTTTTTTTTTTTATACTGAAAGCCATGAAGACCAAAAGTAAGTTCTATCGTTTTCCTTTTCTGTATATTTGATGAATCTTTGGACCTATGATTGAGAAGGCCCAATCTCAACGTAGTGTTTCCTAGTTACCTGAAATCATTTCCTTGATGTTATTTGTTGATTTTAAAAAATAAATATTTTTCCGGTAGATTCCTAGAATGCATGCCTAAGTAGTCCCTCATGCTAATATAGCATGGACAGCTTATTGCCTGACTATTAGTTTCATGTCTGATTGCTATTCCTATGCCAAAAAACTTCGGTCCTGTTACTTTCAGTCCCTGTTATTAATATTGAAGAGTAAACCAGGAGTGCGTAGCGGGAATTCCTCTGGTTTATCTGATTTAATGACTTATTTAATTTGAATATTAATCAAATATAATACTATTAGCCTGCCATTTTTAAAGTTTTACAGTTTGAAATTCACTGAGTTTTTAATCAGTTTTAAAAACAATGTAAAATACCATACTGTACAGCGGAGGCCAATCCACCACTAAGTGGCTAGCCAGAGAAGCAGCCGCGCGCTAATCGTAGCATCAGGTGCCCGATGCTGGACTGGCTCCTCCTTTTGTCCACATTCCGAAATACGCCCAGAATGGAGCAGAGCGAAATATTTATGATAAGAACAGGATAAATACAGGAGCGCGACTAGAGTCAAGTTGTTTTTTTGTCAGTGGAGGCAGAAAAAATAAAAAAAATAGATTTTTTTTTTTTTTTTTTTTTTTTTTTTTTAACCAAAACCCCCACAAAACTGAGAAAGCTGTTTCGCCGAGATGCACCCAGTGATCTGCCCACATTCCTTTTCACTATTTATAAGGATGCATCAGGCCAGTAAGACTCTAGCCCATGGAGAACTACAGTAACATGCGACGTCAAGACGCTTGCTTGCTGCTATGATGCACGCCAAAAATATGAACTAGTGATTGACTTTAAAATGCAAAGCATTTCACATTCAGCTCATCAACAGACAAGCTCCTGTGCGCTCCCACAGCCCAAGCGAAGTTCAGACTGCGCAAAGTCCTGAAGTTGTTTTGGCAAGATGGTGTGCCTGCACTGAAGTACGATGGATAGACCTGTTACCCATGGTGTCATCACAGATACAAGTGAAACACAATGTTGAGGTCCCGCTGTATGCAGAAGATTTGGGGTCAACGCATATTTTTTCTGGCCAGCCCGCGGGAAGACATCCTTTGGGTATCTGTTTGAGAGCGACCATAGGATGATGTAATCATTTCCAACCTCCAAGGGCAGGTCACAGGTCGTCACATGGAGATTGAGAAAAGAAGTCTGAGGCCAAATAGGAAGGCCTTTAGAGAAGTCAGCTCCCTTTTCCCCCCTTTAGAAGGTCCAGCTGAGTTTTGTTTTCAAGAATTTAATGCCAGCTTCTAGCTCAAACTAACCTTCTGGCACATGTAGCTGTTTTGCAGACCTGAAACCATTTAGGTCTTGTTGTAGAGAAGTACGAATCACGATTCTCAAGTTAATTTAGGTACTGCTAACCCAAAGCAGCAGATGCGGAGAGAATCCCACAATAGTGACAGGCAAGCGTAAGCCACAACATACCCCCCCTCTCGCAGGGTGCAGGGAGCCTCAGAGAGATCACACTCACCACCCTCTCTATAGTCCCTCTCTCTGTCACAACCCGGCCCCGAATACAAACACATAACACAGAAATCTTACACAACACAGAACAAGCCACACAACTTAGCCATGCACAATCACACAACACCATATACACAAACACTAATACATGCCCACACCTCACATAAACACACACGTATAACAGACACACATTACCCTATAGCTGCTCATTCCTGTTATCCAGTGTTCATTCCCTGTTACTAATTTTGTTTTTTTTGTAAAAATAAAGAAACCCATTTTTTCATATCTTAGTTATGTTTGTGGTCCAGTTCCATTTTATCCATAGTTATGGAATACATTTAAGTGATAAAATCCCCCCCCCAAAAAACTTAAGGTTAGGGTTTCCTTTAGAAAGAAAAAAAAACTTTTTATTTTTTTAAGAAAAATACAACTTGCCCATGCGATTATATCGTGCATGTTTTAGTCCACTAATATCAATGTATCTTGAATCACGTAACCAACCATGATTAACTAATCAAACACTTTCTGCCCCTTCTTGATTGAAAAAAACAAAATAATTAATTAGACATGCTTTTTAAACATGCTATTTATAAATCACCACCATGAGATTTTGCGTAACATGACTGAGAAAGAATGCAACCATCTTCTTCTAGCTTGAAAACCTTTGTAATTATTTTTTAAAAGTTTGCCCTTGAGATTGACCAAGACACATTTTGAATCAGTTGAATTATATGTGCTTTATAAGCTTTCTGTGTTGAAAAAGAGATTAAAATCGCATAGTTTATTTTTGGACATGCAGCTTACTAACAAGCAAATGGCACCCATTCGGTGGAATGGCCCATATGGGAAGCATTACATTACACACTGTTTATATGGATCAATGTACCTGATAAAATGATGTGTGTAGATACAAGGTAACTGTACCAAAATAACTAGCCCAGCCCTTAGTGTTTGCCTTCTGACTCGATTATCACAAAATCTGCCTCTCTAATGTCGTCTGTGTCTGCAGGAGCAATCTCATCTTGCAATTGTAAGGCATCATCCTCCAGGGTTGAAGACATTTTAGCAGATGAGAGGTATCAAACACTGAAGGTTAGATTCATTGTCGGAGAATGTGCAAGCTTGATATTTTTTTGTGTGTTTAGTAGAGAGACTGAGCATATCTAATCTTTAAAGTGTCGCAACTCTCCTGTTTGTCCATGATGAGCTAAGCTCAGTCTACAGAGGAGGCTGCTAGTTGATTCTTTACACAGTATTGAAATATATCTGTACGTTGAGCATCTATGTGTGTACTCCTGCCGCTGCATATGTATGCCTCCATGCAGCACAGTCTAGTTATACAGGAACGTCTTTATGAAGCTCCAGCCAAGCATGGTTTGGTGTGTGTATGTGTTTGTGTGCATAAACAGACTGTCACCTAGCTCGTGTTTAGCCGAGTTGGAACCCAGAACAGCCAGAGAAGTCAGGGTCACCGCGACCAGAGAGTCTCTAGCGTAGCCTGGAGCAGATCTGCAAGGATTCTAGCATCCAGTTAAACAGGCATGCCAGGCCAGCAAGCGGCTAACCACATTAGCACAGTCCCACACACTCTTAAACAATCTAGCAAGACTCGTCATATGTAAAGAAAATACTCCAAAATACCGGGTTAATCTTAGAGGAGGGTAAAAATCTCATTTACCAACAGCTTCCTAGAGGTTTCCCTAAAATTGTTATTGAGAAGGATTTTAAGATAAACCTACATCAGGTTAATGATGTGTTCCTAAACTGCAGATGTGTGCTCCTGAGTGTGTGTAAATTCTGTTCTTACCTAGGAATTAATCTTGACTGAGAAACCGGTGAATCTCAGAATGACCATATGTTACTAATAACGGTATTTACTTGTTAAGTCAGAACTACTATATAGCGCTCCATTTCATAAGCGAACTGTTCAACAATGTAAACTGACCTAGCTACTAATAATAATATTAATTATAATAACGTTTACTACTAGCTACCTAGCACCCCTTCTTGCCCTTTTTAGAAGGCAGCTTGTGCTCAGTCTACCTCGCCTGCTTAGCTATTGGCACTTACGCAGAACATTATGGGATGTGTAAGGCAGTGAAAGATGCATCTTCAGTGCCTTTATAAAACAGGCGGACAGGGAATCCTCAGCTGGGGGGAAAGGCAGAGTTCTTTATCTTCATAAAACATATAAATCTGCGCACACGACTGGCGCTAGCCCCTGCTGCCTCCAGAGCACCAAGACACTGGTTGTGAGCATAATTCAGTCAACAATTCTGAACTCATAAGAAGGCTAGCCACATGTTACACTCAATTACTAGTCTTCTAAAAAACAATCAGAAGGACCCTTAAATAATTGCTCATTATGTATAGATGGAACACGGACCTAGCTGTTATGCCACTAGCCCCTAAATGCGCCTTTGCAGGTAAAAACTCGATGCAGCTCGCATCTCTGTTTCTAAGCTTTTGTCTCTGTAAGCTACAGCAAACAATGACTTGAATCATTTATATCCCATTTTATCATGAGTGACACTGAGTCAGGTATATTAGAACAATAACTTTACTTGCTAGGCCGCCTACATGCCTCCTGAATGCCCTAACATGACCCCGACATGCCTAGCTTGTTTTGACAACTGAGTAACCCTACATAAACATTTATTCCAAGAGATATCATCTTCTCATATAGTCTGCTTCTCCTAACTAATGTAACCTGTAGGCAAACGTAACCTTTAAAGAGAATGACATTGGAACAAGCATTTATAGATGTCAGTTGTCATAACAAGCTTATGTAGGTTATATGCAGCTTTATAAGCAGTACTTATGTAGCCTTATGTATCATGTCATTCACTTCCCTTCTTACTGTGTTACTGTTGGTTGTAAGATCAAGCTATGATGTCTCCTACTGCTGAGCTGTTTTTTCAAGCTATGATTGGCCAATGAGCTAATATTGAACAGCTAACCTAATTTAATAGCTATGTGGAATAGTAGCCATATAACTTCAACTTTGTTACTCATTTCAATTTGCTTTAATTTATTTGAACTCACCAAGTACACATTACATGGTGTCAGAAGCTACTTAAGACCATTGCATGGACTGAGTGTACAGAGCGATTTAATATTTATGCACAAACTAAAAACTAAAATAATAATTTATGTGTATTTAATAACCGCATTATGCAGAAGTGTCCACCTAAAACATATAAACTCTTATTAAAAACACACAGCATACTCATTAGCACAATTCAGCAGTTGAGCAGCAATGTATGGCTCAGAGTTATTTTGTTCAGGAAGATAAATAAATGGATCCACAGTAAGACCACTGAGCACTTAACGCACCAACTCAGGGCCACCATGCTGTGGTCAAGGCAAAGGATAACCCAACTCACTGAACCATGTTGCAACAATCTCAAACAGCTTGAGGTTCAGTGCCTTCAAGGACACCACAGCGCTGGTCAGGGACAAGGCACTTGTGAGCACTCTTGGGGCTAGTCTAGGTGTTTTTCTTTTTTAGGCAGGGCCACAACCTTAAAGCATTTCTGTTCATAAGCCAAATACAATCGACAAATTCAGAGATTCTTAGTATTAACTAATAGTTAATCTTAGTTAATACTAAGAATCTTAGTTAAGACTCTTAGTTAATCTCAGGCGTATTAAATACCAAGACTTATTATTCAGTAACTACTATAAACTGGTTGCGTATCCCTAGGATATAAAAGTGTGTAGTAAAGTGTTGGACATGCTGGTGGGCTTTGGCCATTTGAGGGGTTAAAAGACTCTTCTGGACCCATCGGGGATATGTGGTGGAAGAAGAAGCATCTCTTGATATACAGTGTATGTCTAACCCAAACAATCCCAGCTCCCATAACAACACCGTTCCCAATACAGCCATCTCTGGATACAAAATAAATATTGTATCTCCTACTTATCAGCAATGCCACTAAACATAAATCCAGCCTACTATTCCGTTTGCCCTTTTCCAATAGTCTAAATATTTTGGCAGTTTTGTTGGTCCAGTTCTAAAAGGTCTTTATAGTACAAATTATACTCCTCTTGTAAACATAATTAAGGCAGAGCTTAATAATTGGTGTTCTCCCCTCATTTCATTTGGTCGGCAGAATAGAGGTCCTAAATGTTCTCTTTGCAATTTACCTGCTTTAGTCTGTATTACACTCTTTAGATGCCTCTTTTTTTATGTATATCTCAGTGAATTATATTCCAGATTTGTTTGGAACTACAATAGGCCCAGGATCACACATTTAGTGAAACCTGAGGATTTATATAAATCTGGTATATCTACCTTTTAAATGTAGTATTGGCCTGTTCAGATAAAGAATATGCCCACTTGTTGTAACGACAGGCTTTTATGGTGAAATATTGAACCTACGCTTTGCTTACTTATACCAGTTAAGTTCTTTCCATTTATACACATTTTCCACAGGGCTAAAGTGCCTTTTAGAGAGCTTTAAGGTCTTTTAACACACTCATAGCTGGGAGAGATGCCATATCATAAATGAAAAATTCTCCAACTTCTTTCAGTGTTATCTCCAGTTACCTATAACCCTGACCTCCATCTTCAGCTGTCAAATATAGGACTCTGTAGATGCAGTTGCTCAGGATTTGTCAAAATATCTTTTATATTATATTATGTTATATTTATCTATATGTTTTATTCTCATCTTTCCTACATATCCAGCAATAGTGTGGTCTTTTAGAAATATGCTAATTAGCCTTTTCCCCCCCTAAAAAAGATGGGGGTGAATTAAGAAAAGAGCTGTCTTAGAACTTTTAAATAGGCACAGTGACCTATACCTATACTGATATATTTTAAGAATATATAACTTATTGCCTGGTGTATGTACGCCACCTCTGCTTTATCTATGTCCTACATTATGGTCAACCTCTTTTCATGAAATTAATTTTAACTTTATTAGTAAGACTTATCTTATGAAAGTGTGCCTCTGTAAGATCTCTTTGGAGCAAATCATTTGTTTTGTATTTTAGCATCTATAGAAATGTATTTTGCTCCTGAACAACCTCTCAGGTTCTAGCCATTGGTTTTTGTTGTTCCAGGTTATAACAGTGCATTCATTAGATCTCAAATCAGAAAATGTTGTTTTGTAAATCATGTAAATTTGACAGCCTTTGTTCTATCAGGTACTCGTGAACATGTATGTCTAAAGATAACTATACCTGTGAACTTGTAGACTTTAGATCAATGAAAATTCTCCAGCATTAGTCAATAAGTTAACTTAATGACCGTGCTATTTGATATACTAGTTGCATTGAGAACCATCAGAAAATGACTGGACAGTTCACATAATAAAAAGTATGCTCATATTTTGTTTTATTTTATTTTTATTTTACCAATAAAATCTTTCCAAGTCTTGGAAAAAGGTGAGAGAGGCACTTTAGGGGGGCACCAGGCCTCCTGTGGTCCCACCTTGGGCATCACCACGTCTCTGAAAAAATAATATCTTTTCTTTTTCTATCAATTTATGCCAGACTAACAAAGGGCATAGGTGTGAATTGTGAGAAAATGTGTCAGTGTAACATATTTTATTCATGTGCAACTGTTCATGTAATTTCAAAGCATGATTTTTATCAGTGCTGTCTGTCTGCATTATATTCAGGTTTCTGGCCACCGTGTTCTGGTTAAATCAGTACCCAGTGAATCACATCTACATCTAGTTGCAGTCAAAAACAGCTTATGGGCTTCAATTTAGGCAGTTTGGAATCAGATATAGTTATAGAGTTGTTACATGTTTTGTGTTTTTGCTTTGTTAGTTTAGCACTGGATCTAACATTGCTAACAAGCACAGAAATCTGTATTCTCCCAAACTAGTCCTGTAAGCATTAGCTCAAATCTTCTAGCAACCTGTTCAAACCACATACCGGCCTGTTTTAGGTCATGCAAGCTTGTCAAGGCAAATTAGAGAACAGTGTTACTATGTAGCTGAATGTTGTGGCCACTAATATTGTAGTATTAAATTCCAGTTCTGAATCCCTTTCATATTTATCCATACCCTGCATTTGTGATATCTGTTTGTCTTTAAACATATGTAAACATTTGAAAATCAGGATTAAACAGTTATGTGTGATTTTGTGTGCATGAAGCAGGAGTGGAATTTACCACCCGTGTCGTGCAGCTACATGTCAAAGTTTTGTTCATTTTTATAGTTCACAGTAAATAATTCTATGTCCTAAGCCATAACTCTGCACGACCTAAAAGAAGACAGGGATGCAATTTATGCAGGTTAAAGAAGCTCTAGAAAAGACTATTAACTTTGTTAGCAACATAAACCTAATAGCTTCAGGATAAAACTAAAAACTTCAGGCTAAAACTAAAAACGCAAACAGTTGTGGTCATTTTCTATTTCTCAGAGTGTTTGAAAAGCATGCTTTGCCAATATGTTGGTGTATTGCCATTCACAGAATGATGACCATAGAAAGTAGCCCAAAAAAGTCATGTAGTTTGCAAATCAAGTAATTTGTTCTTCACCTTATACTCCCTAAGACACTACACATTTATCTCCTTCTGGTTATAGCATGCTTTGACAAGCTCTACAAGCTCCTGCACCCATGCTAATTCAGAACAGACTTAGCCTAATATCACAACTTTCCCCACGATAAGCTGATTTAGCCTATCGAAACATCCTAATTATCACGTTAATGCTGACAAGAAGCTGGCGTGAAAAAGCGACTTCAGCTTCATGGGGAGTTGAAAGACATGAAAAGCGGGATAAGTAGAAATATTAGTATTACAGCTCTTTAACAACCTCATAAGCCAGAGGATCCAGTAATATTCAGGAAAACTACAGAGAACAAAATGTATTGGGTACTGAACCTGTTTTACTGGCCACAGAGTGCGATATAGGCAATTGTTTCAAAAACCTTATTCGGTATAGCCATAGAGAAATCGAGCTTGTACCCGAAGACCTTGTATAGGCATTGTGCGGACTATAGAATGATGCGTGGCTCCAGTCGCCTCTTCCGAACAATAATCCGCTCTTTGTTAGAATAGCATACAAACACGCGCACACGCAATCTTCTTTTACACACTCCTAAGTAAACCCATTCCCCAGCACAGAATCACATACTAAACACATACACACACTTTTTACGTAACAGACAATGACATTTGAACAACATTTGTCCTCCTGATGCAGCCATGAGCATGGCCATGCCTCACAAGCTTCTAGAGGCCAGTGACACTAAGTGAGACGATCTCCCATGAATTGCCATTAAAACCACTTTAATTCAGGTCCATTCAAATTTACATTTATAAATCTTATTAGAACGGAAACCGTCACAAAGTAGCACCAAGAGTCTAAGCTCCAATAGTACACAAGTAAGGGGGAACCCATGCTTTGCTGCAAAACAGTTACACAACAATAACAACATGAATAAAGAGCAAAGAATTGATAATGACTATATGATATAATGAGTACTGAACAAAGGAAAGACAATGAGCCTGGCTTTAGACATAAATATTTATATTAACCAGTGAAACCAATAGAATAAGTAACTCTGATAATTGATGACTTTTGCTGGAGGCCTGCCAGAGTAACAGTGAGAAATAGATCAACAGTGATTCCATGAAAACCAAGACCACTGCTAGAAGCCTAGGCCTTGGGACTTGGATTGTATAGGGGTTGTATAACTTTAACTATGCTACTGAAGTCTTTGTGAACAGCCCAGAATGAATGACAGTTAAAACTTTGCAAGTGTTGCAGTCTGTCCGTTTTTTCTTCCTTGCCTTGACTGCTCTAAAATGACACCAGATTGCTCTGCCGAAAGTTGGAGAGCATGACAGAGAAGTGATGAATGTCCCTATCAAAGTGGCAGTCATCATTTGGCTGTCATTGTGTTGATATTGGCTCTGCCATTTGGGTCTGATTGACTGTCTGCAGGCTGTTGTGTTTGGCGGAGTGGAATGGGGGGGTATGGGCTGTGCTGGTTACTAGATGGTTAGTTATCCCAAGCCATGCTCTGCAGCTTAATTCACTTTGGATCTCTTTGTCTGCCTTGGTGTCTCTTTCTTTTCCCTCGTCTCTGTGTGAGGTGAGCGCTATGCCCTGTAGACTATAAACATGCTCCAGTGACAGGCCTGCTGCCACATGGGACCTCACACATTTAGATGGCACTGAGAAGATGAGCTAGAGAGGACAGAGTGAAATGCCAAGGCTCTGTGGCTCTCCCGCAGATACACACCAACACACTCGCTCATCAATCAGGCAGCTAAAAAGGCCAGCGAGCGAAAGGCCACCCTCGCTTGCGTTATGATGCCTTTCATGAGTTATGATCCGATCATGTTATTGCATCTTTTAAAAAACGTTGCATTAGCCGACCCATGCCAAAATGGGTGAGAAGTAAGAAGCGCCGTGCCTCAATTCGGGCTCCTAATGGAGTGCTGTGTTGTTAATTGCTGATTGTTATGAAAATCTGTTGTGAGGTGAAAGTTTAATGAGGCTCAGGTTTTTACCGTCACTGTGCAACTGATTTTTAATAGGCAGTGCTGGTAGTTTTCCATGCACGCAAACACTCGTGCATAACACACAACACACACTCACACTAGTGCACAGGCACTCATTTGCAACCTGCTGGCCTATAAACAAGCTCGGTCCTAAACAATTATGCAGATGGAGTTGAGGAGCTTTCCTGGAAATATACAAGATGCCTCAGGTGCACTGCACAGCTAAACACATTGGTTGTTCGCTTGAATAGATTTGGATTTTTCCAGCATATTTTTACAAGACTATATGTGCTCATGGTGTTTCTGCAGGAAATGAAATCCACTCTAATGAAAGACGATGAGAAATTTGTAGCAAAGTAAGTTATTCCAGGATGGCTTTGCACAGAGCGGTGTGGTGAATGCCAATAACTTTTCGGCTTAAGGAGCCTGCTTAAGGAATTCTGCGACACTATCCAGGTAGCAAAAATCATGTCCCAAAAGTTTGACATCTGCTCATCCAACATTTCTTCAGAAAGCAAGGCTATGATTTCCACCTTTCGCTGAGGTAACAGCCTCCACCTAAACACCTCCTTCTTTCAGTCTAACACACTATAAGTGCACATCCTCACCTTCCCTTCACGTGACAAAGCGTTTGTAATCCTCACCACCCTGCTATGTTCTCGCTGATCCACCAAATCTGACCAAACTGTGCCAGTCTTTGATGCAAGAGTGGCTAACCATTGTTGCAACCTTCCTCCAGTAAATTGTCCAGTCCATGCTAAATCGACTCCAGGGTGTTTTTCCTGCTTGTGGAAGTATAACATGCTATTGGGTACGTTTCAGTCACAGATGACAGATTTTTTTTTGTCCAGGGGGCTTTTAAACATGAAGAAAATTTCACTTTGTAGATGAACATTCTAGGCGCCTGTTTCGTTGTGCCAAATGCGTCCCACATAGACTCTTACTAATAAAACGAGAGCATTCATTGGTGCCAAATCATTCAAGAGAATGCTGTTCAATTGCTCCAAACGCCAGTCCTGGGCAGATTTGTACCGCTCTAGGCGATATGTATGTATGTAGGCTAATGTATAGCCACTACAGAGCATCCCATTCCATTGGCAGCTGTGTGGACATATTTGAACACTCATACCAGCAATGGGAACACTTAGTAGCAGAAGTCTGGCTCATAATGGGAGTTAAGATATATAGTGTATGTATCGCTATGTAGATTTCTAATAACAAAGACAAACAAACACATACAGAGACGAAATGATATAGGTGTGTTATTGGCTTACTTAACTAAAGTATTTGTGTCTCGCTTTGGACTGGTCTCTGCTTTGTGAAGCCACAGATCAGTATGTGTACAGTGCACTTATTCAGCATGCAGAACGCGCACATTGCATTAGAGGCCAGTCTGATGGATAGATAGATAATAGCTGAGATTAACTGTGCGTGGTTCTCATAGAAGTTAACAGCGCTGAGACATTTTCCCTTATGGAAAAAAATAAAGGCACTTAACCACTGGAGGGAAATGATCATTACTTCCGCCTCAGCCATAAACCACAAAAGACTAACCTTAGTGGGTGAAGCTGCCATATGAAAGCTTGAGAAATATTTGCCTCATTTGCTAATAGGAAATAGATAATGAAAGTGCTTTAGATCTTGGAACTAAGAAGCTATGTGTGGGAGTCAAACTGCTCTATTTAGGCCATCTCAATCCCTAAAGGAAATGAAGCGACAGTGTCTGTGGGCGAAAGCCTCCGCTTCCAACCTGTTCCCGAGCACTTCTTGAGTGCTGCTCGTCAGGAAACTGGCGAGCATTCCAATTTCCCCTAAAATGCCTGTGTGACCCATTCCAGATTTTACTTGTGAATTAGCAGCGTGAATTAGAAGCACTTTTCTCAGAAATAAATGGCTCCATTGGTGCATTGCTACTGTCATGATACCCCATAAGCCTTCACTGATGTAGTTAATGAAGACAATGTGTGTGCAGCAGCGCTCACCACAGAACTTCCACAGCACAGTTTGAATTAGGTATGTTGATATTATTCATGTACTTCAAATGTTTCACTTAACACTGCACATGCAACTCGGTTCAGTGGGCAGCGAGTTCTGGTTTGAACCCTTAGGAGTCTAGAGCTGTGTAATTTCTTATATAATAAATTCCATATTTTCATTCAGTGGAATTATTTATTTGGGTACTGCTGTGCTTTTGTTATTGTGATGCCAGGAAATAATAACCATGTCAAAAATGTTGGGGTAGTTCTTCCACACAAGACTGTGCAAAACAAATAAACCTTCAGGAGATTTAATTCATGATAAAATATTCCCTCTTCTTAAAAGATCAAAACCTGCCCTTAGGGCAGAACTCACCCACATATTTAGTAAGTTAAAATGTTATTTTGAGATTTGATCTCTCGTTTTGAAATATGATGGATGAAGTATAGATATTGTTTCTATTTGATATCTGATCAAATTTATAGCTAAATGTTATATAGCTTAGTCATTTTTAAATGATCTATTAAATATCTAGACACAATTAACATTTCTACAACATAACATATTAGACATTTTGTGTTTTCTCTGCTACCAAACTCTTAGGATGAGATCCACATGGATTAGCACTACAGAGAGATTATATACTTTATACTACAATCAGTTTCATAACTCAAAATCTAAATGGATTAGCACTACATAGATATTATATACTTTATACTATATATATATGTATAACTATATATCTATATATATAATGTTTTTTTATCAATATATATATATATATATATATATATATATATATATATAATATTTATAAAAGTAAAAATATATTTAGTTCTGAAATACACCTTGTGGAACCCGGGTGACCCAGCCGTGGGTGATATAGCCCCAAATAGCGCTCTATGCCACGCATCCCCCTCCTCAACCAGAGCCAACGTGAAGCCTTTTCCCCAGCTTCCATAATGTTCTTCATGGCTCCTAGCCTGTGCAGTTTGCAGATCGCAGAGTCCCAGAACCCGATGTAGAGACTGGCCTGCAAAGCCCCTGCAGCCAACTTCAATAGGCTTGTAGCGCCCCCTCCACCCATTTCTCCACCAGGAAATTGTCCTTAGGTGTTCTTCAGGAGAAATCTCGTGAAGCGATTGGCAATGACCTTAAAGAAGGTCTTGCACTCAACACTAAGGAGAGAAATAATCCTAAACTGCTCGATGATGTTAGCATGCTCTTTTTTTTTTAATCCACACGCCCTCTGTGTATCTCCACTGCTGAGGTCCCCTCCCCTTCCTCCAGATGACTCTGTAGTTCATCCAAAGGCGTTCCAAGAGCCTCGGCAGTTCATGAAGACCTTATATGGTACTCCACTGGGGCCTAGTGCTGATGATGTTCTGGCAGATTTAATGACCTCTGTTGACCTCTGAGTTGACCACTGTGCTTCTCCCCCAGCAGTTTATTTGTGAACCCACAAGGATTGGCAATGAAGGCACTGCACCTAGGTGCCCTCTACTTGCCTCTCTTCATGTGCCACTCAGCATGCCGAAGAGTGCTTAGCCTTTCCCGCACCACACCTCTAGGTTCTGCCAGGGCTCCCTTCTCTTGCTCTCTTGCTCTCTTGCTCACTTGCTTTCTTGTACTGGCTCCTGGGTGCCTGTAACTCTTGTCTGAGAATCTTTGCTTCTTGTCAGTTTGGGATAAGTGCTGCAGTAGTAGTCTTGGTGGCACGTTGTTCCTTGATGCCAAACCTGTTCGCTCCTATGCTCAATACAAAACTGCTCATTGTCCAGAGCCTCTGGTCCACATCTCCTTTGGTTGTTACTTCAAGGGCTGTATCTGACTCTTTGTTGGCAGCAGGCCACAAAACCCAATGGTGTTCTGATGATATCTAGTACTGGCACTGTGCGTTGCACCACTATGTTCCTCATAGTATATATATTTATATATTAGTATGTAAAGCATATATATAGTATATCTATTTTCAATCTATGGTTTAAGCTATCTGCTGTGGGGGCCACTTATTTATTGTATGTTTATTTATCTATCCACTCACTCTTTCATTCCTTCATTCATTCATTCATTCATTCATTAATCCATTCATTCATTGAGTCATTCATTCATCAATCTGATCAACCATCTGTTTCCAGGATTCCTGTACTATGAAGATATCTCAAAGCCAGTAACCATAGCTGAGGCCAAAGCGGTGGGCTGCATTATCAAGGAAACTTCCAGCTGTTTCAGCTCTGGTGTCACTGTGACTCTGACTGGAGGCTTTCGCAGGTAAACGATTCTAGATGACTGCTAAATGGCTCTGTTTACAGTAATCTATAGAGTGGCATGGACTGTAGTTATATCATTATGCTTCACACCGTACACCATTTAGGATGACATGATGTAATTTATAGTCCAGTGTTCAGTTTTGCATTTTGCTTTATTTAGTTTACAGTGACACTGCACACTGCACCCTGCACACTGTTTGTGTTTAATATAATATCTGCAGATCATACATAGTTACAGTGCAAGCACAGGCTGCATCCTGAACTTTAGGTTGTGTTCAAAACGACAGTTTGGTATCTGTATAAAACATCTTGGCATTGCAATACACTCTGCTCAACAACAAAATTACACTCTATTCAAAGGTTCAGCAGAGTGCTCTAGTGTACTAAAGCAACAGCCTATAGGAGACACTGTGGGCCTTTTGTGAGTCTATTTTAAACAAAATAGAGGACACACCAATGACCTCTGGCGGCTCACATTCAGAGCTGTAAGATCCAGCTCTAAACATTCAGCACAACAGCAGCCAGCATTTTTTCCACCTGTGTCCCATATAAACAAGTTTTCATGTTTGCCTGAACACAGACACACCCACAAACACAGCCATGACAAACCAGTAATGCATATCAATGCATGTTTTGTTTGATGGATATCAAAAAGCCTTACTGAAAGAGGAGCTATAGTGACAGTCAAGTCAGAAACAAACTCTTTTTGCACCACCAGTTGTTTCTGTTTTCCTATCATAGCAGACAATTATCTTGAAAAAAAAAATACTACTAATAGTAATTTATATACACAGAGAGAATCAACAGTATTGAAACTTGGTGGGTAAGTTTGACATTATAAGACATGCAAATGATTCAAGTTTCACGCTTGACGATACATGTTACGTAAGCAAAGATGGGCCTTATTTTTGTACCTGACTTAATATGTAAGACTGTCCTGTTGCTTTTACATTTCCCTTATTTTCACGCCATTTAACAGAAGCTCTTATCCATAGTGACTTCAGCCCTACTTAGTGTCCCGTTAGGAAATGCTTCCTAGCTACTACAAGTAAGTTACAGTTTAAAACTCGCCTTAATCTCAGACACTGCCTGAACATGGGTCAGTTATATATAAAGCATATGAGCCAACTTTATATATCAATATCTACATCTATTGGTGCTCACTCTATTAAGGGCTTTTCAATGAGATGGGTCTTTAGTCTGTATTTGAAGATAGTGAGATAGTCTGACTGTTCGGACAGTCAGTTCGGGTTCATTCCACCATCTGGGACAATCTGGACACCTGTCTTCCATGCATTTTGAAGGATAGTGGCTCAAGCTGAGCTGTACTTAAAGCTGGAAGGGCTCGAGGTATAGATTGGCTTTTAACTATTGCCATAAGGTATGGAGGGGCTGGTCCATTCTTGGCTTTGTAGGCAAGCATCAAAGTTTTTAATCTGATGCGGGCAGCTACAGGAAGCCAGTGAAGGGAGCACAGCAGTGGAGCGACATGGGAAGATTAAAGACAAAACGCTCGCTTTACGTTTTGACTCATGCTGTTGTGTTGGTAACATCCAAAGTATGTTTCAGAGAAGAGTTCAAAGCAATTTAAGCAGTTGGAGGAGTTGGAGAGGGGTCACATCTGTTTTCGCATAACATGAAAACAGTTTAACGAATGCTAATCCAAGTGTAGACACAAGCAAAGGGTGAAACCTGTTAGGCCATGTCACCAACATTGCAGCCATCTTAAATGTTGCCATGTTAAATTCAACTTCAGTTTTTCCAAAGACAAGGTAGGTGAGTGACACATAAAGTTGGTTGAGAATTTCACCCAAAAAAAATTTAAAAAGATATAACATAACTTTGCTCGTTCCCATGTTTAAACAGTGAAACCAGAAAAATGACTATATGAGCTACAGAAGGCGTTTGAAATGCTGTCCAGCACGTGCAAATGTTAAGGCTATAATTTTCTTCCATTCTTTTCACTGAAAAAAAAAACAACAACTGAATGCTAACACAAACATTAACAATTCTCACTTTTAAATGAACAACATTTCATATATTTACTGAGTAAACAAGTGCTTTCTCATGACTCCACAAATAGAAAACCAAAGGGGTTAATTCAGGAGAACATGGTGGCCTCTCAGTTGGACCCTTATGATCAATTCCCTTTAGGGGAAACTGCGCATCCATGACACTGTCATTTGCATTTATAAATTTGGGTTGAGTATGTTTCCGGGCTAATTCCTTAACCGTTACTATATTTGTGATGTTTTGCTGTGTTGGTCTTTAACTGCAGCATTTTGAGCTACTAGCTGCACTCCGTTGTTGAGCATCTTATGCATTAAGGCTTAGCTGGCTGCTGTGTTAAGCCATCCATTTCTGCTGTCCATCTCTAACAATGAGAGTGTGACCAATCATACTCTCGAGGACTTCCAGTAATGACAGGGTAGTCAATGCAGGACCAATGTCAGAAATTAATTCGTGAGGTCAATACATTTGATTATTTGAGAACTAATAACTGTAGTATCTGCTAATATGCATCAGTAAATGGCTGTGTTGAGTTGGCTCTTCATTTAGTGATTTAATACAACATCGAAGCCATCACTCTACAGCCACAGCAGTGTTTTCCCTGGATGCACCAACCAGGCTTGTATAATATTAACTTGTTAAAGGCCTACTTTGTTCATGTTCAAATGAATCAAATTACTTCTATGACTCATCAGTGACGTAGCACAGCAGCCACTAAATCACCACTTTTTTTGAGTAGCTAGTCCAAATTTCCAAATTTTGAGTAGCAAGTTCCTCTCTGAATAGGTTTTCTCATTAAATGAGATTATAGTAACTGTCCATACGTCTCGTAAGGAGGCAGGTCTTAGCGTGTGCTGCTAATGTAATTTGCCTCCTAACACTCGAGGTTCTTTGAGAGTGTTTAAACCATTCATATTCCTTGAGGTGCTGAGAACAGTGTATCTACTCTACTAATTCATAGTACTCAACAGAGACCAAAGACTACTTTTGAAAACTCTTGATAAAACCACTTGTAATAAGCCTGTCCATGTTCTTAAGAAATAAATGGAAACTCATTAGTGGAATCCAGTGCTTAGTTGCCTGACTGGAACAAATGTCTGTGCATACTTCAAGGACTTTTTTGCCACATGAGCAGGCACTATACATTTACTTACTAAGGTTTTTACATGCAACATATTAGCTACATTGTAAATCAGTAAATGGTTTAATATGAACTTCATAATTTCATTTTTGGGGTCTATTTCTAAAGGTTTACATGCTTTAGTGCTCCAAATACACAGTGTTGTTCTCATACGGTACATCTGTATTCATGCTCACTGTTGGAACTCCTGTATTTTTAAGCTCCACCTCCCGATGAGCACAGTGTGATCTGAACTATCCCATTCTACTGTATTATGATTGGTCAATTACCAGAGCAGCATCCTTCTACAAGTTCAGCTCCCACACTGCTGTGGCTTCTCTTAAAATGGCATTGGAATTCATGAGTATTTGTTCATTATATTGGTATTATGTTTAATCAACAAAAATTGGAAAATAATAGGCAAAGGTCTTTAAATAGAGTCATTATTATTAATACATGTTAGGAAATTGCCTTACATCTAGAGTTCAACAAATGCACTGCTTTCCACATGGCCACAGAAGCCACTGGAAGAGATCACATGTGTAAGCACTTCAAAAGATCAGGTGATAAGGAACGTGCGCAGGACATCCCATTAATAATAAGGAGTTGGTACAGTATGTTTACAAGTTGTGCAATGACTCTTCTCACACACCGCCTCTAATTAAGCTTCGCGTGTGGATATTAGCTGCTTTTTCTCCTTTACTTTTCTAATTAAACTGTTTTATAGTGAATTTAAACCTGTTTGTTTGGATGACAAGCAACATTTTCTTCAACTTGTTAGTACAGCACAGGAGATGCTTTGCAACTACCACACGAACAAGATCATCACATTTTACTAAATGATTATTTCAATATAGTTTGGAATATTATAGAGGGTGAAAGTGTAAAATTTGACTGTATCACCTAGAATTTACACTCCTGCTCAAATGGAAATATAAGCTCAATTTGTGGTAGAAATAATATGCAGTACTCGTGACTGAAACACTGATTAAAGTGGTAGCATACAGGGGTTGGACAATAAAACTGAAACACCTGGTTTTAGACCACAATCATTTATTAGTATGGTGAAGGGCCTCCCTTTGCGGCCAATACAGCGTCAGTTCGTCTTGGGAATGACATATACTGCGTCCTGCACAGTGGTTAGAGGGATTTTAAGCCATTCTTCTTGCAGGATAGTGGCCAGGTCACTACGTGATGCTGGTGGAGGTTCGTCCTTCTTGGTGGTGTGCTGACATTACCCTGGATACCGTGGCTCTTGATACATCACAAAGACTTGCGGACTTGGTCACAGATGCACCAGCAAGACGTGCACCAACAATTTGTCCTCTTTTGAACTCTGGTATGTCACCCATAATGTTGTGTGCATTGCAGTATTTTGAGCAGAACTGTGCTCTTACCTGCTAACTGAACCTTCACACTCTGCTCTTACTGGTGCAATGTGCAATTAATGAAGACTGGCCACCAGGCTGGTCCAATTTAGCCATGAGACCTCCCACACTAAAATGACAGGTGTTTCAGTTACAATGTCCAACCCCTGTATGTGTTCCATTAGAAGCTAAGAAAAAAAAGTTATTTAATATATATTAAAGAAATATTTGTGTATTTAAGTTTCCTACCTTCCGCCCCAGGAGCACTGAAATATGCTCCTGTGCTTCCTGTGACCGAGGAGGCTAAGCGATTTAGATGATATATGTATTAACTATACATAGCTTTAACCAGATCACACATGTCATAATTCAAAATATGTTCAATTGAGTTCATTCTCAGTGACAGTCACTGGAATTCATTTTTATGTCTATGTATTTCGGCATAGCCTTGAGAGTCAGAGTATCATGTGCAGTGATTCTATAAATTCATTTAGAAGCAATGTTCTGTCTCTGCTTCCTCAGCCCACATCCCTTATTCTCATATGTGCCATCACCGACAGATTACGAAACACAGCATCAGACAGGTTTTTTTTGGTATTCATCATCCCTCTTTTTCTAATATTGCACCTGCTTTGCTCGCCTGTGCTTGTCTTCCTACAGACATGAAGCCTTTAATGAATATGCACATGCATCACCTCCGAGCTGCTCCGGTCTGTCACCCTGCTAAATGAGCTCGCTTCACTTACCCTGCTTAGGTCACGCTGGCCGATGGGCACAGAGCTAGCAAAATCCAATTTGCTGACATCCTCTACTCCATGTAAATACTATGTAAAATGGTATTTTGTCATGGCTTTGGGCTCGGTTACTGCTGATTAAGCATGAAAGTCAGAAAACATAAATAAGGCTGGATGTTGCAATTACACGCAACAGCATTGACTGTTACACTGATAGCATGAGCCAAATAACTGGTGCTTTGTTTGACACTATTGTCTTCTAGACACTACATCTGGTAACGTCCTTTATATTCTTTTAATCGTTTATACACTCTCTTGGCTTCTGTCTCTTTTTCCCCTCTGGTCTGCATTTATGATGGGGCCTGGGGTGCTTAAGGTGCTAGTGGTTTGGCTTTAAAGGGAATTTAGCTTTAACTGCTGCGTTGTGCTGTAAATTATTCAGCAGCAAGCTGTCTTAAAGGACAGACTACGTCTCTCCTTAGTGGGAGTGACAGACCTTCTGTGTTGTTTATGTAGCCACAGGTTCTCCAAGATCCTGCAGTTACCTTCCCCTTGCCTCCAGTGAAAATGGTTCAGGGAATAGAGCTACTCCACTGCCTTGAAATTGTCTGCTGTCTCAGCCCAATTACTAACCCACAGACTCTCAGGAGCTTCGTTGTCCCAACCTAAACATGCTACGCTTCCAGAAATGCCCATTTTTAATATCCTCCATGGCAAGTGGGGAGTGTACCTGAGTAGATTAGGGTGTGGGTAAAAGGGTTTGTTGTATCAGTGTGACAGTGTTTGTGATGCTGTAAAATGCAACTCTGTCTGGGGGGACTAGTTTGTGGTCTGCTTCTGTTCTTTTGTGGCACTCACAGGTAGTGATGTATGAATACCGTTGTTTTTCTGGCAGAGGAAAAGTATGACTACATGCTTCCTGGTAAAAGTCGTATACTTTAAATGATGTTGTAGGGTAAATGAGTGCAGCGCACCTCAACAGGTAAGCTCTTAGAACTGAGTGGATTTTGAATGAATTGCATGAGCTAACATTAATGTTTCATTAGTTAAAGAAAAGCACCTCTATACAGCTGAAAGTGTAGAATATCTTTGATCCTCATGTGTCTCTTTCAGCAACGGTCGTTGTGGCACATTGACAGCAGGAATCACATCCGAGGCAACTGCATTCAAGGAGCTCACTTGTCGAGTTCTATATGTTTTTAGAGTTTTTGTTTGGCTGGTTGAGCTGTAGGTGAATACTCTCTAAAGCCTGACATACGCTGAGCGATTTTATAGATGTTGGTGACTCACACTGTACGTTTGAATAAGCCATGTACAGACAAAGCGTTTGATTTATATGTTCACACTGTACAGAAATGCTTGGTCTGACTGACGTGCTAAATGAAACATAGCCCCTACAGACATCTCTGTCTACAAACAACTTCCAATAAAGTGCTTTCTTTCAAAACAGCACAGATTTGAGTACTGAGCAAACACTCTGAGAAGCTGAGCTACAGTGACTTTCACAGTTTTCACTGTTTCTATATTGTTGCATCCCTACACACAACATAAAATTTGAGTATGATGGAGCATGACAACCAAAATTCATAATTTCAGCTGTTCATTAACTATTCTTTATTTATTTATTTATTTTAACTTGAATATATCAGGCTGTCTGGACATTAGATGATCAGTGATTAAAGGTTCCTTCTTATCTGAAACAATAAAAGTCCTGTTGCTCACAACACTGGCAGCATATTGCGATTTGCTGGAATAACCGTGTTTATTATTTGTATAATAAATCAAACCCAATAATAAAGCCGTACTAGGAAGCATTCTGGAATATGTGCAGTGCTCTTTATTTATTAGACAGGGACACAGACAGGCTTATGGAAGTTGCCAGAGAACTAAGCTCCACTAGTTAGGTGTGAATCTCATGCGCATAGCACATTATCCGTTGGCTACAACAGCTAGTTGGTAATATAGATTACAGTGTGATACATTTACACTGGGCTGTTACCAGCAAAATACTACTTTGGCTGTAGGTTTTCATTTTGACAAAACAGGAGCAATTGTTTTACTGAGGCCAGTTGATTAAGGAAGTAGAATCAGATGTGCTCCAGCTTAATTGGAATGCAAAACTGGTCCTTTGTGGGGGACATAACAAAACTGGTCTACACTATGGAGGGCTAACACCTAGGATTATGACTAGATGGGGAACACAGGACACACACAAAGCTCTCCCTGGTTACCACCATACAAACATAAACTGTTTATACAGATATAAAAAACTGATAACCTCTTAAATTACACAAACATTACATGACTTTAACATTTAAATCTTATTTGCCATTTCAGTTCCCTTTATGATTAAGATTATGTTGCAGTCTTTAAATAATGATAATAGTCTAAAAACACTTTCCTCAGTTTTTACGTCATGCAGAAACAAGAAATGAATATCTTAACCATGTGATAATTAAATGGGTGAATCCCATATCATACATCCTCATTTCCTTTCCTTCCTTCCTCTCCTATATATATCCTGTTATCTACTTCTCACATGTGACTGCTTTAGTGAAACTGAACCACATCAACACAAGCATTTTCACCATGCTTTAGCAGTACCATCCCATTAACTCCAATGACTACATGAGATGAAGGTGGAGAAATTGAATTACACACATTGCAATAAAGATTTCCCTGTTGGAGACACATTTCCTTCATCTGGAAGCCTCTCAAAATGTTTAATGCTGAAAAATTGATATGTCTTCAAAGACGGCACGATTGGGTTCTGGCTCATGGACTGGAGGAGGTAAAACAGAGAAATCGAGAAAGCAGCAATTAGAGATATCCACCCCAATGTTGGACGAAAGCTGTCACTGGAGAGCCGAATAAAAAATCAAAACACTTTTCTGTCAGCAAGGCACGTAACTCCAGAAACGAGTCTTATCCTTTGTTGAAATTTGTCTTTTTGTGTTTTTGTTTTGCTATCTGGTGTCAAATAGAAGAGGATGGGTTCCCTTGGCTCCTCTTAAGGTTTCCTCTTCCTGCTCTTAGGGAGATTTTCCTTTCCGCTGTTTCCCTTGGCTTGCTTACTGGGGCTCGTACTCAAGGCCTGTTTGTGACGGTGTCTGTAGTAAACAGTGCAGCATAAATAAACTTTGACTTGGCATCTCTGGCGTTTTTGTTCTACACTGGCATGTTCCAAACTGTCCCAAATAAAGGATGCTTAAACTTTGACCAACTTTGTGGGACTCTCTGACATGTCCTCGTCTTAGCCACAGACAGTCCACCCTCACGTAGAGTCTGATATCTTTAGGTTGCTAAACTGGCTACGCTCTTAGGATTCTGCCAGTTGCATTCTTATTGGCTATCTGCACTTCCATTTGCATACACTTCTGTCTCCTCCACACATGCTTTGCTCATCATATACTTTTGTGGTTCCTGAGGGACTGCTTATTTTGTGATGCAGTTTTCAAGATTCTCTCTGTATATACAACATGCTGAATAGCAGGCTTGTGACTGTTCATTTTTGAGTGGCAGTTGATTTTTCGGTTACTCCAGTAGTAGTAGGTTCATAGCCACACAAGAGGTACTGGACTCTCCTAATATGATAGCTCCGGTTCAACTTCAGTAAACTTCATGTAAAGTCAAGTTCAGACCAAAGATTTGCAATGAGAGCAATGTAAGCAAAGTAATCTAAGCGATGCAGAATACACTGTCATGGAAACGCCATCAGGTGTTTCAGTTTGCAGCACTGGTGTGAACAGCCTGCTTTCAGAACACTTTGTGGCTACAGCTCATGCCTCATTGCTAGAATATGTGTGTAAACTGGGCCTAGGGGCTCAGTGAGCTTTGGCCTAACCGTTCCTGTCTGAACTACTTTTACTGGCTGTGCATTAAGCTCTGACCATGTGTGTATGTGTGTCTGATTCAGGAGGCTTTGCTGACGGCGCTGACATTATTCTTATTGAAGGGACATCTGTGCAAGAACCACTCACAGACGAGCATGAAGAGGATTAAAAATAGCTGTCAGGCCGTCTTCGCCGTCAGCGCAGTGTGAAAGGGCTGCCAGGCATCTGAAAAAAAAAAAAAAACACTGCCGTTCAGTTCCACAGTGAAATTTTGCCCAAACTTTTTGTGTGAATGCTCAATTGTTATGTGATGCTAGCAGAAGGTGCGAAAAATAAATGTATCAGTTTATTTGTGAACTGTTAAACAAAACAAACAAAAATACATGTATAATTGGAAACAGCAAATGTGATAAAAACTAAGAACACTTGTAAATTTACAAGACAGTTGTTTGGGGTAAGTCTGGCTTGTGAATGAAAAAAAGAGCAAACGTTTTAACTGCAGGGTAATTGGTCACATTTGCCTACACTTTATGAACTTGGCTGTAGATTACTTTCCTTTCCTTTTGATTAATTTCTCTTTCTGGATGACTTATGTGGCCATTGACTAGATTTACTATTGCTATAGGTTTATGGACAAATGGACCATAAATAGTTCATTTGTCACAGTATTTCAGTAGTTTGACCTTGGACGTTGAGGTAGCAAATGCACCACTGCAGTATAATCATTATATAAACACATTGCCAATAGAATGGGACACTTGAAGCAGCTACATGTGAGTCTAGATCCTAATTACCAATGTCAGACTTCAGCTAGAATTGGGATATGGAGCAGTGGAACGGCATTCTGTGGGGAGAAAGACCTCCATTCAGTACCTTGTAGTTGTGGTGTTTTATCCAAACATTCAACATCAGTACCTGACCTCACTAAAGCTCCTGTAGCAGCTGTATGAAAAGCTGTTACTGCAGCAAAGGTGGAACAAACTCTATTTAATACCAAGACACAGTGATAAGAAGGCGTCTACAAACTTCTAATGTATGTATGCTATAATCTAAAATATTTAAAATGTGCTGTAGAGTTCAGAGCCAGTCAGTGTGGAGGAGGTCAGTACCTTATTATAGAGCCTAATGGCCGTGGGTGGGAATGACTTTATATAGCAACCGTAGCTATATGCCCTAATGAAAAAAATCAGCACGCCACAAATTACATGTCCTATTAACGTATGGTACGCAGTAGTTAGGAGACTTTACATTATAATCATTTTGATAATGGCTTTCTCCTTCCTTATGCAGCATGCATATATAATATGTTATATTTTATGCCCTCAGGAATATTACATAAAACGAATAACTTAATTAATTACTCAATGATCATTTTAAATGGAAATGAACACAAAAGTTCAGTGATCCAAACAGCAGTTGATCAGCAATGACACATTTGGTGTCCAAGTTACTTTTCAGTTCGTTAGTATAGAACTGGCTTAATATGCTATTGACATAACATTACATTAAGACAACCACATTCAGCATTACATTATATTACCACATTCAGCATTATAATACATTACCCCATTCAGCATTATAATACATTACCCCATTCAGCATTATAATACATTATCACATTCAGCATTATAATACATTATCACATTCAGCATTATAATACATTATCACATTCAGCCTTATAATACATAATCACATTCAGCATTATAATACATTATCCCATTCAGCATAATAATACATTACCCCATTCAGCATTATAATACATTACCTCATTCAGCGTTATAATACATTATCACATTCAGCATTATAATACATTACCCCATTCAGCATTATAATACATTACCCTATTCAGCATTATAATACATTACCCCATTCAGCATTATAATACATTACCCTATTCAGCATTATAATACATTATCCCATTCAGCATAATAATACATTACCCCATTCAGCATCATAATACATTATCACATTCAGCCTTATAATACATAATCACATTCAGCCTTATAATACATAATCACATTCAGCATTATAATACATTATCACATTCAGCATTATAATACATTACCCCATTCAGCATTATAATACATTATCACATTCAGCATTACATTATATTACCCCATTCAGCATTATAATACATAATCACATTCAGCATTATAATACATTACCCCATTCAGCATTATAATACATTACCCCATTCAGCATCATAATACATTATCACATTCAGCCTTATAATACATAATCACATTCAGCATTATAATACATTACCCCATTCAGCATTATAATACATTATCACATTCAGCATTATAATACATTACCCCATTCAGCATTATAATACATTACCATATTCAGTATTACATTACCACATTCAGTATTACATTACCACATTCAGCATTACATTACCACATTCAGCATTGTAATACATTACCACATTCAGCATTACATTACCACATTCAGCATTACATTACCACATTCAGCATTGTAATACATTACCACATTCAGTATTACATTACCACATTCAGCATTACATTACCACATTCAGCATTGTAAGACATTACCACATTCAGTATTACATTACCACATTCAGCATTACATTACCACATTCAGCATTACATTACCACAATTAGCATTATAATACATTACCACATTCAGCATTATAATACATGACCACATTCAGCATTATAATACATTAACACATTCAGCATTATAATACATTACCACATTCAGTATTACCACATTCAGCATTACATTACCACATTCAGCATTATAATACATTACCGCATTCAGTATTACCACATTCAGCATTACATTACCACATTCAGCATTATAGTACATTACCACATTCAGCATTACATTACCACATTCAGTATTACATTGCCACGTTCAGTATTACATTACCACATTCAGCATTACATTACTACATTCAGCATTACATTACCACATTCAGCATTATAATACATTACCACATTCAGTATTACCACATTTAGCATTACATTACCACATTCAGCATTGTAATACATTACCGCATTCAGTATTACCGCATTCAGTATTACATTACCACATTCAGCATTACATTACCACATTCAGCATTATAATACATTACCACATTCAGTATTACCACATTCAGCATTACATTACCACATTCAGCATTATAATACATTACCACATTCAGTATTACCACATTCAGCATTACATTACCACATTCAGCATTACATTACCACATTCAGCATTAAAATACATTACCACATTCAGTATTACCGCATTCAGTATTACATTACCACATTCAGCATTACATTACCACATTCAGCATTATAATACATTACCCCATTCAGTATTACCGCATTCAGTATTACATTACCACATTCAGCATTACATTACCACATTCAGCATTATAATACATTACCACATTCAGTATTACCACATTCAGCATTACATTACCACATTCAGCATTATAATACATTACCACATTCAGTATTACCACATTCAGCATTACATTACCACATTCAGCATTACATTACCACATTCAGCATTAAAATACATTACCACATTCAGTATTACCGCATTCAGTATTACATTACCCCATTCAGCATTACATTACCACATTCAGCATTATAATACATTACCCCATTCAGTATTACCGCATTCAGTATTACATTACCACATTCAGCATTGTAATACATCACCACATTCGGTATAACATTACATTATAATGTCACTGTCCAAAATTTTTGTTGATTTTCACCTCATTTGATCACATGAACTGCTGTTTACACCTTCATTTCATGAAGAATGGACCAACAGAAATGGCCCAAAACTGCTTGGAAGGACGTCTGGTTCCATTGACTTCTATTCAAATTAAATTAGGTTTTTATCCTCTCCTGTAAAGTTGCCATTTTGGAGATACCTGTTTTTATTTGGACAGCAACGATAATTCTGGAATGCAGGGGTATGTTGTAAACTATGCAAGTACGTAGTGTCTACTAGAGGTTCTGGTTGAGGACCTTTGGTAATACTTGAGGCTTGCTAACTGCAAGAGAGTTTGCATGTTGAATAACAGATAATTAAGTGTTCTAGTTTGCAAAGCAGAACAAACAAATCTAAGGGACCACTGATTTACTTCTAGACAAAGTAGAATGTTTGTGTGTAGTGATCATTTTTACCTGATGATGAGGTAGACACTGTAAGCTTTTTCTCCATTTCTGTTTTACTCCCTTACTGTCATGCTGAAGAGACAGGAGGAAGTTCCTATTTAAATTTTCCATTCCAATTTAAATGATGCGGCTGTTATATTTTGGCACCTGGAGCGCCACAATGTAACTGACATGCTATTTAAGGTGAAGCAGAAAATTTGAATAAGAAGCTAACTTTGTGCTAAGAGGTAAGTCAGGGAGTCACTGTGCACTCAAGTGACAAATTTGTTCCTGTGTGTATTCTGGTAATTTAGGTCCGATATATATTCGTAACTGGACATTATTTTTTGCTTGTCATTCCTGCAATGATGCCAAAGGAAACAAGTTGTTCATGGCTTTATACTGTGTACTAAACCACATGATCTGTGTGATCTGAATTCAGACGTGTATTTATGGAAACAGTGTACTTTCAGTATTTGTTGGCAGCATAGCCTTTCGCTCCAGTTCTAAACTAAAGAGGCTACATTTTGAGTAAGTAAACAATCATTTAAATTGGATCTTTCACCGTTCTTTAAAAGAACTGAGGGGTGGTACCTGACTTTTTTCACAGCACTGTACAGTTTATCTAATTCTTTCCCCATTGTGTTATGTTTAGGACATCTACCTCCCCTTAAAACTCTGGTCTTGACACAATGTAACATTACTTGGTCATAAAATCACATATACATGAACATTTAAAAGGGGTCATATTGAAAATCTGATATTTGGGTAACTGGAGAGGCTACAAGCCCACAAACGGTGACCTGCCTAGTACTACTCAGTAGACAAAAGCAGTAAGCGAGAATAGTAGTATGTCTGAATCCGCATTAGTCATAAAGCAGTAGGAGAAAGTTTCCCGGATGACGTACTGCTTCCGGTGAGATTTTCAAGTATGGGAGCACAACACACTGTGCTATCCCATGGTTCCACTGAAGCTGTGAAGGTGTTCCGAGCTGAGGAAGAAAAAAATGACGGAAAGTGTTGATTCTGTACAAGTAATCTACAACTTTTTGTGCAACACCAAGTCATATTATGAACTGCTTTGCGGCAAATATAAAGCCAATTTTACATGTTTATATGAATGAATGGCAGGACTTCTACAGGGGTGGCGTGAAGTCTTACGTCAGTTGACGTTGACAAGACAGCAGATGTATATACGTCTGAGGTTGCGTGGATACTGCGTACTCACGTACTGAAAGAGCCTGCTGCTTTACTGGTCGAGCAGTGCGCACTGGGATCAATCTAGTACGTGCTGATTAAGTAGGCAATTTCAGACACAGCTATAAAACTGAGCAAGCCCCCCCCACATTTTGCTCCCTTTGTTACGTACGTGGGGAATGTCTGTTACGTGGGGAATTCATTACAATCTGCTAGCCTCCCATCGGAGTATTTTTGCCCATGGGATCAGAGCTAACTTTCAGGAAAGTGTGCGATTTTTTTTCCCTTATGCAACCATTATGTGGAAGCTTCATTAAGGGCTTCAGGAACTGTTCTGTTGTTGGCTCCATGCGACTGGATAATGTATATTTTTGCTTCAGTAGGAAAAAACTTGTAGATGTGTGACAGATGTCTGTCAGGCGCGTAGCTGAAGTCCTTTTTACCATTCCACCTTAAATAGTGTAGTGTTTATGCTGCCACCTCAGACTACCTGTCTGGCTTCTTATTTACATTTTCTCATTCCACCTTAAATAGTGAAGCAGTAATGCTGACTCCTATGACTACCTGCTAAGACTCTTGTTCCAGTTTCCCCATTCCACCTTAAAGGGTGTAGTGCTTTAGATACTGGGACCTCAGGTGTTATTGTCATTACTGCTGCACCATGTAAAGTGAAATGGGAAAATTCAAATAAGAAGCCAGACAGGTATGTGATGTTCTAGAAAGTTCTTGGCATTACTTGCTACAGGATCCACAATAATATAAGCTGTATTGGTCTGTTAGTTAAATGTCCAATGTCTGATGGACTTTCTGGAGCGAGTAGCACAAAGCTATATTTTGCTGGCATACTGTGCACATGGAAGAGCTGGAGTGGATTAAGCAGTGGCTCACTATTATCTAAAGCGACAGAAGCTCAAACCGGATCTTCTGAATTGTTTACACAGGAGGGAGAAAGATGATGTGATGCCTAGTCCTTGTGGTATTTTGACCAAAGAATGTCACACACTTTTCATCAAGACCCCATGGAACTGTGCTGTAAGGTGTATAATGTTACCTTTAAGGGGGTTTTGAATACCAGTTGGCTATAGGATGTTCTTCGTTCAGTATGATCACTGATTTGAAGGAGAATCTAAATGAGTGGTGTGATATATTTGGAGGCCTAATGGGTCACTGACGTGCCTGTGCAGTGAAGAAGTGGAAAAAGCTTGGTGTTAGTAACAGCTGAAGAACAGTGATCACAGTATCTGTTCTCGAAGGTGTTGTTTGTGCAATTCCATCCAGACTAACACTTCCAAGCTCTGTATTATTCACTGTGTTTTTACCTTGTCATGCGTTTGTAAATATGCATGTATATTTCATATGTGTGGTAGAGCAAATGCTAAATAATTGAAACTTTTCTCTCACGCAACAGAGGTACTACAATACCCAAGACAAGTGCACTTCTGCCTGTGTAGAAGCCAACAGCATTTTATAGCTTCCCTGTATGGCAGATTGGATTTTAAAAACTCAGTCAGTCTCTATCAGGCTGGGCGATTGTGCAGGATGCTTAATTTGAAATAATAATACGATGTTTGTGCCATCAGCGCGATGGCAGCTCCGAGGCAGAGAGGCAGGTTGGAAAATCATGTTGTATTTGCTCTCTTCTTAGCGCAACTAGGGCTGATGATAGTTCAGTTAAACTTTTAAATCAATGAATGACTTATGCCTTAAATTAGGATAACCCTTTTCTGAAGCATAGTGTTTATAAGGCTGCACGACTCTTATGCATGCCCTTTAGTTGACATAGACCTACAGAAACATTTATAAATGCTAATGAAATAGGCATCATAAAGCCTAATAACACTAAGCACGGTTGTAAGTCGCTCTGGATAAGAGCGTCTGCTAAATGCCTTAAATGTAAATGTAAATGTAAAGCCATTTGTCAAGTCTGCAGAAACAGAACAGCATGCATTCCATGATCTTCTAAGCTGTTCTCAGGTTTATTTAACTTTACTTTTCTACATTATTTGAGCATGGAAGCTGTCCATTACATGATGTGGAAATTTCATGATGATTGGGCCAATAGAATTGCTCAAAAGATACAGTCCCTGTGCAGTGCCTACACACATAGACTTCTAGCTCTGTGTCACAGTGGCATAATACTGATAACACATCCTAGCTTGTCAGGTCAGGCTGGTAATATATACATGAGCACACCCCTCACATTTTTGTAAATATTTTATTATAAAAAATGTATATTTTTTAATGGGACAACACACAGCCATTAATGTCTAAACAGCTGGCGACAAAAGTGAGTACACCCCTAAGTAAAAATAGCCAAATTGTGCCCAGTTAGCTATTTTCCCTCCCCTGTGTCATGTGACTCATTAGTGTCACAAGCTCTCAGGTGTTAATGGGGAGCAGGTATATTAAATTTGGTGTTTTGCTCTCACACCCTCTCATACTGGTCACTGGGAATTCAGCATGGCACCTCATGGCAAAGAACTCTCTGAGGATCTGAAAATAAGAAGTGTTGCTCTGCATAAAGATGGCCTAGGCTATAAGAAGAACCTACACCCTGAAACTGAGCTGCAGCATGGTGGCTAAGACCATACAGCGGTTTAACAGGACAGGTTCCACTCGCCATGGTCCACCAAAGAAGTTGAGTGCACATACTCAGCATCATATCCAGAGGTTGTCTTTTGAAAATAGACGTAGGAGTGCTGTCAGCATTGCTGCAGAGGTTAAAAGGGTGGGGGGTCAGCCTGTTAGCACTCCATAAGCCCCACACTGTATCAAATTGGTCTGCATGGCTATCATCCCAGAAGGAAGCCTCTTCTAAAGATCATGCACAAGAAAGCTCGCAAACAGTTTGCTGAAGACAAGCAGACTAAGTACATGGATTACAGGAACCGTGTCCTGTGGTCTGATGAGACCATGAAACTTATTTGGTCCAGATGTCAAGCGTGTGTGGCCGTGATGTCTTAATGAAGGAGTGGGTAAGGATTCCAGTGGCAACCTCAGTGTCAGCAATGGCACTCTACTAAGTAAATTACATATCACATGGATGTTTAATGATATAGCATCAACAGTGTTGACTGGGAAGGATGGTATATTTCAGTCATTTCCTGAACATTTTCTTTGTTTCCCCTGAGAACCAGACACAGTGTCTGTCATACATACCAATGTTTAATGCAATTAAGATTTCTCCATTTGATTAATGCTGCTAGCATTGGTAACAATGAACTAACTATGGTTCAAATAAATAATTCATGGCGATTCTCAGTGTGTTATGATGCATTTTTTTTTTAGGGAACAAAAGATTTAGTGCATTGCAATTAAACTGTGAGATTAAACAGGTAAGCTGTCGTGCTAGGGAGAGGAAAATGTCACACTGGATATGGTAACAAATAAAAACAATAAATTTATTGTATTTTTGTTTCCTTCATATTAACTAACATTTATTTAATTTTATTCAAGCAGAATTAAACACCATTTCAGAAGAAAGGTTGATTAATAATATACCTTGTTGTGCTAATTGAAACATTCTACAACAACTGGAAAAGTTGTTGCCAAAACAGTCCTTCAAATAAACCATTTTAAACATTCAAACAAAATGATGAATTTAAATGTACTAGTGATAGTTTTTCATATATACCACAATGTGCCCCAAAATCACTGTGCTAAGTGGCCCAAACTGCAGTGTTCACTATATTGTAAAGTTAGCACAAGGCAAGACATTAGTAAAATTACATCATGCTTCCGGGTTTCCCTGATTCCTCCAATCTCCCGAACTTCCCTTCCCAGAGTGCATCACCCAATGACGTCATGCTCACATGCCCCCAGTCAACCAATCACTCACGGTCTAGCAGTATTGATTTGTTCCACCTGCCTCTCATTTCCCAGTCTGTTTATAAACCCCACACTCACATACACTCTTTGTGAAGTTTTGCCGACCCTCTTAGCACTACTGAGCGTTTCCTTCCTGTTATCTCGACTCTGGCTTTGACTTCCTTTGTTTCTCGTCTACCTCTGTTGCCGCATCCCTTGGACTAGTTAATTGTTTGCTCTACTCTCTGGCCTTTGACCTCCTTACATTCTCCTGACCTCTCTCCTTGTTTGCTCCTTCTATTTTGGCTGACTCCCCTGGTTCTGACCTTTGCCTGTCTCACGACCCTGATCTTGCATTCTCCCTTTATGTTTGGTCGTGTTTTGGTGCTGTGTTTAACTATCCAACTGTTAAATAAAGCTCATCTGACTTTTAGCTTTGCGCACGTTGAGCCAAGCTCTGACAAATTATAACTTTATTCTCTTCTGTACAAAACGTACAATTGTGAAGGTTTAAATTTAAGCATATTATTGCAATAATAATAATGTTAATTTTTATTTTATTCAATTCAATTCAACTTTGTCATTATACCAATACAGGGTTGTACAGTATAACGGTGCAGTTATAAGAATATATGTATATATAAATAGACAGACAGATCGACAAAGACAGATAGAGAAAGACAATGTGCATAAACAGTACAGTTGGACATGTGCAAAGTGTTTAAGACATGTTAAAAGTGTAAGACCAGTATCTGTATGTTAGGTTAGTTCGTTGCTCCAGAATGTAGGCCAGTCTTTGCTTTCTTCAACAGAAGAAGATAGGATTCCCTCCAAATGTTTAGCAAATGCTGCATTTACAGGAAAAGCAAATGCAAATATAGCCGAGTTTCCATTCACTGCAGTTATGTGAGGAAAACTTTGAATGACGTAGATACACCGTGCAGGATGAGATTGCTGAAATCTCTGTGACATCCCGACAACATCCAACTTACCGAAGCTAAAACTGGCTTCTTGTTTGTTCCACATTGGCAAAATCTTAACACCAGTTCACCACTGTGTTCATGATGCATGCTAAGCAAAAGTTTACAAAGGCTTATGTCAGCTGGCAAAAAACAACGAACCCCCAACTTTCTCAAAAAAGGTGACTGAAGAGATGAGCAAAATGGTGTAATAAGCACCGAATTGGCAACACATCAAGGACCAGCTGTATTAATGACTGATACTGATATAAAATATTGACAAAATGAATTCACAGAGCAAACCAGTGATAAACCACTGTTAAATGGAACACATACACAGAAATAAAATATTCTTAAGTCATTTTCCATCTCTGGTTGCTATTAAAGATAAATACATTTCCTTCCCCCGGCTGCTGTTAACAGCAGATATGTTTTTGAGCGCAGTTGAGTGAATTTTGCCAGCACAGCAAAAGTCAGAGCTGAGATTTGCACGCCTGTCTCCCTATGTAAGTGAGGATGAGGAGGGCCTATTTGAAGCTGCCACTGCATCTCGGCACAGCTAATTGGAAATAGAAGAGACTTTTGATACTTCAGCGCTGAGAATGCAGCCTGAGCATGTCTCATACATTAATCATTAAGATGAGACTCTCCCTAGATAAAGTGTTAAGTGCAGGTAAGAGGAAAGAAAAGTGCAAAATGTCCAAGACTGGAGACTATAGCTCCCCTGAGGCTTGTTTCCTGGACTCACTTCAAACTTCCTCCTGTTTTAGAAGCACAGGGAGACTTTGCATAGCATTGCTTAACATTGGTTCTTCTAAACATTTGTTAATATAACATCATATTATATCTTTCAATATGTTATACTGTCAGTTATGTCTTACCAACCATGCCTACTCATGTTCGTCATTATGCATTATTATTTGTCATTAGGGGCAGAGGTTGATTTAGACAAACATACAACATAATAAGTTTCTAATAAGCTTTAAAGTTGTATTTTTCAGCTCTATAAGTGAAACAGAAATTATTATTTACATCATTGCAGTGATTGATCCTTCTACTGACTGCCTGTCCTGTAGTGATCTGACTAGAAGAAAGAACTTTGGTGACAAAAGGTTAGAATATGCTGTCACGCCTCTGTCATGCTGATCACACACACCTGTTTCTCATTACCACTGTTTGTATTTAAACTCCTCTGCTCCACATACACTTTCCAAGTATTGCCAAACCTGGGGTGCCTTTGGCTGACTCCCCTGGTTTTTACCTTTGCCTGTCTCCCGACTCTGATCTTGCATTCTCCCTCTATGTTTGGTCGTGTTTTGGTGCTGTGTTTAACTACCCAATGGTTAAATAAAGCTCATCTGACTTTTAGCTTTGCTCATGTCGAGCCAAGCTCTGACAAATTATAACACAACACTTTATTCTCTTCTGTACAAAACATGCAACTGTGAAGATTTTAATTTAAGCATATTATTGCAATATATATATATATATATATATATTTTTTTTTCAATTCAATTCAACTTTATTGTCACTTTCCAAGTATTGCCAAACCTGGAGTGAGTACCGAGTATTCTCTCCTGTTATCCCTGTTTTTTATCTCTGATTTTTCTTGACTTTTTTTGTGTTTATTGGTTTACACTCTTGTATTCTCCCTTTCGTTTGTGTGCTGCTTTATTCTGACTCTCTGGTTCCCGACCCCTGCCTGTCTTTCTGTTTTTGCCTTGTCCCTCGGTTATGTTTGCCTGGTTTTTGCCGTTGAGCCTGATTGTCAAACTGTTTAATAAAACCCATTCAATTTTTAGCTCTGCACCTGTCAAACTAAGTTTGTTAATTATGACCCAGGGCAGTGCTGCTCATTCATACCACCATGTTGGACGCTGCACTGTCTCACATTGGCTTCCTCACAATGGAATTTCTTACTCAGAGTTGACAAATACACCTTGCAAACGCTTATAACAGGATAATAATATCATATGTCTAACAACAGCAATCTATAGCCATAATCGCAATGAGTAGATAGGTTTGTTAGTCATAATATATCATGTTATGAACACGGCTTATAATGGGATATGTTAACAATTCTCAATGCATACAATTCTTAATCCAACAGGGTTAGGAGTTTTTATGACAACAATGATGAGCTTTGCAGTTTTGAGCCAATGTTGATATCTATCCTATGTCTTATGTCTAAGTATAGTAGTTGTGGCATATGATAGAGAGGTGACTCACATAATCTCCTTATAACATGCGGAAAAAAGAACTTTGATTTAGCTATGTCAACAGATTGATATATTACATAGATAGACATAGATGGAATTTAACATAAACCAAGTGTGAGAGGGATGATGAGCAGGAAGTGTAATGACATTAGATTTAGATGAAGGCTCCGAGCAGTCATTCAAGTACAAGGAGACAGTTATCTTTGCCAGCCTTTTCTCATGTTGGTTCAAGATGTCTGGAACAGTCTGATAATGACATCATTCGTGCTCTTTCAAGCCTTGCAGCAGTGTGTGTGTATGTGTGTGTTTGTCTCATATCTCTCTGTGGTTTTAGCTCTTTATTTTCTAGGCTCTGACAGAAGTGTGGCAGGTATGGTTTAACATTGCTCAAATAGAAAGCTTGTCAGCTTTAAGCTCTTCAAAAGACTGATTTTTGTATCTGTGGTGCAGGCTCCACTCCCCAAATTATAGGTTATTTCTCCATGAACCTGTTGAATGGTAAGGGTGTAAAGCCTTGGTCAGGAACTGATAAACTGTGGCAAAAGGCTAGCTCTAAAATCAAACATAAAAAAATGGGTAGTAACTGTGTCCATTTATTTCACTATATGTCCTTAAATACGCTTTTTGGGTTACATTATACGCAGGAGTTTAACAAGTTTGGGTTTACACTTTATGGCAGCTGATATGGTCCCAGGAGTTTAATAAAGGTAACCAAAATAGTGTAAACCATATATAATACAAGAATATACAAGTGTAAATTGTTGTAGATGAGCTGATCTCCAAAAAGAATGCAGTTAAAGTAGAAACAAGATTAGCTGGTATTATTTGGATTTGAAACATTTTTGAGTGAAAGAAAGAGAAAAAAAAGCTAAAATATGGGCACCCCAAGAGACCTGTGCTTTCAAATAACTTTTACCAAGGTCTCAGCCCTTAATTAGCTTGTTAAGGCTGTTGCTTGTTCACAGTCTTCATTGGGAAAGGCCAGGTCATGCAAATTTCAAAGCTTTAGAAATAGTCTGACTTCTCAAACCTTGTGCCAACAATCAGCTGCTATGGGCTCCTCTAAACAGCTGCCAGCACTCTATGAAATAATTCATGCTAACAAAGCAGGAGAAGGCTATATTAGTAGAAAACAAAGTGTTTTTAGACAGCTGTTTTCAGTTCGTGATGTAATTAAGAAATGGCAGGAAAAATGGTGGAGGTTGTTGTGGAGAAGTTGTGGTCTGGAAGACCATAATAATTTCCTGAGAGAACTGGATTGCATTGCTCTACCGTGCAGTGATACCTGCACAAATCTAAACAAGGCATTTTGGAAACAAATCCTGTGAAACTTTGTTGGGCGCAAAGTCATGTTAGAAAAAAGGTTGAGTTTAATGAAAAGAGCACCTGCCCAACTGTTAAGCATGGGGGTAGCCCAGTCGTATTTCGGGCTTGTGTTGCAGCCGTTGGTAGGGAAACATTTCATTAGTAGATGCAAGAATAGAGGCAATTAAATACCAGCAAATTCTAGAAGAAACAGCGCATCATCTGTTAAAAATAAAAAGAAGCTGATGATAGAAAGAAAGGATTCTACAACAAGGCAATGATCCTAAACACACCCCAAAATCCACAACTCTACCTAAAAATCAACATTACATTAAAAAACGGTGGATGGACCTCATAGCTGTGAAAGTAAGATAGGCCAAGCATCTAAAGGGCTGGGACGGGGTTGTAATGACCATGTAAAAAGCCAAAACCTTTACTTCAGGCCCCTTTTCTTTTCTGTTATATTGAAAATGTAGAACATGTTAAAAATGGTCAAATAAAGGTGTCAATATTCTACCATTTGAAAATCAAGTTAACTCGCTTAGCTACTTTCATGCCACTGAAGTGAAAGTTGGAACAGACAATTTGAATATGAAACTGGTGACAAGAAAGTCAACATTAACTTTGTGGTGAATGTTGAATTGTTTTAGCTGCAGTAGCTTTAAAATGGTTTAAACAGAGAAAGATCTATAAGGAACATGGTGAGTTAACCTGATAAGTGTCTCAAAGCGCTAAGTGGGGGCTTACTGATGCTTCCTAGGCTTTGGCTCGCTTCTAGCTTATGGAGACACTTGCATTACCATGCTTCTGGAGTAAAATAGACCAAGCATAAGCATAGTAACAGTCATCCCCAGACCTGATCCTGAAGTATCACCAGTACTATTACTAATACTACCAATACTAATTCTGCCTCACATAATCAATGTTACAAATCCTGATACTTGTATATTTGCACTTTGTAGTTCTACGATTACAAAGTCCATAGTCCATCTGCTTTTCTGGTTTGGTGAAAACAGTGCAAAATGTAATTTCAAAACTGAATTTAAAACTGAAGTAATTTGTCTTAAAGGCACATGTGCATCTGTGAGTGCTAGTCACTGCTCTGGAACTAGTGGACACATTGTCTAGATATCTTACACCAACCACCAATGATCATTGAACTGCTCAGATGTTGGCGTATTAGTGTACACCTTTGTGTATATTGCTGATGTGGTTTATGTTTTAACACCCCAACCATCCAGTGGGTCCAGATTGTACTGACACACTTCTATAACATAAGCATAATAACCAGTTTGCATTGGAGTCCTTGTAGCTACTGAAACATAAATCTGGGATTTTAAGGAGTTAAATGACTTGCTTGTAGTGCTACCCCTTATCAGTCTATAAATAGAGTATTTTATAATGTTGTTTTATAGGCTGTATCTTGTATTAAAAGCCAACCTGCAGAGTATACACAAGGTTGCTCCTGGGCACTAGACTCCGTAGTAAAAGCAAGCAGACTTGCATGCAGATGTATGTAAAGTGGTCAGATCAATCCCAGAGTTCCCTGAGGCTGATCATAACAAATCTGTTTCAAGGAAATCTCCCATTTATTACAGGGTTCTGTCTGCTCCAGCAGCGCTGCTCCTCCACACCCCACAAAATTAGTATATGCCTTTTACAAGAGCTGATGCAATTTTTTCTCAGGTGGTTCTGTGCTCATTGGCCATGCCTGAGTTTTGATGTATTATGAGCCTTAATGCTGCTGTGTGGACGAGTCTGTGTCTAAGAAGTCTTAGCTGTGAACTTAAGCATGTCTAGTTACTTTATCAGTGGATGGATGTTCCTGCAAGTTGTTAGCCAGGCTAAACTGACCAATGGAGCTCTTATGAGCTCTCTTTTACTCACTTCTCTTGGACTCCCTCACTTTTGCTTGCTCTCTTACTCTCGCTTTCTTGCTCTCCCTCTCTCTTTGCTCTTTCTTTATCTTGAACTCTCTTTCTCACTGTCTCTTTTTCTTACCTTCTCTTTTCTCCTTTCTCTCTATATATTGCCTGTCTTTTACTTGGTCTCTCATGCTGTTTCTCTTTCTCTCTCATTTACTCTATTTTAGCTTCTTTCTCTTGCTCTTTCTCTTTTTCACTTTTTCTCCATCTCTCTGTTGTTCTTTCTTTCTTTTGCTCTTTTTCACTTTCTTTTTCTAATCTTTTACTCTTGATTTTTCTTTCTCTTGGTCTGCGTCTCATTAACTTGCTCTCTTGCTCTTTCTTTCTCTTGCTTTAAGTCCCTTTGGTCTCTTTGACTTGCTCTCTTTCTTTTTACCCACTTTTACCTCATCTCATTCTTTTTCTCTCTTTGTCACTCCTCCTGCCATTAATCTGTCAGTGGCTGGCGAGATGAAGCGTAGCAGCCGCCACTGTCAGATACAGGGCCCATTTATTCTCGTTTATCTGTCGCCTTAACAGGGAGATGTGCAGCTTTGCATCTGTTTATTCAACAGATCTCCATCAAAGGGCATGGATCGAGGCTAAGATAACAGAAGCTGCTTCTGTGTGCCGGATGGCTAGAAGCAGAGCGAGCTACAGATAAAAAACAGGCCCGGCTTCTCTCTGTATAAGCCCCCCAAAAAAGGATCTGAAAACCTACAGTACAGAGCAGTGTCCTATGTGTGTGTGTCCGTGTGTTCCCAGTGCCCTTTAATGTTCAGCACATTCAGTTACGCTCCCAGCTACAAATGCCTCTGAATTTCCATCGTTTTTTATCACAAACACATGTAAGTATGTTGGGAACTTCATCACATAGTTCTCCGGGGGGGCACTATCTGACTCTCTTACACTCCTGCACCCCAAACGTTTTTTTCTGGATGACCAAAGAGGAAATGTTTGCATCACCAGAAAATCTGCTCAGTAAAAGAATGTTTTGAGGGGTCTGCGATCATAAAAGCTTGTGATGAATATAGCAGGTGCTTTATGAAAGGCGGCGTGTGATAGACTAGCCAGCTGAGTTTACACTGCACTTCTGTGATTCTACCTTTGACAGCAAAAGAGGAAAGAAAGGCAAGGTTTGGATACAGAAGACACACCTAATCCGTATCCTCTGCTTGCTCTGGTGTTTTCACCTTTGCGTTCTCGTTCCCCCCATCTTCCTTGACTACAGAAGGCAGACAGGCATTTAAACTCATGTTTCAAGACAGTTTTGGGGCTGTAAACTTGCGTGCTCTAGAGGTTTCACTAAGGAATCGTTTCTGCATGGTGTGTTTGCGCTCTAAGGCAAACGAGAGAACTTTGATTCTTCATAGCCTTGGAGGTGTTTGCCGCAGAATTTAGTTTCAGTGGTGCATCTTCTGTGGTTTAAAAAGCTTGACGAAAGACTTTTTTAGGTAACTGCTTAACTTTTCTTCTCCTGTTCTCCTTGCCTTGCTGTATACCCAGAGGGGCCCAGTGTAACACTTTCCCATTACCATAATCCTAAAACAGTGACACTCATAAAGGAAACAACAGCCCTGGCAGCTGGGACAACGTGGAGAGGAAGAGAGAGCTGCAGGGCTTAATGATGCATTGCAAATAGCTTGTTTGAATTATGGGAAAGAGCCAACGCTATTACACATAGCAAATATTCACATAATGATATGCACTAGGTTTCCCCAAAAGTTATTAGGTGTATCGCCATATTTACACTGCAGTCATATAATGCCTAATATGACCTCTTATGGGCTTTAAAAAAGGGGGTATGATGGGATGAATATGAAGCACTTCCTTATGCTAATGTAGTAAATCATTGTATGCCCTCATGTTTAATCACACAGGGGGAAAGCCGTTGGGCACGACGTAGATTTCATTCTGACCATACCTGAGCCGGGTAAAGAGGATGGACTGCTGCCTGCGGTGATTAGCAGACTCAGGAGCCAGGTACAGTAAAAACTTTCAGCTTGTAACTTTTAGCTAGTCAACCACTCCAGGCTAGTCATCAGCATTGTCACAGTGGATTTAGTTTCACTGTGGGGACTTAAGAGATCCACATTCTGTATGCACCATGCAAAGGACTCTGTAATTACTTGATTTGGGAAACAGCATCAAACTCACCTTCCCCCACTTAGAGAGATGATTACTTAACCTCTGGTTATACTGGTACCTGGAATTCCAATGTACTATTTTCAGGTACAGGCTCATTTGCATACTTTTCCACTTATATCCATTGCAGTAGGTTTATCACAGGCCTGCCTAATCAAGCAGGAGTAGAACGTTTCTAAGTTTTTAATATAAATAAATTTGATTGCTGCCACCATGTTATGGCCAGTCAAATCATTGCAGTCTCTGCCAAGCTCCACCATGTTTTCACAGCCCTCCAATCACTGCATTGGATCAAGCCTTCACGTGGTTATCATTGTGCCAGTTTTTGAATTTGCAGTAATTACAATAACTGTGTCTGTTGGACCTTTGTGAATCCACCTTTCTGGTTGATTGCTGTTGTTGTATAACACCTAGAGTGAAAGCATTCTATAGGTGGGCAGGTGACTGCATAGTTGTTAGGGATAGGTCTGATTGTAAGTTGAGCAACCCACTTTTTCACAGGCCCACCCAAAATAAGATTTCTGCCTATGCCTTGGTCTTTGAAATGTCTAAACCCATCCGAATGTATTGTGTAGGCATAGCTAGGCCTGCCACGATCCTGAAATTCCAGCTGATGATTAAATGTTGTAGCTGTAATGTAATTTCTAATGTAATTTCACGCTTCCTCTTGTAGGCCATTACTTAAACATGTAATGCATGTCATGCGGTGAAGCACCACAGGTTTGCTTGCTATGACGGCAGACTGAGTTATGTGTACATATGTGAACATATGAATCACTCTACCAAATTGGTTCTGTGTGGATTCAAAACACAGGGTTTTAACTGACTTAGACTTTAGAACATTATCCTTTTGGTTTGAATGACTCTATGTTTAAAGACATTATTACAAATTTAGCTGTACATAAATCATATTTCTTTTTTCATGAAACAAGTCTTAATGTTACCAACTGGTCCATATATATATCTATATGGAATATATGATCCTCTCCCTCTGCAATAACAGGTGTCTTCCTCAGGTATCTTAAATAAATATCAGATCATCTAATGTGAGCTGAAAGGTAGAGGAGCTTGCAGAAGACGCATGCAAGCATGTGTTACAGAAAAGAACAGAAATATTAACAAATATTAAGTAATATTAATTAACAGGAGCAAAAAAAGATGTGTGCATACATATGACCTTAGAAGATAATGCACAGGATTCCATACAGCTATGAGAAAATGAAGCAATGAGGAAAAGTATAGCAGAAATAACACTGGTTATGGCTAACTTAATAAAATGTACCTGTCCATGTAAATTGTCATATTTATAATAATGGTATATAGAGAAAACATATTTTACATTAACACACATTGCCGTTAATAGCACCCAGCTCTGGGTCTTGTTATAAATTGCTAGATGAGGTGACAGAGCATGTAGAAACGGATCTAAGACTATTTTACCAGACAAAATCTCTCATCTTTTCTCTCTCATCTGTATTCCCTTAATAATGATCTCACTCTGATCCGCTTAATTGGTTGGACACAGGTGACCCCAGAAATTGCCTACAAGAAAAACCTGAAACAGTTTTAATTCTTTCATGTTTTCTTTAGTTAAAAGAATTAAAAACGTTGGAGGTCATCTGGTGGGCAAGCTCCGAGGTCACATGTGTCCCACCAATTAAAAGGATCAGCGTTGTATTATCATTAGGAAAATATAATTTATGCATACTTCAGGCGTCCCGTGTGTTTTCTTTGCTTCTCATTTGTTTAGCCAATTATTGTGGTGTTAATGTGTGAATGAAAGCGCTCTACACTGAGAGAATAGTGTTCCACGTGCAGTGTGACTCTTTGAGTAATGAGTAAGACGGCCCATCTGTTCCTCCTTTTTAAAATTATTTATGAATTTTTTTCTCCAAGCGTTCACCTACATATGTGCCTGTTTGGATTTTGAACAAATAAGTGTGAGGCTGTCTGTACTGTACTCCAGTTCTCACTCGCAACAGAAGATCAATTCCCGTACTCCTTTAAAAATGGGTCAAGACTTCAAACAAATGTGTTAAGGACTGAGGTAGACCCCTGGGTCAAATTCCCACCACAGGGAGCAAGAAGAGGAAAAAGAACAAATCTATACTTCATACCCCAAAAGACCCTTCAACTTGAAGCATCTCTGTCCAACACCATGAGAAACCCAGTGCTTCTCTCCTTACTGTCTCTCTCAAGAGCTCTTACAGCAGTCCTCCTCTACACACTTGTTACTGTGCCAAACTGAAATGCAAGAACACTCTTTACATCATTCTCGAGGAAATCTGAGCTCACCTTAAAGACTCTATCCTTTTAACAGCCCAAACAGGGAACTGTGTATTTATCCTATGCTTACATTCACTCAGTAGCTGCTCTACATATAACCAGCATTCATATTAAGTACCTGCATAACCCTACTTAACTGTCTTGAGGGAAGGATTTCTTATGAGATTTTCTTATGATAGTCATAGCAAATGAATGGATCTGGATTACAGGGATGCTGCTGGATGTAGGGCTGTATGATTAATCATATTTTTATCGTCACTGCTCTATGAGCTTCTGCAATCAATAGATTGTCAGAGAGTGACATTACACACACAGTGCCAGACAGATCCCATTACATTACTGACACAACCTGTTAAAGCCGATAGAGGCTTTTTTGCGCTGGGACTGAACCCTCCTCCCCCACATGGGTGATGAGCAGCTAGTTTTGGTAGAGTTTTTATAAAAAGCTGTTCAGGTAATGCTGGCTGTATCTCAGTCTGTCAGTGCACAAGAGCTGTGCTTGCAGTTCTGACGTAAGTGGCTGTTGGTATTCCTACTCTTTTAATGCCACACAATTATTAATGGTACTTTTATGCACTACCCGTCAGAGGTTTAGACGCGGGTACTCATAGAAGGGTTCCGTAGTTTTAATTTAAAGCTTTACTTTAGAATAAAAGTGAAGACATCAAACAATAAAACAGCACTCATGGAATTATTCAGTCAGTCAGCACAATTCAAAATTGGAACCATAATTGGGACTTTACAGGATCAAACACCTTTCTTAACGCAGATTGATATAACCTCCATTTTTGGATTTTCTACACAATTTTGGATAAATTCTACTGGTCTGTTCATCATAAATATTCATAATATTAAAAGGGTATCTTAAAAATATAAGAGATACATTTTTTTGTTCAAAAAAATACATACTAGAGGTGGCAATATGGCAAAAATTTAATACCGTGATACATCAAAATTATATGTGGTAAATCAGGATATTTATTTTTTCAGGCTCTCATCAGATATAACTGTTATACATAGGCCTGTAGAGTCTTTAAGATAATTCTTTTAGTTGGCTGTATCTAAACTTTTCACTGGTAGTGTAGTTTTGTATTATTCTATTAGTTTAAAGCAGAGAGTTAAATTTCTGTTTACACATTCAAATAAAATGTCTGTGCTTCATCACATAGAAGTCAGAAGCACTATTTTGATAATTTGCTGCTACTGATATTGTCATTGTGATATATGGCAGCTATATTGAACGTCTCATTTTATGTCAATAGCCTGCAGCCTCAACAGGATGGATGTATGGATGGTTGGATTGATGGATGGTTAAAAATTGACTGATTAGACATTTGTATACCTTCAGAAACTCCAAACACTCCGCTAAAACCACTTACCTGTTCTCGTTAAGGCTGCTCAGCAGCATAGTGGTTTAAGAGCAGAGATGGATTATTTGTCATGGAGGAGCCAACCTTCAGACTTGTTGGTCAGCCCATAGGGCCCAGAAGAGGGTCAAATGTAGATGAGGAAAAGCACACGGATCACATCCTTCTCCTCAGCACACGTCAGAATCCATCCCATCATCAGCTGTATTATTAAAATCTGGAGGCCCACCAGGCTCGTTTGAGAGTTTTTTTGGAAATATGTCGGAGCGGAGCAAAAGGAAAAGCGAGGGAAGGCGAGAAAGCGAGAAGACGGTTCGGGGTCTCTCTCTTTTTTGGGTGGCGGGGGATGGGGGTACAGAGTGCATAGAAACAATCAGCTCTAAATAGTCGAGGAAAGTAAGGCAGGAGAGACAGAAACCAAGTGAGAGGGTGTGAACGAGGCAGCAAATGAGTGCAAGAGCAAAAGAGAGAGGGAAAGATGGAGCAGTAGTTGCAGATGGAGCTAGACAGGGGGATGGGCAGGATGAGAGAAAGAGAGAGAACACTAGTCGGAGACCTGTCAGCACCTGGCTGGTGTGAGCAGAGTGTAGTAGGGGGAATAATGAGTGGGAGGTGTTTGATAAAGCTCACTCAGTGGCAGTAGCTGCACTGCTGATGCTGTTGCCTGCTGGCCCTCTCTCTCTCTGTCATCTCCCAGTTTAAAAATAACCTAGCGCCCACCATCCTCCCTCTCTCTCTCCCCCTCGCTTCTCTCTCATGTTCCCTCGTTCTCTCTGTCTCCCTCACACTCTTCCTGTAGCGCTCTCTTTCTCTGATTGTTTCACTGGCTCTCTCTCTCTCACTCATACTCACTCTCAGTCTATCTCACACTCTCCCTGTAGTGCTCTCTTGCTGTTTCTCTTTGTTTCACACTCTCTCTCTCTTTCACTCATTCTCAATCTCTCTCACGGTCTCCCTGTAGCACTCTCTTTCTCTGTTTCACTCTCTCTCTTTTTCACTTATACACACTCTCTCAGTCTCTCTCACACTCTCCCTGTAACACTCTTTCTTTCCATTACACTCTCTCTCCTTCACCTGTACACACTCTCTCAGTCTCTCTCACACTCTCCCTGAAACGCTCTTTCTCTCCATTACACTCTCTCTCTTTCACTTGTACACTCTCTCTCAGTCTCTCTCACACTCTCCCTGTAACACTCTTTCTCTCCATTACACTCTCTCTCTCTTTCACCTGTACACACTCTCTCAGTCTCTCTCACACTCTCCCTGTAACACTCTTTCTCTCCATTACACTCTCTCTCCTTCACTTGTACACACTCTCTCAGTCTCTCTCACACTCTCCCTGTAACACTCTTTCTCTCCATTACACTCTCTCTCTTTCACCTGTACACACTCTCTCAGTCTCTCACACTCTCCCTGTAACACTCTTTCTCTCCATTACACTCTCTTTCTTTTTCACTTGTACACTCTCTCAGTCTCTCTCACACTCTCCCTGTAACACTCTTTCTCTCCATTACACTCTCTTTCTTTTTCACTTGTACACACTCTCAGTCTCTCTCACACTCTCCCTGTAACACTTTTTTATCTCCATTACACTCTCTTTCATTTTACGTTTTACCCACTCTCAGTCTCTCTCACACTCTCCCTGTAACACTCTTTCTCTCCATTACACTCTCTCTCTCTTTCACCTGTACACACTCTCTCAGTCTCTCACACTCTCCCTGTAACACTCTTTCTCTCCATTACACTCTCTTTCTTTTTCACTTGTACACTCTCTCAGTCTCTCTCACACTCTCCCTGTAACACTCTTTCTCTCCATTACACTCTCTTTCTTTTTCACTTGTACACACTCTCAGTCTCTCTCACACTCTCCCTGTAACACTTTTTTATCTCCATTACACTCTCCCTCTTTCACTTCTACACACCCTCTCAGTCTCTCTCACACTCCCCCCTTTAACACTCTCTCTCTTTCCCTCATACTCACTCTCTGTCTATCACACTCTCCCTGTAGCACTCTTTCTCTCCATTACACTCTCTCTCTTTCACTTGTACACACTCTCTCAGTCTCTCTCACACTCTCCCTGTAACACTCTCTCTCTTTCCCTCATACCTACTCTCTCAGTCTCTCACACTCTCCCTGTAACACTCTTTCTTTCCATTACACTCTCTCTCCTTCACTTGTACACACTCTCTCAGTCTCTCTCACACTCTCCCTGTAACGCTCTTTCTCTCCATTACACTCTCTCTCTTTCACTTGTACACTCTCTCCTCTCTCTCAGTCTCTCTCACACTCTCCCTGTAGCACTCTTTCTCTCCATTACACTCTCTCTCTTTCACTTGTACACACTCTCTCAGTCTCTCTCACACTCTCCCTGTAACACTCTCTCTCTTTCCCTCATACCTACTCTCTCAGTCTCTCACACTCTCCCTGTAACACTCTTTCTCTCCATTACACTCTCTCTCTCTTTCCCTCATATTAACTCTCTCTGTATCTATCACACTCTCCATGTAGCACTCTCTTTCTGTATGTTTCACTCTCTCTTTTTTACTTGTACTCACTCTCACATTTATAAATAGCGACAATATAAATAATTGTGATTACCAATTTATTAAAAAAAATTTTTTGTTTGTTTATTGTGTGCAACAACTTTAAAGTGTAAATGAATTGTTAGTTATTTTGTTTGCCAGCTGTTACTGTAGGTCCCCACTCTCAATATCATAAACTAGACAACAAATGCTGTTTTATTCAATAATTAGTTGATTCAAAATGCTAAATAATAAACAGTAATTAGACTTTTTTATTTGATTAGATTTGATGACCACCAAAATACAAAACATTCTAGATTCATTATTAATGTTGCACACTCTTCTCTCAGTCTCTCTCACACTCTTGACTTTCTGGAATGCTCTCTTTCCCTTTTTCTTTCTCCTTCACGCTTTTAGCCTTTTTCTCTTTCATCCTTTCTTTTTTGTTTTACTCTATCTCTCTCTCACTCCTAATTCTGTTTCATACATGCTCTCTAATTTTTTTCTATTTTCTGTCTGCCCTCTCTCCTTTCTCAGTCTCTTGTCTGTTTGATTCTAGCTCTCTCTTTTTCTCTCGTCTACCTACAGCTGCCGCCAGTAATTAGTCTTTGTGTTAGCCTATTAACTCTCTATGTGCCTGTAGCTGTGCCCTGCTGTGGAGCTGCTGGTCCCTGCAGGCTGGTAGGCGAAGTCCAGCCTCCGCAGGCCTCCCTGGGGCAGGCCAGCGTGGGAGGGCCGCTGATTAAGTGGAGGTATCGGAGGTCGCAGTAAGGCGTGTAACCTTGTCATGGCTGAGCTGGCCCTCAGGGGTGCACACGGCGTCGCCGAGGCTCAATATCACACAACCATGCTTCATTCATTCAGCCTGCGGGGAGGTAAAAATACATCCTCGGAAAAAGGAGAAAAAAATGTCCTTGTGAAAATGGGCTTCATCATCTTTCATTATTTTTTTTTGACCTACAGCTGGATATAAAAGCATAAGTGTGGGGCAGAAAAAAGGGCAGCCAGTCGCTCACACAGAGACAGATGAGAGCAAGGGTGTCTGCCGCCCAGAATGGCAGCAAGACATGATGAACCTGCTTGCCACTTGCACTTTTTGCTGTTCTCTGTCTCATTTGTTTGTCAGTTTGATCATAGTGAGCTTGGGTTGTGGTTTAGAGATTTGTCCTGCTCTGTCTAGGGGCAGTATTGTGCAGTTGACCTTTCGAATGCTGCTGTTGAAGGTCAGGAAAGGCAAGTATGACCCATTACAGGTGCCTGTATGTATGTATGAGTCTATCTGTATGGTTAATGCGCACATACTCTGCCATTTATGGAATTCTCGTGTTGATATTAGCGTTTTGTGTTTTTTTATTTTATAGTGTCAGTGGCATTATGATAAAATAAAATAGATAAGCTGGGGCTTTATTGCAAAAAAACCCACAGTGGGGGGAAATTTACAATGTTACCAGCAGCACAGAGGTAAAGAACAGAAGTGTCAGGGAAACTATACAAATAATTAAATAAATATGGCGTATATATATTACAAAAGGGACAGAAAATAATGCAGTTAGAAATAAAATACAAGAAAATTTAAATCACCAGAAGACTATAGATCAGAGGAAACATTGCACATAATGGATTTAACAGATTGTGCTATGCATGGTGAATTTAGGTATTGCACATAGTAGAACAACACTAAGAGGGCAGTAATAAATAAAGTAAGTGTGGGCTAGTTGTTTTATTCCACATTGTAGATTATAGACACTGAGCCTACTGAGTGTTATATCCTACATAGTTGTATTTATAGAAATGAAGACGACTGAGCTTTATTCCATCTATAGTAGCGATATAAGAAATAGAGACTAGCTGAGTTTTATGTACACATAGTAGATAGTAGTGAATATAGAGGCTACTGGAGTTTATTCGCACATAAGTTGGAGTATAGAAAGTAGACGACTGAGCTTTATTCCACATGAGTAGATATAGAAGTGAAAGGTAAAAGATTACTGAGATTTATATTCCCTAGCATAGTACGATGTATAGAAATATAGGGGAGCTATCTGAGTTTTTATTCCCCATAGTAGATAGATAGAAATAGACTTACTGGAGTTTTATTCGCACATAGTTGGATATAGAAATATCATCGACTGAGGGCTTGGTATCCACATCAGTAGTTATGATAGAAATAGATATACTGAGTTACACACATATCCACGATGATAGTAGATATTGTAAGAAATAGGACTGTAGCTGAGTTTTGATTCGCAGCATAGATATTGGATATTTGGAAATTAGGGATCCGACATGAGGTTTTATTCCAAACATAGTTAGATTATAGGAGAATAACTATACTGAGGTTTTCTTCGCACGTTAGTAGTAGTCATATAGAAATGTAGTTTCATCACTATAGTTTTATTCCAACATAGTTAGATATTAGGAATGATTAGAGCTACTGAGTTTTATTGCCGACATAGACTAGATATAGACTCTTAAGACTAGGCTAGAGTTTTATGTCACATAGTGAGTATATATAAACAAAAATAAAAAGAAATAGGACGTGTGATCTGGAGTTTATTCCACATAGTAGATATAGGTAAATAGTACCCCCCGACTGAGTTTTATTCCAACATAGTTGATGATATAGAAATAGACCTACTGAGTTTAAATATTCCTAGGGCATAGTTGATACATAGAAATAGGGATAAGCTGTAGATTTTATTCCTACATCGGTTTAAGTTGATATAGAAATAGGACTACTGAAGTTTTATTCCACATAGTAGACTATTAGGGAAATAGATTACTAGAGTGTTTATGATTGCCAGCAATAGTTGATATAGTAAATAGACACTTGATTTTTACATTCCGACTATAGTAGTAGAATATAGAAATTAGACTCTGGACTGAGTTTTTATTCATAGCACATAGATAGATATAGAAATAAGATTAGATGAGTTTTATTGCGTCTACATAGTAGATCGATAGAAATAGAGCTACTGAGTTATTTATTCGCTAGCATAGTGTAGTTATCATAGGGAAATAGTAGACTACAATAGAGTTTTATTCTCACATAGTAGATATCATAGACAAGAGTTAGACGACTGCGAGTTTGTATTCCAACATATAGTAGATTTATAGGCGAATAGGGAGCTAACTGTGAGTTTGTATTCGCACGATAGTAGATTTAATAGGGGGGAAACTAGGACTACTGTGTTTTGATTGTCGCTACCATAGTTGTATGATAAGGTGACATTAGAGGCTTACTGAGTTTTAATTCCTACAATAGTAGATACATAGATTATAGTACTACTGCGTTTTAGGGGGGGACAGAATAAGGTAGATAGAAAATAGATTACGAGGTTTTATTCCACATAGTAGATATCGTAAATAGGTGAACTTACTTGATACCTGTACAGGGTGGAAACAGCAGTAGGAAGGCCATCGTCCATGTTACGCTTCAGAACTCTTACAATCAACGACTGGAGCGGGGCACTTTTTGTCCTGTTGAGGGCAGGATCTAGGTCAGTGACCTAAATCTGTGTGTCTCAGTGTGAGGATGGCACATGATGGAGATGTTATATCACCATGGTAATCACAAGTCCGTCAGACGCAAGAGTGATCGCATTTTCAGAAAACTGTTACGCTACAGACTGGACTGTAAAGTAACGCAAGACTGACTACTGAGAGAGTTCTACAAGTAGAACCACGGCTAGATCAAGTGTGGATTCTATTATGTAAACAATACGCTGTTCATAGTGGATCTACAGTAAACGTGTCAGGGTCCGTTCGATCAAGTGGATGTGTCTACAGTGAATCCACCTGTTCATATGTGGATTGTCATTACTAGTGTAAACAGCGCATGATCATAGTGGTCTGCTTTACTAGTGAAACACCTGATCAGGAGTGGATCTACAGTGAAGCTCACCTGTTCAATGTGGATCTACCAGTGAAGGGGAAAACCCACACTCGATCCAAAGTTGGATCTACAGTGAGACGCACCTGGATTCTAAGGTGGATCATACAGTGAACCACCTGATCAAGTGGATCTACAGTGAACCATCCTGATCAAGTGGATCTACAGTGAATCAATCCTGATCAAGTGGATCTACAGTGAACCAAGCCTGATCAAGGGATCTACAGTAAACACACTGTTCAAGTGGATCTACAGCGAACCAACTGTGATCAAGTGGATCTACAGTAAACCACCTGTTTCAAGTGGATCTATAGCGAACCACCTGATCAAGTGGATCTACAGCGAACCACCACCTGATCAAGTCGATCTCTCAGTGAACCACCTGATCAAGTGGATCTACAGTGAACCACCTGATCGAGTGGATCTACACAGTGAACCACCTGATCAAGTGGATCTACAGTGAATCATCCTGATCAAGTGTATCTACAGTGAACCGACCTGATCAAGTGGATCTACAGTGAACCACCTGATCAGTGGGATCTACAGTGAACCACCTGATTCAAGTGGATCTGCAGTGAAACGGGGGGGGGGCACCTAATCAAGTGGATCTGGACAGGAAACGTGTAACCTGATCAAGTGGATCTACAGTGAACACACCTGATGTCGCATGTAACAGAGCAATAAAACATTTTAACAGCAGATCAGCAGTTCAAGATCCAGAGTACGTCACTGGACCTTCTTCAGCTCTACACCTCCCACACCAGACATTCTCTACACCAGCCTCTGTCTCTCAGCTCTCTGTTCTCCACTGAACTGTCCCTCCCTTCTTCAGCTCTACACCTCCCACACCAGACACTCTCTACACCAGCCTCTGTCTCTCAGCTCTCTGTTCTCCACTGAACTGTCCAGTGGGGGGCTGCCCCTTTCTTCAGCTCTACACCTCCCACACCAGACACACATCTACACCACACGCCAGCCTCTGTGTCTCTCAGCTCTCTGTTCTCCACTGAACTGTCCCTCCCTTCTTCAGCTCTACACCTCCCACACCAGACGCTCTCTACACCAGCCTCTGTCTCCCAGCTCTCTGTTCTCCACTGACCTGTCCCTCCCTTCATCAGCTCTACACCTCCCACACCAGACACTCTCTACACCAGTGCCTCCCCCTGTCATCCCTGCTCTCCCAGCTCTCTGTTCTCCACTGAACTGTCCCTCCCTTCTTCAGCTCTACACCTCCCACACCAGACTCTCTCTACACCAGCCTCTGTCTCCCAGCTCTCTGTTCTCCACTGTCCCTCCCTTCATCAGCTCTACACCTCCCACACCAGGCGCTCTCTACACCAGCCTCTGTCTAACAGCTCTCTGTTCTCCACTGAACTGTCCCTCCCTTCATCAGCTCCTTACAGTTTGTCCTTGTGCAGTCAGATGATGGAGGTTATGGGGTGTTATAGGGTCTGATCCAGTGAGGTCTGATCCTCCTCTCTTTTGTTTTACTCCAGAAACAAATGGAGCTCCTGTTCAGTAGGCAGTGAAGACAAATCACAGATCCACACATGAAGTGTCTCCACACTGAACACTGCTGAATTTATCCTGCTCCAGAGCCGCACTATTCAGAGAGAGGCGTGGACTAAAGTCCCACTGTTGGAGCAAAGGGCAAATTTACCTCAGCAGCACTGAGGGGTGGGTGGAGCAACCGTAAAATCAACAGCACTCTGAAGGAGGCGTCAACTGCATTGTTAGGAGGGAGGAGCAAAATTAGGAGAGTCGTAACGTTGGGAGCAAAGAGCAGGTGTAGGAAAGCAGCACTGGTTTAGGGGAGGAGCTAACTGAGGAGAATCGGGCTGGTGGGAGGGAGGAGCTAACCGAGGAGAATCGGGCTGGTGGGAGGGAGGAGCTAACCGAGGAGAGTCGGACTGGTGGGAGGGAGGAGCTAACCGAGGAGAGTGGTGGGACTGCGTTGGGTGGGAGTAGGGGAGACAATTAGGGAAACCGAGGAGAGTCGGACTGGAGGGAGAGAGGGACAAACCGAGGAGATGTCGGACTGAGACCCGCCTTCCCATTGACGTGCTACAGAAAGATCTGCGCATGCGCTCTGCAGTAGAGCCGCTCTCCTTGCGCGGACCCCCTGAAGAACGGAGCTGGTGGGAGGAGTGTAGAGAGACCCGCCCGGATTGTTGGAGCTACATCATGTTTTAAAGCTGGACTGACCGATAACCCGCTCACGGACACACTACAGTCTACACCGGACCAGAACCGAAGGTCCATGTGGATCTTAATCTGCGGAGTGGAGGATCTCTGTACATGGAGGACACTCCGAGACCGGAACTCTGAATGTAGAGGAGGTCCTACTTACCGGACAGCGGGTCTCTGTTCTCCTTCAGGAGCCCCTGCGTTTCCCAGTCAGGCCGCCTTCTAGCTGTGGTCCGCCGCCTGCTCCTGGTTCAGCTCGGTGCCGTAGACTTCCCTCCTGGTAGTGTTAGTGGACGTGTTAGGGTGTTAAGCCGTAGTGTCGCCTTGTGTTGGGTTCGCTCGGTGGTGCCGGCTTTATCTACGGGTTTAGTGCGGGATCCGCGCTGATAGTCGGTTAGCTGTTGGTTCCCGGTTTAGCTCGGTATCCCCGCTGATAGTCGGTTAGCTGTTGGTTCCCGGTGTAGCTCGGTATCCCCGCTGATAGTCGGTTAGCTGTTGGTTCCCGGTGTAGCTCGGTATCCCCGCTGATAGTCGGTTAGCTGTTGGTTCCCGGTGTAGCTCGGTATCCCCGCTGATAGTCGGTTAGCTGTTGGTTCCCGGTGTAGCTCGGTTTCCCCGCTGATAGTCGGTTAGCTGTTGGTTCCCGGTGTAGCTCGGTATCCCCGCTTAGTTAGGTTTTCCTCCTGGTAGCTTCGTCTTCTGGATTTGCTCTGTGGCGTGGCTGACTTTTATCTCCTGGTTTTTGTACCGAGTACGCTTCTAGTAGTGACCGTGTACGCGTCTGGTAGTGTACGTGCATGGTAGTGACCGTGTACGCGTCTGGTAGTGACCGTGTACGCGTCTGGTAGTGTACGTGCCTGGTAGTGACCGTGTACGCGTCTGGTAGTGACCGTGTACGCGTCTGGTAGTGTACGTGCCTGGTAGTGACCGTGTACGCGTCTGGTAGTGACCGTGTACGCGTCTGGTAGTGTACGTGCATGGTAGTGACCGTGTACGCGTCTGGTAGTGACCGTGTACGCGTCTGGTAGTGACCGTGTACGCGTCTGGTAGTGTACGTGCCTGGTAGTGACCGTGTACGCGTCTGGTAGTGACCGTGTACGCGTCTTGTAGTGATCGTGTACGCGTCCGGTAGTACTCGGCGGTGCTTGCTGTTCTTTATCTAGGGGTTTTGATTCCAATGTCGCGGACACGTCGGGCAGTGTTGGGACGTGTTAGCCCGGTAGCCGTGCCTTTCTCTCCTGCTAGTGTACGTGGTAGTGCTCACTCTGTGGTGGTTCGGTGGTGTAGAACGCTGGATTGGGTCTGTTTGAGGCCGTTAGCTCGGCTCTCTGTCACAGACTGCATAGCTAAGCGGAACATTAGCCGTTATGGGGTGTTATTTATTTATTTATTTATTTATTTATTTATTTATTTAACTGATCTGGAGACCAGAGACCCTGCCGGATGTTCAGCTCCTCCTGTACCTTCAGTGGGGATCGTGAGCTTCACTCTGAGTCATGTGGTAAAGGAGCAGTACATCAGGACGCAGCCTGACTGGAAGTGCCTGCGGAGCTCTGTGGACTAGTAGGCGTGAGTTTGTTGTCAGTCACACCCTCTGCGGAGTAGTGGGCGTGTGTTTGTCAGCCACACCCATCAAAGCTCTATGAAGGAGTTCGACAGTGAAGTGACGTCATCAGTAGAGCTGTGTATCCGAACCGGAGCTCCAGTGTCCCGGGAGGTAATGAATACCCATCAGACAGCAGGACTACACCTGGGGGAACAAACCCTGACCTGTAGTTTCTCCAGAGTGTTTATTCACCACTGGACTCAAATGTTCTGACTCCAACACTACCACTTCCTGAAGGAGTGGTGTTGGGTGTGTGGTGTTTATTAGAGAGTGCTGGTGTACCAGGTGAAGCCCTGAACATGCTGTATGTAGTGTGGGTGGAGGAGCTGTGAAGAACTGAGATCATGGTGAGGTGTTTAATGATGTCCTGGTCTTAATAAACCTTTACAGTCTCCTCCTTCTCGCCTCCTTTCTGCTCCTGACCTTTACAGAAGTGATCCACCTTCACCTGCTGTACGCTGGTGCGTACCCACAGCTGGGCGAGAGGACCGGACCTATCGGTACTGTGATGGGGGACCAGGGAGGGTTTATTATATGACTGATGTGTATTAATAGATGATTAATATTCAGACAGCAGTAATTTAATAATAACAGGAACAGCTCAGTGTTTAGATGGTTATCAGAATGATCAGATCAGTCTGATCTCCTACAATAGGCTACGGTTTCCTACTTCTACTGCTAGCATGTAGAGCTAAAGCTAGCTAGTCAGTGAAGGTCCAGTGAACAGCTGGGTGTCTTTATGGTGGGAACTAGCAGAGTCATGTCTTTTAGTCAGAACTCTAAACCAGGAGTTCTGCACCGTATCCGGGGCGACGTCCCGACCCCAAAGACATTTCACCTTAGAGGGCTTCATGTTCATCTCTTCTTTATCTGAGTCTGATTGTCAGTTCTGAGTGTTCAGGTTCAGGGGACACTCATGCCATGGTGCAGTGTTTAGGGGTCACCAGAGCTCGGTGTGTAGGGGTCACCAGAGCTCGGTGTGTAGGGGTCACCAGAGCTCAGTGTTTAGGGGTCACCAGAGCTCGGTGTTTAGGGGTCACCAGGATGTAGGTTGAAGGTAATGAAGTACCTATAAAGCGTCTACAGTAACTGTACTGATGGAGTGTTAGTGTTCAGTTTTCAGTGTTCAGTCTCTGCAGTTCAGGAGACCATGTGTTACAGTTCACACAGCGTCACTTCAGTACCTGATAGATACCGCAGGTCCTTCCTTCCGGCCGCCGTCAGGCTGTATAACAGCCTCTCCAATCCATAGTCTATCTCTACGCTAGTCTATCTCTACGCTAGTCTATCTCTACGCTAGTCTATCTCTACGCTAGTCCATTCCTACGCTAGTCTATTCCTACGCTAGTCTATCTCTACGCTAGTCTATTCCTACGCTAGTCTATTCCTACGCTAGTCTATCTCTACGCTAGTCTATCCCTACGCTAGTCTATCTCTACGCTAGTCTATCTCTACGCTAGTCCATTCCTACGCTAGTCTATCTCTACGCTAGTCTATCCCTACGCTAGTCGATCTCTACGCTAGTCTATCCCTACGCTAGTCTATCCCTACGCTAGTCTATCCCTACGCTAGTCTATTCCTACGCTAGTCTATCTCTACGCTAGTCTATCCCTACGCTGGTCTATCCCTACGCTAGTCTATTCAACAGTAGTCTATTTCTACAGTAGTCTGTTCTACTATGTGTAATAAACCTGCTGTCTTCTGGGTTTAAATCTTTAGTATTTAATTATATATTTTTCTGTAATTTTTGTATTTAGATCTTATTTATTATTGGTATAATTTCCTGACACTTCTGTTCTTTCCTCTGTGCTGCTGTAACTTTGCAGAATTCCCCACTGTGGGATCAATAAAGGATTATCTTATAGGTGTTCAAACACAGGCTCCAACAATGTCACGGGTGGGGGCGGGGCACTGTCACATACAGTGGGGCAAAAACAGTATTCAGTCAGCCACTGATTATGGAAGGTCTCCTACGTAGAGAGATGAGAGAGGTCTGTAATGTTCATCACAGTTACACTTCAACTGTGAGACAGAATGAGAAAGAAATCCAGGAGATCCACTGTAGGACTTCAAAGAGTTTATTTGTAAATGATGGAGGAAAATAAATATTTGGTCAATAACAAAAGTTCAGCTCAGTACTGTAACAGAGAGACATCTGAACATTCCACCAACATCACTAAGTCATTAACACTTCTGAAAGAAGCTGGACAGGAGAAACAGAAGTCTAGAAAAGTCAGTGGTGCTAATAACCAGCTGGAGGGTCAGTATGTCACATGACCCGGTATAAAGAGAGGACGGTAGAGCGGCGGCAGTGTCTCTCAGAAGATAAGACGGACAGAGGTTCTGAGAAAACCAGTCTCAACACTGTGGACGCCTTTACTAACATTTCACACAGGGAGAGACTGGAGGGTATCAGACGTGTTCCAGGTGGTTACTAGGAGATGATAATCCCTCCTGTTCTTCTGGATGGTGGGTAATCCATCCGTTCATCTGAATCCCATTCTGCCTAACTTCTCCTCGTCCTCCTGATCCCTTCTGGAGCAGCTGAACTTCCCTCCTCTGCCGCACACACACCACTGACAATACCGCACACAGTATTACTGCAGCCACCTGCACAACCAGCACCACCTTGATCCACGCCGGTACAGCAGGTCCTTGGTCTTCATACATGCTGGGCTGTTCTACAAACAAACACAGAGGAACATACGTCTTAGTGTTGGGAGGTTCAGTTCTACTGTCTGGAAGATCTGGTACTAGAGCTCTAGATCTAGAACTAGTTAGAACCCCTTCACTATCCACTCCTGCAGCCCTTAACGCCCCACCACCAGTAAGACCCTCAGAGACACCCTGCTTAAAGCTCCTGTACACCACAGTAAATGCCTACCTTGGACGCTCACTGAGTAGCTCCGGACGTCCTCCTCATTTCTGATGTCCCGGATGGTGTAAACTCCACTATCGGGTGGAGTCACTCCTCTCAGTTTAAGAGCTGCTGATGCTCTCTGGGTGTATTCGGGTCTACACTGTAGTCGGTGTCCATCCCCTGTACAGACCTGAACCCTGGATGGTCCAGCTGCACCTCCGCTGTTATACAGCACCTCCACCGGATCTGATACGTCCAAATCCAGAACCAGATCTCCACCCGCCGGTATCTGAAGCGGAGTGTTCACGCCTGAGGAGAAACACAGTCAGGAAGGGTTACTGGTGTGTAGGTCTGATCTCCATCACTGGAGGTCTGTTATTATTGATCAGTGAGGACAGAGGGACACTTACACTCCACCTTAAGAGCTACATCACAGAGGTCTACACCACCACAGCGAGACGTGTACCGGGCTCTCTTACTGAGATCAGCGTCAGTGATGGTGAGAGAGAAGTTCCCCTTCAGGTACTGATCATGGATCATCTGATATCCCTCCTTCACTGATCTACAGGACGTCTGATCACACTCAGCCAGAACCTCAGTGGGTTTATGGAACACAGTCCATCTGACCACACCAGGACATCTCTCAGAGCAGGGCAGAGTAGCAGGGTGATGGAGCTTCACCGTGACTGTAGGAAGAGCTGATTCAGAGCCTGGAAGAGAGAGGAAGAGGAGAGAGAGCGAGGAAGAGGAGAGGGAGAGAGGAAGAGGAGAGAGTCTGAAGTGATCCCTTGTAGAATCTGAAGTGATCACATGATCATCCTTTAGAAGGTCCAGCAGAACTCCTGCACACTTACCAGCACTGAACACAGACAGCAGTAGGAGCAGCAGGTAGTGAGCAGCCCTGCAGGACGGCATGGTGACCCTGTCAGGACACAGATCATTTTCAGCTCTGGGTTTAATTCAGCAGGAGGAACGAAATACAGAATCATTTAAAGGAGGTACACAGCCAGGTACACTCAGGTACACCTCTTAGAAACTCGGTCTCCTCCACACTCTCTGGATCTCTGTGGGGTAATCTGAACCGGTTCTGAACGGCGGTACCGACATTAGAACTCGATCGTTTCCATGTCTACTAAAGATCCAGGCTGAACTCTGTGAACTGGTAAAGTCATGTTCAGTGGATCTACAGTGGAAGGAGACCGCCTTCCTATGACGTGCTCCGTAAAGACCTGCGCATGCGCTGTGCACAGCTGGGAGCGATCAGAAAGTCCGGGTTTGTTCATGGAGTCCAGAACCGCACACTAGCCTGAAGGAAGATATGAGTCCAGCAGAACTGGAGCTTTTAGTGGTGTAGTGTGTGGTTCTGGACTCGGTCCGGGACCGGAACTCAGCCTGAATGTAGATCCTACTTACCGGACAGTGTGCTCGGTGTCGTAGCGTTTCTCCCGGTAGTGTTAGGTTTATCCGCAGCTCCGTGTTCGGGGTTACACCTGCGTTTAGCTGGGTCTCTTCGTTCAGTCGGTCACCCGTTATATCCTGGTCTAGTGCGGCATCCCGACATTTTCGGTCACCTGTAGATTTTCGGTTTAGCTCTGCGTCCCGACTTTTTCGGTTACCTGTAGATTTTCGCTGGAGCTCGGTGTCCCGACTTTTTCGGCCACCTGTAGATTTTCGCTGGAGCTCGGTGTCCCGACTTTTTCGGCCACCTGTAGATTTTCGGTTTAGCTCGGCGTCCCGGCGTTTTCGATTACCTGTAGATTTTCGCTGGAGCTCGGTGTTTTCACGGTAAGCTAGCTTTAAGTCGGTTTCCTAGTTTATAGATCGATGTGTTAGCTCGGTATCGCGTGCAGACCTTTATCTTCTGATTTAGCTTCAACACTCACCGGCTGCGCTCGGATTCCGTGCCCGCAGCCTGTAGCCTTGTTCCCGCCTGCGTTCGGGTGCCGTGCCCGCCGCCTGTAGCCTTCTTCCCGGCTGCGTTCGGGTGCCGTGCCCGCCGCCTGTAGCCTTGTTCCCGCCTGCGTTCGGGTGCCGTGCCCGCAGCCTGTCGCCTTCTTCCCGGCTGCGTTCGGGTGCCGTGCCCGACGCCTGTAGCCATCTTCCCGCCTGCGTTCGGGTGCCATGCCCGCCGCCTGTAGCCTTCTTCCCGGCTGCGTTCGGATGCCGTGCCCGCAGCCTGTAGCCTTGTTCCCGCCTGCGTTCGGGTGCCGTGCCCGCCGCCTGTAGCCTTGTTCCCGTCTGCGCTCAGGTGCCGCGCCCGCCGCCTGTAGCCTTGTTCCGGTCTGCACTCAGGTGCCGTGCCCGCCGCCTGTAGCCTTGTTCCCGTCTGCGGGACCGGGGATCACGGACCCTGCCGGATGTTCAGCTCCTCCTGTACCTTCAGTGGGGATCGTGTGTTTCACTCTGAGTCACGTGGTAAAGGAGCAGTACATCAGGACGCAGCCTGACTGGAAGTGCCTGCTGAGCTCTGTGGAGTAGTGGGCGTGTGTTTGGTGTTAGCCACACCCTCCATACACTAGTGGGCGTGTTTTGTGAGACACACCCATCAAAGCTCTTTGAAGGAGTTCGGCAGTGAAGTGACGTCATCAGTAGAGCTGTGTATCTGAAACGGAGCTCCAGTGTACCGGGAGGTAATGAACACCCATCAGACAGCAGGACTACACCTGGGGGAACAAACCCTGACCTGTAGTTTCTCCAGAGTGTTTATTCACCACTGGACTCAAATGTTCTGACTCCAACACTACCACTTCCTGAAGGAGTGGTGTTGGGTGTGTGGTGTTTATTGGAGAGTGGTGGTGTACCAGGTGATGCCCTGAACATGCTGTATGTAGTGTGGGTGGAGGAGCTGTGAAGAACTGAGATCATGGTGACGTGTTTAATGATGTCCTGGTCTTAATAAACCTTTACAGGCTCCTCCTTCTCGCCTCCTTTCTGCTCCTGACCTTTACAGAAGTGATCCACCTTCACCTGCTGTACGCTGGTGCGTACCCACAGCTGGGCGAGAGGACCGGACCTATCGGTACTGTGATGGGGGACCAGGGAGGGTTTATTATATGACTGATGTGTATTAATAGATGATTAATATTCAGACAGCAGGAATTTAATAATAACAGGAACAGCTCAGTGTTTAGATGGTTATCAGAATGATCAGTCTGATCTCCTACAACAGGCTAAGGTTCCATCATACATTCCAACACTCCCTCACAGCTGTCTGACTCGTATTCTGGGTGGTGTTGGTGGAACTCCTCCTGCAGGAGCACTAATGGACTCGGTGCAGAGTGAGGACAGTGAATGGGGTTGGGGTTCCTGTTGAGGGTCACTTTGGGAGAGTACTGTATGCTACACGTCGGACTCCTGTCCCTCCAGTGTTTCCTCTGGAATGAAGCTGTTAATAGGGAGTTTGTTCTCCTTTCATGCAGGACCAGTCTCTACTCCTCTGTGAAGGTTCTCTTCATGGGTCCTGATGTTCTGATTATCTAGAACTGTCTAAATCACTGTTTTAATGGCTGTCGTTGGAAAAGGATTTATTAAAGGAAAAGAAGTTTTACTACAGAGTATAGGAGCGCGCCCGTGTCCCTCCTGAACGATGGAGATATAGAAATATATACATACACATATATATACACACAGCCACACACACCATTGATAGTTACGTGTGTGTGTGGGGGTAAAATGCCATGAGACCCAGCCCCGGTACTTAGCAAGAGCAGGAAGCTACTCCCAAGTTTGGGAGATGCAAGGTCACCAATGTGCGAGTGAACACAAGAGAATATGGCTGACAGGGAGACGAGCCCCACCTGTCCGAAAAACAGAGCAACATGAGCTGTACAGAACTCTTATCACATATAGAACCCATCGAGCTCTGATCCACACACCGCTCAGTCACGCACAGCTTAGCAATAACTCTGAAATCTACTTCTACAGTAATAACTTGAATTACTCCCACACCAGCCAATAAGACCACAGCTCCTCTAATTATTCATGAGCTCACCAAAACAAAACCAGCTTGTTTCATTCTAGGACCAGTTCACAGGGGAGAAACGGTTGTGTAGAACCAACACTGTCCAAACCTTCCATGTAGAACGTCAGAAAACAGTGTTAATACAGGGTTAGAGTTTCTAATAACGGCTGTAAAGATCCTGGATTATGAACCATCAGTGAACAATGCCAGTACTGACTGGATCAGATTTCTACAGATCAGATACTGATAACATGCAGAGTTCCTTCAGCTGTGTGACGTTTGAGCTGCATGAACAGCATCTCGGTAGGATCAGGATCTGGGCTTACACTTTCCAAAACTCTCCATTTCTGGCTGTGGAGCAAGTCCTTGGTGGGGTACCGGAATGTTTTGGGTCATGATCATGCTGCCTGCACCACCTCAGATAGTGTAGTATTTCCTCCGGTGCTCTCTGATGCAATACAGAACACACAGAGGACCCTACGAAGCACAGCTGGTGTAGCAGACTTCAACCAGGCAGGGAAGAAGATTCAGGACAACTGAGACAGCCACACCACATCAACATGGAGATCTGGGCTGTCCTGGTACATGTACAGACACCAAGAGGAGAAACTTTGATCAATAGAACCCACTTAGATTCAGTGCTGGTACCCAACCAGAAGGTCAGTGATGGGTCAGGGCTGGTGCAGAGACAGAAGGTCAGTGATGGGTCAGTGTTGGTACTGAACCAGAAGGTCAGTGATGGCTCAGGGCTGGTACTGAACCAGAAGGTCAGTGATGGCTCAGGGCTGGTACTGAATCAGAAGGTCAGTGTTGGTACTGAATCAGAAGGACAGTGTTGGTACTGAATCAGAAGGTCAGTGTTGGTACCGAATCAGAAGGACAGTGTTGGTACTGAATCAGAAGGTCAGTGTTGGTACTGAATCAGAAGGTCAGTGTTGGTACTGAATCAGAAGGTCAGTGCTGGTACTGAATCAGAAGGTCAGTGTTGGTACTGAAACAGAAGGTCAGTGTTGGTACTGAATCAGAAGGTCAGTGTTGGTACTGAATCAGAAGGTCAGTGCTGGTACTGAATCAGAAGGTCAGTGTTGGTACTGAATCAGAAGGTCAGTGCTGGTACTGAATCAGAAGGTCAGTGTTGGTACCGAATCAGAAAGTCAGTGTTGGTACTGAATGAGAAGGTCAGTGCTGGTACTGAATCAGAAGGTCAGTGCTGGTGAGGTCCAGTGTAAATGAAGTACTGATGTTAACATGTACATGTATATGTACACTATGAGGACCCTGAGGTTTAGCTGACTGGACCACACCAGAAAACACAGACAGGATAAAACTACAATCACTAAATCAATAATAACAGTAACATACTCCTGATTATGAGACACGAGGCAGAGTTAGTGTTTAATAAGTGTAAAAACTTTAATGTAGCTTCACAGTACCACGTTTACATCCTTAATGATACAAATCTAGATTTATTATTGATAAGAGAGAGATGTGCAGGAGAGTGTGGGGGGTCTGATCACCAGTTCAGTAGTCACAGTGCTTTTAATGCTTGATCACATGATCCATAGGCACTGTGTCACAGTCGTTAAAGCCCCACCCACAACAATCAGACCCCATTAACACACTATGTACATGAGACTTCAGATATCTCACAGTAACTATGTCAATGTCCATACAGCCAAGAAGTCCCGAAACATGACACGGTTCTTGTGGTTAAACCCGGTGTGTGGTCGCCATATCGGGTCTGTTGAGCTCCTGGTTATTATTGGGGGAGGACAGTCTCTCTGCTTCTTCCTGTTTGTGTTCATTCATTCTGATTTCATTCCTCATCCTCTGTTTTTCTCTCCTCTGTCGTATATACTTCAGCACTACTAATCCCACAACCACACATACACCCAGCAGTACAGCCAGCAGTACAGCCACCCGCACAGGTCCAGTACGTCCAGGTCCAGCAGGTCCAGGATCTGTCCGTTTATCTACAGATCAGAGACCCAGGTTAGTAACACGGTGAGATGAACTAAACACCAGCGTTAATGTTCAGCAGCAGTGAATTCTGAGTGAACTGAACACAGCATGCACTAACATACCCTTCTGTCCACTGTGTGTTGAGTCCACGGTCACTCTGTAGATGTAGAAAGCCTCTTTAGTTGTACTGTCCCTCACAGTGTAAACCCCACTGTCAGACTGGGTCAGTCCTCTCAGCTCCAGATCAGACGTTAGAGACACCCGATCTTCATATCCCTCATCACACCGTAGTTTATGATTCTTCACTGAACACAGTGTCCGTGGATCAGTCTGACCGCTGGATGGTCCAGCTGTGTCCATGCTGTTGTAAGTCACCTCCACTGGATCTGGTGAGTCTACCTTCAGCTGTAGAGCTTCACCAGGCGGGATCTGAAGATGAGTGTCCACAGCTGAGGAGGAGAAACACCAAACATGAGACGTCACTACTTCAGATCTACTACTGGAGTCTCTCTGAGTAATCCAGGAGCTGTAGAGTAGGGTTCCTGGAATCTTTAAACTGTACACCTGTTTACTTTAGGCTGGTTAGTTCTTGTAGAAGTCTCTTTAGAAACCCCCTCACAGGTATAACGCTCTGTGTTTGTCCATTTCCTGTTACAGTAGACGCTCTATCACTGTTAGACTACAGTCCTGGTTACCCGGGTCACTGCGTGTGACTGAATGTGTTTGTATCGTGTCCTGAAGAGATTTTATGTAATGTGTCTTGGAGAGACGGATGTGTTTACACTGTGTGTCTCTAATGCCTCTCAGTCCTCCTCCTGAAGAGGTTGGAGTGATCAGATCTGTTTGGGGGTGTTTCTGTGGGCGGGCCTTCTCCAGATTTAATCCTGATAGTCAGTGAAGAATGAAGGTGGAAACTTACTCTTAATCTTCAGCTGCACCTCGCAGAGTCCTGTACCATCACAGGCACACATGTACACGGACATCTTCCTGAGATCAGCGTCAGTGATGGTGAGAGAGAGATCTCCCTTCAGGTACTGATCATGGATCATCTGATATCCCTCCTTCACTGATCTACAGGACGTCTGATCACACTCAGCCAGAACCTCAGTGGGTTTATGGAACACAGTCCATGTGACCACACCAGGACATCTCTCAGAGCAGGGCAGGGTAGCAGGGTGATGGAGCTCCACCTTCACTGAAGGAAGAGCTGATTCAGACCCTGAAAGAGAGAGGAAGAGGAGAGAGAGAGAGAGAGAGAGAGAGAGAGAGAGAGGAGAGAGTCTGAAGTGATCCCTTGTAGAATCTGAAGTGATCACATGATCATCCTTTAGAAGGTCCAACAGAACTCCTGCACACTTACCAGCACTGAACACAGACAGCAGTAGGAGCAGCAGGTAGTGAGCAGCCCTGCAGGACGGCATGGTGACCCTGTCAGGACACAGATCATTTTCAGTTCTGGGGTTTGATCTATTTAGCAGCTTCTCCTCCAAGACTCCTATACGGTGAATCTACAGCATGATCAGATCTTTACTGAACACACATGTATCAGACTGACTGAATATGTATCAGACTTTACAGCAGATCAGAGCTCAAGATCCAGACCACGCCCTTCTTCAGCTCTACACCTCCCACACCAGACGATCTCTACCCCAGCCTCTGTCTCCCAGCTCCCTGTCCTCCACTGACCTGTCCCTCCCTTCATCAGCTCTACACCTCCCACACCAGACACTCTCTAAACCAGCCTCTGTCTCTCCCAGCTCTCTGTCCTCCACTGAACTGTCCCTCCCTTCATCAGCTCTACACCTCCCACACCAGACACTCTCTACACCAGCCTCTGTCTCTCCCAGCTCTCTGTTCTCCACTGAACTGTCCCTCCCTTCTTCAGCTCTACACCTCCCACACCAGACGATCTCTACCCCAGCCTCTGTCTCCCAGCTCCCTGTCCTCCACTGACCTGTCCCTCCCTTCTTCAGCTCTACACCTCCCACACCAGACACTCTCTACACCAGCCTCTGTCTCCCAGCTCTCTGTTCTCCACTGACCTGTCCCTCCCTTCTTCAGCTCTACACCTCCCACACCAGGCGCTCTCTACACCAGCCTCTGTCTCCCAGCTCTCTGTCCTCCACTGAACTGTCCCTCCCTTCTTCAGCTCTACACCTCCCACACCAGACTCTCTCTACACCAGCCTCTGTGTCTCCCAGCTCTCTGTCCTCCACTGAACTGTCCCTCCCTTCTTCAGCTCTACACCTCCCACACCAGACTCTCTCTACACCAGCCTCTGTGTCTCTCTGTTCTCCACTGAACTGTCCCTCCCTTCTTCAGCGCTACACCTCCCACACCAGACATTCTCTACACCAGCCTCTGTGTCTCCCAGCTCTCTGTCCTCCACTGAACTGTCCCTCCCTTCTTCAGCTCTACACCTCCCACACCAGACACTCTCTACACCAGCCTCTGTGTCTCCCAGCTCTCTGTTCTCCACTGACCTGTCCCTCCCTTCATCAGTTCTACACCTCCCACACCAGGCGCTCTCTACACCAGCCTCTGTGTCTCCCAGCTCTCTGTTCTCCACTGAACTGTCCCTCCCTTCTTCAGCTCTACACCTCCCACACCAGACGCTCTCTACACCAGCCTCTCTCTCCCAGCTCTCTGTTCTCCACTGAACTGTCCCTCCCTTCTTCAGCTCTACACCTCCCACACCAGACGCTCTCTACACCAGCCTCTGTGTCTCTCTGTTCTCCACTGAACTGTCCCTCCCTTCTTCAGCTCTACACCTCCCACACCAGACACTCTCTACACCAGCCTCTGTCTCCCAGCTCTCTGTTCTCCACTGAACTGTCCCTCCCTTCTTCAGCTCTACACCTCCCACACCAGACGCTCTCTACACCAGCCTCTGTCTCTCCCAGCTCTCTGTTCTCCACTGAACTGTCTCTCCCTTCTTCAGCTCTACACCTCCCACACCAGACACTCTCTACACCAGCCTCTGTGTCTCCCAGCTCTCTGTTCTCCACTGAACTGTCCCTCCCTTCTTCAGCTCTACACCTCCCACACCAGACGTTCTCTACACCAGCCTCTGTCTCTCCCAGCTCTCTGTCCTCCACTGAACTGTCCCTCCCTTCTTCAGCTCTACACCTCCCACACCAGACACTCTCTACACCAGCCTCTGTGTCTCCCAGCTCTCTGTTCTCCACTGACCTGTCCCTCCCTTCATCAGTTCTACACCTCCCACACCAGACACTCTCTACACCAGCCTTTGTGTCTCCCAGCTCTCTGTCCTCCACTGAACTGTCCCTCCCTTCTTCAGCTCTACACCTCCCACACCAGACACTCTCTACACCAGCCTCTGTCTCCCAGCTCTCTGTTCTCCACTGAACTGTCCCTCCCTTCATCAGCTCTACACCTCCCACACCAGACGCTCTCTACACCACCCTCTGTGTCTCTCTGTTCTCCACTGAACTGTCCCTCCCTTCATCAGCTCCTTACAGTTTGTCCTTGTGCAGTCAGATGATGGAGGTTATGGGGTGTTATAGGGTCTGATCCAGTGAGGTCTGATCCTCCTCTCTTTTGTTTTACTCCAGAAACAAATGGAGCTCCTGTTCAGTAGGCAGTGAAGACAAATCACAGATCCACACATGAAGTGTCTCCACACTGAACACTGCTGAATTTATCCTGCTCCAGAGCCGCACTATTCAGAGAGAGGCGTGGACTCAAGTCCCACTGTTGGAGCAAAGGGCAAACTCAGCTCAGCAGCACTGAGGGGTGGGTGGAGCAACCGTAAAATCAACAGCACTCTGAAGGAGGCGTCAACTGCATTGTTGAGAGGGAGGAGCAAAATTAGGAGAGTCGTAACGTTGGGAGCAAAGAGCAGGTGTAGGAAAGCAGCACTGGTTTAGGGGAGGAGCTAACCGAGGAGAGTCGGACTGGTGGGAGAGTGATTAGATCCTGACAGGCTGAAATCTGTGAACTGGTAAAGTCATGTTCAGTGGATCTACAGTGGATCTGAACGTGCTGGAGGAGACCGCCTTCCTATGACGTGGTTTATAAAGACCTGCGCATGCGCTCTGCAGAGCCACTCTCCTTCTGGACCTGAAGAACGGAGCTGGTGGAGGAGTGTAGAGACCCGCCCGGATTGTTGGAGCTACATCATGTTTTAAGCTGGACTGACCGATAACCCGCTCACGGACACACTACAGTCTACACCGGACCAGAACCGAAGGTCCATGTGGATCTTAATCTACGGAGTGGAGGATCTCTCTGTGCCCTGATCCACAGCTGGGAGCGAACAGTGGATCCGGGTTTGTACATGGAGGACACTCCGAGTCCAGAACCGCACACTAGCCTGAAGGAAGATATTAGTCCAGCAGAACTGGAGCTTTTAGTGGTGTAGTGTGTGGTTCTGGACTCGGTCCGAGACCGGAACTCAGCCTGAATGTAGATCCTACTTACCGGACAGTTTGCTCGGTGTCGTAGCGTTTCTCCCGGTAGTGTTAGGTTTATCCGCAGCTCCGTGTTCTGGGTTGGTTCGGGGTTGTTGGTTTACACCTGCGTTTAGCTCGGTCTCTTCGTTCAGTCCGTCACCCGTTATATCCTGGTCTAGTGCGGCATTCCGACTTTTTCGGTAACCTGTAGATTTTCGGTTTAGCTCGGCGTCCCGGCTTTTTCGGTTACCTGTAGATTTTCGGTTTAGCTCGGTGTCCCGGCTTTTTCGGTTACCTGTAGATTTTCGGTTTAGCTCGGTGTCCCGACTTTTTCGGTTACCTGTAGATTTTCGGTTTAGCTCGGCGTCCCGGCTTTTTCGGTTACCTGTAGATTTTCGGTTTAGCTCGGTGTCCCGACTTTTTCGGTTACCTGTAGATTTTCGGTTTAGCTCGGTGTCCCGACTTTTTCGGTTACCTGTAGATTTTCGGTTTAGCTCGGTGTCCCGACATTTTCGGTTACCTGTAGATTTTCGGTTTAGCTCGGCGTCCCGACTTTTTCGGTCACCTGTAGATTTTCGGTTTAGCTCTTTTCACGGTAAGCTAGCTTTAAGTCGGTTTCCTAGTTTATAGATCGATGTGTTAGCTCGGTATCGCGTGCAGACCTTTATCTT
>JAMWET010004534.1:990000-999456 GCA_024036415.1 Prochilodus magdalenae
TCGGCGTCCCGACTTTTTCGGTCACCTGTAGATTTTCGCTGGAGCTCGGCGTCCCGACTTTTTCGGTCACCTGTAGATTTTCGGTTTAGCTCGGCGTCCCGACTTTTTCGGTCACCTGTAGATTTTCGCTGGAGCTCGTCGTCCCGACTTTTTCGGTCACCTGTAGATTTTCGCTGGAGCTCGGTGTCCCGACTTTTTCGGTTACCTGTAGATTTTCGCTGGAGCTCGGCGTCCCGACTTTTTCGGTCACCTGTAGATTTTCGCTGGAGCTCGGCGTCCCGACTTTTTCGGTCACCTGTAGATTGTCGGTTTAGCTCTTTTCACGGTAAGCTAGCTTTAAGCCGGTTTCCTAGTTTATAGATCGATGTGTTGGCTCGGTATCGCGTCCAGACCCCTATTTTCTGATTTACCTTCAACACTCACCGGCTGCGCTCGGATGCCGTGCCCGCCGCCTGTAGCCTTGTTCCCGCCTGCGTTCGGGTGCCGTGCCCGCCGCCTGTAGCCTTGTTCCCGGCTGCGTTCGGGTGCCGTGCCCGCAGCCTGTCGCCTTCTTCCCGGCTGCGTTCGGGTGCCGTGCCCGACGCCTGTAGCCTTGTTCCCGCCTGCGTTCGGGTGCCGTGCCCGCCGCCTGTAGCCTTGTTCCCGCCTGCGCTCGGGTGCCGTGCCCGACGCCTGTAGCCTTGTTCCCGGCTGCGTTCGGGTGCCGGGCCGGCGCCTGTAGCCTTGTTCCCGTCTGCGCTCGGGTGCCGTGCCCGCCGCCTGTAGCCTTGTTCCCGTCTGCGCTCGGGTGCCGTGCCCGCCGCCTGTAGCCTTCTTCCCGGCTGCGTTCGGGTGCCGTGCCCGCCGCCTGTAGCCTTGTTCCCGGCTGCGTTCGGGTGCCGTGCCCGCCGCCTGTAGCCTTGTTCCCGGCTGCGTTCGGGTGCCGTGCCCGCCGCCTGTAGCCTTGTTCCCGGCTGCGTTCGGGTGCCGTGCCCGCCGCCTGTAGCCTTGTTCCCGTCTGCGCTCGGGTGCCGTGCCCGCCGCCTGTAGCCTTCTTCCTGGCTGCGTTCGGATGCCGTGCCCGCCGCCTGTAGCCTTGTTCCCGGTGTTCCCGTCTGCGCTCGGGTGCCGTGCCCGCCGCCTGTAGCCTTGTTCCCGTCTGCGCTCGGGTGCCGTGCCCGCCGCCTGTAGCCTTGTTCCCGTCTGCGCTCGGGTGCCGTGCCCGCCGCCTGTAGCCTTGTTCCCGTCTGCGCTCGGGTGCCGTGCCCGCCGCCTGTAGCCTTGGTCTTCATGAGAAGCATGCTTATGGACCTGATTATTTAACTGATGTAGTCGGGGATCGGGGACCGGGGACCGGGGATCACGGACCCTGCCGGATGTTCAGCTCCTCCTGTACCTTCAGTGGGGATCGTGTGTTTCACTCTGAGTCATGTGGTAAAGGAGCGGTTGTGTAGAACCAACACCGTCCAAACCTTCCATGTAGAACGTCAGAGAACAATGTTAATACAGGGTTAGAGTTTCTAATAACGGCTGTAAAGATCCTGGATTATGAACCATCAGTGAACAATGCCAGTACTGACTGGATCAGATTTCTACAGATCAGATACTGATAACATGCAGAGTTCCTTCAGCTGTGTGACGTTTGAGCTGCATGAACAGCATCTCGGTAGGATCAGGATCTGGGCTTACACTTTCCAAAACTCTCCATTTCTGGCTGTGGAGCAAGTCCTTGGTGGGGTACCGGAATGTTTTGGGTCATGATCATGCTGCCTGCACCACCTCAGATAGTCTAGTATTTCCTCCGGTGCTCTCTGATACAATACAGAACACACAGAGGACCCTACGAAGCACAGCTGGTGTAGCAGACTTCAACCAGGCAGGGAAGAAGATTCAGGACAACTGAGACAGCCACACCACATCAACATGGAGATCTGGGTTGTCCTGGTACATGTACAGACACCAAGAGGAGAAACTTTGATCAATAGAACCCACTTAGATTCAGTGCTGGTACCCAACCAGAAGGTCAGTGATGGGTCAGGGCTGGTGCAGAGACAGAAGGTCAGTGATGGGTCAGTGTTGGTACTGAACCAGATGGTCAGTGATGGGTCAGTGTTGGTACTGAACCAGAAGGTCAGTGATGGGTCAGAGCTGGTGCAGAGACAGAAGGTCAGTGATGGGTCAGTGTTGGTACTGAACCAGAAGGTCAGTGATGGGTAAGGGCTGGTGCAGAGACAGAAGGTCAGTGATGGGTCAGTGTTGGTACTGAACCAGAAGGTCAGTGATGGCTCAGGGCTGGTACTGAAACAGAAGGTCAGTGTTGGTACTGAATCAGAAGGTCAGTGTTGGTACTGAATCAGAAGGACAGTGTTGGTACTGAATCAGAAGGTCAGTGTTGGTACCGAATCAGAAGGACAGTGTTGGTACTGAATCAGAAGGTCAGTGTTGGTACTGAATCAGAAGGTCAGTGTTGGTACTGAATCAGAAGGTCAGTGCTGGTACTGAATCAGAAGGTCAGTGTTGGTACTGAAACAGAAGGTCAGTGTTGGTACTGAATCAGAAGGTCAGTGTTGGTACTGAATCAGAAGGTCAGTGTTGGTACTGAATCAGAAAGTCAGTGCTGGTACTGAATCAGAAGGTCAGTGTTGGTACTGAATGAGAAGGTCAGTGCTGGTACTGAATCAGAAGGTCAGTGTTGGTACTGAATCAGAAGGACAGTGTTGGTACTGAATCAGAAGGTCAGTGTTGGTACCGAATCAGAAGGTCAGTGTTGGTACTGAATCAGAAGGTCAGTGCTGGTACTGAATCAGAAGGTCAGTGCTGGTGAGGTCCAGTGTAAATGAAGTACTGATGTTAACATGTACATGTATATATACACTATGAGGACCCTGAGGTTTAGCTGACTGGACCACACCAGAAAACACAGACAGGATAAAACTACAATCACTAAATCAATAATAACAGTAACATACTCCTGATTATGAGACACGAGGCAGAGTTAGTGTTTAATAAGTGTAAAAACTTTAATGTAGCTTCACAGTACCGTGTTTACATCCTTAATGATACAAATCTAGATTTATTATTGATAAGAGAGAGATGTGCAGGAGAGCGTGGGGGGTCTGATCACCAGTTCAGTAGTCACAGTGCTTTTAGTGTTTGATCACATGATCCATAGGCACTGTGTCACAGTCGTTAAAGCCCCACCCACAACAATCAGACGACCCCATTAAGACACCATGTACATGAGACTTCAGATATCTCACAGTAACTATGTCAATGTCCATACAGCCAAGAAGTCCCGAAACATGACACGGTTCTTGTGGTTAAACCCGGTGTGTGGTCGCCATATCGGGTCTGTTGAGCTCCTGGTTATTATTGGGGGAGGACAGTCTCTCTGCTTCTTCCTGTTTGTGTTCATTCATTCTGATTTCATTCCTCATCCTCTGTTTTTCTCTCCTCTGTCGTATATACTTCAGCACTAATCCCACAACCACACATACACTCAGCAGTACAGCCAGCAGTACGGCCACCCGTCCAGGTCCAGTACGTCCAGGTCCAGTACGTCCAGGTCCAGTAGGTCCAGGATCTGTCTGGTTATCTACAGATCAGAGACCCAGGTTAGTAACACAGTGAGATGAACTAAACACCAGCGTTAATGTTCAGCAGCAGTGAATTCTGAGTGAACTGAACACAGCATGCACTAACATACCCTTCTGTCCACTGTGTGTTGAGTCCACGGTCACTCTGTAGATGTAGAAAGCCTCTTTAGTGTGTTTGTCCCTCACAGTGTAAACCCCACTGTCAGACTGGGTCAGTCCTCTCAGCTCCAGGACGGACGTTAGAGACACCCGATCTTCATGTCCCTCATGACACTGTACTGAATATCCTTTCACTGTAAACAGTGTCCGTGGACCAGTCTGACCGCCGGATGGTCCAGCTGTGCTCATGTACGTCACCTCCACTGGATCAGGTGAGTCTACCTTCAGCTGTAGAGCTTCACCAGGCGGGATCTGAAGATGAGTGTCCACAGCTGAGGAGGAGAAACACCAAACATGAGACGTCACTACTTCAGATCTACTACTGGAGTCTCTCTGAGTAATCCAGGAGCTGTAGAGGAGGGTTCCTGGAATCTTTAAACTGTACACCTGTTTACTTTAGGCTGGTTAGTTCTTGTAGAAGTCTCTTTAGAAACCCCCTCACAGGTATAACGCTCTGTGTTTGTCCATTTCCTGTTACAGTAGACGCTCTATCACTGTTAGACTACAGTGCTGGTTACCCGGGTCACTGCGTGTGACTGAATGTGTTTGTATCGTGTCCTGAAGAGATTTTATGTAATGTGTCTTGGAGAGACGGATGTGTTTACACTGTGTGTCTCTAATGCCTCTCAGTCCTCCTCCTGAAGAGGTTGGAGTGATCAGATCTGTTTGGGGGTGTTTCTGTGGGCGGAACTTCTCCAGATTTAATCCTGATAGTCAGTGAAGAATGAAGGTGGAAACTTACTCTCAATCTTCAGCTGCACCTCGCAGAGTCCTGTACCATCACAGGCACACATGTACACGGACATCTTCCTGAAATCAGCTTCAGTGATGGTGAGAGAGAGATCTTCCTTCAGGTACTGATCATGGATCATCTGATATCCCTCCTTCACTGATCTACAGGACGTCTGATTACACTCAGCCAGAACATCAGTGGGTTTATGGAACACAGTCCATCTGACCACACCAGGACATCTCTCAGAGCAGGGCAGGGTAGCAGGGTGATGGAGCTTCACCTTCACTGAAGGAAGAGCTGATTCAGACCCTGAAAGAGAGAGGAAGAGGAGAGAGAGAGAGAGAGAGAGAGAGGAGAGAGAGAGAGAGAGAGAGAGAGAGAGCGAGAGAGAGAGATGAAAGTGTTACATGGTAACTCCTCCTTTAAAGTGATCAGATAATCTGAAGTGATCACATGATCATCCTTTAGAAGGTCCAGCAGAACTCCTGCACACTTACCAGCACTGAACACAGACAGCAGTAGGAGCAGCAGGTAGTGAGGAGCCCTGCAGGACGGCATGGTGACCCTGTCAGGACACAGATCATTTTCAGCTCTGGGGTTTGATCTATTTAGCAGCTTCTCCTCCAAGACTCCTATACGGTGAAACTACAGCATGATCAGATCTTTACTGAACACACATGTATCAGACTGACTGAATATGTATCAGACTTTACAGCAGATCAGAGCTCAAGATCCAGACCACGCCCTTCTTCAGCTCTACACCTCCCACACCAGACGCTCTCTACACCAGCCTCTGTCTCCCAGCTCTCTGTCCTCCACTGGCCTGTCCCTCCCTTCTTCAGCTCTACACCTCCCACACCAGACGCTGTCTACACCAGCCTCTGTGTCTCTCAGCTCTCCACTGAACTGTCCCTCCCTTCTTCAGCTCTACACCTCCCACACCAGACGCTCTCTACACCTCCCCTCTCTGTCCTCCACTGAACTGTCCCTCCCTTCTTCAGCTCTACACCTCCCACACCAGACGCTCTCTACACCACCCTCTGTGTCTCTCTGTTCTCCACTGAACTGTCCCTCCCTTCATCAGCTCTACACCTCCCACACCAGACGCTCTCTACACCACCCTCTGTGTCTCTCTGTTCTCCACTGAACTGTCCCTCCCTTCATCAGCTCCTTACAGTTTGTCCTTGTGCAGTCAGATGATGGAGGTTATGGGGTGTTATAGAGTCTGATCCAGTGAGGTCTGATCCTCCTCTCTTTTGTTTTACTCCAGAAACAAATGGAGCTCCTGTTCAGTAGGCAGTGAAGACAAATCACAGATCCACACATGAAGTGTCTCCACACTGAACACACACTTGCTGAATTTATCCTGCTCCAGAGCCGCACTATTCAGAGAGAGGCGTGGACTAAAGTCCCACTGTTGGAGCAAAGGGCAAACTCAGCTCAGCAGCACTGAGGGGTGGGTGGAGCAATCTTAAAATCAACAGCACTCTGAAGGAGGCGTCAACTGCATTGTTAGGAGGGAGGAGCAAAATTAGGAGAGTCGTAACGTTGGGAGCAAAGAGCAGGTGTAGGAAAGCAGCTCTGGTGGGAGGGATGAGCTAACCGAGGAGAGTCGGACTGGTGGGAGGGAGGAGCTAACCGAGGAGAGTCGGACTGGAGGGAGAGAGGGACAAACCGAGGAGAGTCGGACTGGTGGGAGGGAGGAGCTAACCGAGCAGAGTCGGATTGGTGGGAGGGAGGGACAAACCGAGGAGAGTCGGACTGGTGGGAGGGAGGAGCTAACCGAGCAGAGTCGGATTGGTGGGAGGGAGGAAGAAACCGAGGAGAGTCGGACTGGTGGGAGGGAGGGACAAACCGAGGAGAGTCGGACTGGTGGGAGGGAGGGACAAACCGAGGACAGTCGGACTGGTGGGAGGGAGGAGCTAACCGAGGAGAGTCGGACTGGTGGGAGGGAGGAGCTAACCGAGGAGAGTCGGACTGGTGGGAGGGAGGAGCTAACCGAGGAGAGTCGGACTGGTGGGAGGGAGGAGCTAACCGAGGAGAGTCGGACTGGAGGGAGAGAGGGACAAACCGAGGAGAGTCGGACTGGTGGGAGGGAGGGACAAACCGAGGAGAGTCGGACTGGTGGGAGGGAGGAGCTAACCGAGGAGAGTCGGACTGGTGGGAGGGAGGAGCTAACCGAGGAGAGTCGGACTGGAGGGAGAGAGGGACAAACCGAGGAGAGTCGGACTGGTGGGAGGGAGGAGCTAACAGAGGAGAGTCGGACTGGTGGGAGGGAGGAGCTAACAGAGGAGAGTCGGACTGGTGGGAGGGAGGAGCTAACAGAGGAGAGTCGGACTGGTAGGAGGGAGGAGCTAACAGAGGAGAGTCGGACAGGTGGGAGAGAGGAGCTAACCGAGGAGAGTTTGACTGGAGGGAGAGAGGGACAAACCGAGGAGAGTCGGACTGGTGGGAGGGAGGAGCTAACCGAGGAGAGTCGGACTGGTGGGAGGGAGGAGCTAACCGAGGAGAGTCGGACTGGAGGGAGAGAGGGACAAACCGAGTAGAGTCGGACTGGTGGGAGGGAGGAGCTAACAGAGGAGAGTCGGACTGGTGGGAGGGAGGAGCTAACAGAGGAGAGTCGGACTGGTGGGAGGGTGATTAGATCCTGACTGATAGATTATACAGTGTGTCGTTCCCATGTCTAGTAAAGATCCAGGCTGAAATCTGTGAACTGGTAAGGTCATGTTCAGTGGATCTACAGTGGATCTGAACGTGCTGGAGGAGACCGCCTTCCCATGACGTGCTACAGAACGATCTGCGCATGCGCTATGCAGAGCCGCTCTCCTTCCGGACCTGAAGAACGGAGCTGGTGGAGGAGTGTAGAAACCCGCCCGGATTGTTGGAGCTACATCATGTTTTAAGCTGGACTGACCGATAACCCGCTCACGGACACACTACAGTCTACACCGGACCAGAACCGAAGGTCCATGTGGATCTTAATCTACGGAGTGGAGGATCTCTGTACATGGAGGACACTCCGAGACCGGAACTCTGAATGTAGAGGAGGTCCTACTTACCGGACAGCGGGTCTCTGTTCTCCTTCAGGAGCCTTTGCGTTTCCCAGTCAGGCCGCCTTCTAGCTGTGGTCCGCCGCCTGCTCCTGGTTCAGCTCGGTGCCGTAGCCCGTTAGCCGTAGCCTTCCCTCCTGGTAGTGTTAGTGGACGTGTTAGGGTGTTAGGCGTAGTGTCGCCTTGTGTTGGGTTCGCTCGGTGGTGCCGGCTTTATCTACGGGTTTAGTGCGGGATCCGCGCTTATAGTCGGTTAGCTGTTGGTTCCCGGTGTAGCTCGGTATCCCCGCTTATAGTCGGTTAGCTGTTGATTCCCGGTTTAGCTCGGTATCCCCGCTTAGTTAGGTTTTCCCTCCTGGTTGCTTCATCTTCTGGATTTGCTCTGTGGCGCGGGCTGACTTTTATCTCCTGATTTTTGTACCGTGTACGTGTCTGGTAGTGACCGTGTACGCGTCTGGTAGTGTCCGTGTACGCTTCTGGTAGTGTCCGTGTACGCGTCTGGTAGTGTCCGTGTACGCTTCTGGTAGTGTCCGTGTACGCTTCTGGTAGTGTCCGTGTACGCGTCTGGTAGTGTCCTTGTACGCGGCCGGTAGTGTCCTTGTACGCGGCCGGTAGTGTCCGTGTACGCGGCCGGTAGTGACCGTGTACGCGGCCGGTAGTGACCGTGTACGCGGCCGGTAGTGTCCGTGTACGCGTCTGGTTGTGACCGTGTACGTGTCTGGTAGTGTTCGTGTACGCGGCCGGTAGTGACCGTATACGCGGCCGGTAGTGTCCGTGTACGCGGCCGGTAGTGTCCTTGTACGCGGCCGGTAGTGACCGTATACGCGGCCGGTAGTGACCGTGTACGCGTCTGGTAGTGTCCGTGTACGCGGCCGGTAGTGTCCGTGTACGCGTCTGGTAGTGTCCGTGTACGCGGCCGGTAGTGTCCGTGTACGCGGCCGGTAATGTCCGTGTACGCGTCTGGTAGTGTCCGTGTACGCGGCCGGTAGTGACCGTGTACGCGTCTGGTAGTGTCCGTGTACGCGGCCGGTAGTGTCCGTGTACGCGGCCGGTAGTGACCGTGTACGCGTCTGGTAGTGTCCGTGTACGCGTCCGGTAGTGACCGTGTACGCGTCCGGTAGTGACCGTGTACGCGTCCGGTAGTGACCGTGTACGCGTCTGGTAGTGACCGTGTACGTGTCTGGTAGTGTACGCGGCCGGTAGTGACCGTGTACGCGGCCGGTAGTGTCCGTGTACGCGGCCGGTAGTGACCGTGTACGCGTCTGGTAGTGACCGTGTACGTGTCTGGTAGTGTACGCGGCCGGTAGTGTCCGTGTACGCGGCCGGTAGTGTCCGTGCACGCGGCCGGTAGTGGACGTGTTAGCCCGATAGCCGTAGCGTCGTCTAATGGGTTGTTACTCGGCGGTGCTTGCTGTTCTTTATCTAGGGGTTTTGATTCTAATGTCGCGGAAACGTCGGGCAGTGTTGGGACGTGTTAGCCCGGTAGCCGTGCCTTTCTCTCCTGCTAGTGTACGTGGTAGTGCTCACTCGGTGGTGGTTCGGTGGTGTAGAACGCTGGATTGGGTCTGTTTGAGGCAGTTAGCTCGGCTCTCTGTCACAGACTGCATAGCTAAGCGGAACATTAGCCGTTATGGGGTGTAATTTATTTATTTATTTATTTATTTATTTATTTATTTATTTAACTGATCTGGAGACCAGAGACCCTGCCGGATGTTCAGCTCCTCCTGTACCTTCAGTGGGGATCGTGAGTTTCACTCTGAGTCATGTGGTAAAGGAGCAGTACATCAGGACGCAGCCTGACTGGAACTGCCTGCGGAGCTCTGTGGACTAGTAGGCGTGAGTTTGTTGTCAGCCACACCCTCTGCGGAGTAGTGGGCGTGTGTTTGTCAGCCACACCCATCAAAGCTCTATGAAGGAGTTCGACAGTGAAGTGACGTCA
>JAMWET010004535.1:0-56076 GCA_024036415.1 Prochilodus magdalenae
GTGGTGTGTTAGTGTGTGTTGTGCTGGTGTGAGCAAATTAGACAAACAGCAGTATTCAGGTTTGATTGTACCATTCCTGCAGTGAAGAGGCACTATGACCAACTATAGTAGTTTTTATATAATACTATAATATTTTCTATAATATTATAATATAATATTTTCATATTTGGAATCACAGCTCAATTAGAAAAATATTTTCAATCAAGATAAAATCCCACATCCCACATCATTTCCTATGTTTTAATCTCAATTTTGTTGTGATTGTTGTTTTGTTGAATTTTTACATTTTCTTAAGATAAATTACCCCACCTTTCCCATGATTACATTGTTACACCATTGTTACATTATTGTAATCTGAAAATTTCTGAAATTAGTGAGAATATATATATATATATATATATATATATATAGATATATATATATATAGATATATATATATATATATATATATATTATGATATATAATATATTATTATTTTAATTAGAAAGTAACTTTTAAATAAATCAATAATATTTTTGATTAAAAAACCATTACTCTAGTTTTTCTCCTAGATATGAGTCCTAGATATGAAGCTGAGTGTGAGAATGCATTGTAGCCAGATAATTAAGTTTCTTAGATAATTAGGTTTTTATTATGTAAACAGAGAATAGACAAAAACAGTAAGCAAGATGAAAAGTAGGAGGAGAAAGACAGGCAGTGTGCAAGCAAACAAATTAAATGGAGCAAGACATGCCAGAAAAGAGTCATGACAATATACACACAGTACACAAGGCTAACTATTAAGGTAAAGCAAGCAGAACAACAATAATGTCAAACAGGTAGTATAAGGAATGCATAAAATATAAAGAGGGAGCAAGTAAAACATTTATACACATACAACATCTTAATACCATATATACAGTAGAGCACTGTAGTAATTTACATCAGTAATAACTAGCTAATAATCCTATGCTGTGTAGAGAAGGCCAGGGTTCACCCAAGGGGATCTCCCTCCATGACCACTCCAGTCCCCTCCACTGCCCCACATCCAAACCCCTGCCCCCAGCCTGCTTCCTAGTGCTGTAAGGCTGAATTCCACAAATAAAGCCACTTTCTGTAGCAGTGAACATCAGTTCCTATCGAAGAGCCCACTATGGATTAGTGGAGTGAGGATCACTGCTGGCTCAGGCTGTTCTGGGCCGTAGACTTGGTCCTGCCCAGAGAAGGTGCTGATGGGATGCACGTGTGGGTTTTACACTGATAAGAATCAGGTTATATTAACCTCTCTGTTGACCCGTGTCTGTCAGTAGAAATTCTGATTGCACTCTTTCTATGAAGGCAGCATAGCTCAGCCTTAGTAAGGGGATCTAGGGAGGCCATATGGTACAGCAAAGAGTGGAGGACAGGTACGGATACTGTGCGTCACACTATGTACTGGATTTTATAAATGTGTAAATTCTTTTATATGTGTGAGAGAATGCAGTTTCTGTTAATCTAATTTAGCAGCAGTTATTTTATGGGCAATTATTTAACTATTTACAGTAAGACCATGACTTGATTAGTAAATTTAGAGCCTGGTAATATGGACAAAAATTATATCGTGATATTTTTTTTAAATCAGTCGGTATCAATTTTCATCATGCTAAATGTCAAATCATAACTTTCTGAAGTTTAGAGATATATTTTTGTATTCAAGGGTCACCTCTCTGGATTCCCCTGATACCTCCAATCTCCCAAACTCCATGTCTCAGAGCTCATTACCCGATGATGTCACTGTCCCATGTCCTGAACTGTCCCATGTCCTGAACACTTCATTTTCTTGCCCCCCCCACTTGTCTAAGTATTGATTATCACACACCTGCATCTTATTTCACCACCAGCATTTAAACCCCTCAGACACATACACACACACACACACACACACACACAAACACACACACACACACACACACACACACACACACACACACACACACACACACACACACACACACACAGTACTGCCAAACCCAATTTGCATGCTGAGCGTTTTCTCTTGCCTTCCCTGTTTGTCTTCTTTGGTTTTGCCTTCTCTTTGATTATGACTCTATCTCTCTCGGTTCTCCCCTTTGATATGGCGGCTGCTTTGTTTGGCTCTTCTGGTATTATAATCCACATTTGTTTACTGGTTTACACTTTTGTCTTTCCCCTTTGGATTTGTCTGCCTGTATCTCCTGCTCTCTGGTTCTCAACCCCGGCCGGCCTCTCTTGGTTATTTTCTCTGCCTTGTCCCCGCTGTAATGTTTGCTCGGTCCATGTTGTTGTGCTTTATTACCACTCTGTCTAATAAATCTCAACTGACTTTTAGCTAGGCCAACCAGCCCATCATTCATTAATCCATCATGGAAGAAAGCCAGTTTCCTAGGTTGGCTGTTTATACCAGCTATGAAAAAGGATAATCTTTAGCTGGTGACTAGTGCTACAAGTGCTAGGCTGTCATTTTACAGGTACTAAATTGTATAGTTTCTCTGCAATCTCAGCTTTAATATGATCAGCAAACATTAGCTGGTTTAGTACATCAGTGATGGATCATTCAGATTTATCACAGTCTTATCACTGCTACAGCATATCACAACACAAGCTAGCATAGATATTTGGATATCTCTGTCCTGGTAGATTTTAGGGGTGGAAGCGTATCCATATCTGATGCTGTCTGTGTAAAACAGCATTAACTGCGTTGTGATTCTTCTGCAAAGACATACAACATCGTCCTTTTAGGCCTGTTTAAACTGAAATCAGTGTTTATCTGTTTTGTTTGCTGTAGTTACAACTGAACTGCAATAATATCAGTTCAGCTGTAAGCTGGATGTGACAGCACTGTTTCATGTTAGCCAGTAGCTAAAAACAGCTAAAATTAGCCTGGGAAGCTAGCTTTTATCTCACCACATATACACCATCATTTTTACTATGATTTAAGGCTACTAAAGTTTGTTAGGATTGGACTGAATTTGTTTGTGATCAGTGCAGTTACATGCCACTTATCACTCACATTGGTCAAAACACACTGTGGAACGCTCCAGTCAAACAGGAATCACTCCACTGTTACCTCATTTCAGTCCTAACATGCTCTTTCAATCACTCTATGGCTCGTCTCAAATCATGTTAAAAATCTCAGAAGAGAGTAGTGCCGCTATTCTTACAGGGGAAATGCACCAGCGCCCTCTAGAAAGCAGAAGTGAGAGAATGGTCTATTATACTGAACATTTATCGTACCTTTGTTATTCTTTTACCATTTATACTTGAAGCACCAGACTTGAAGCACCAGACTTCTGCTGGTGTCAGGTTTACTTAGTTTTCCCACACATTTATGTTGAAAGGAATATAATTTCATTTAGGTTTATCCATCTCACCATCTCTAATCTATGGGCTTTCTTTAATGTGCTGTACGATAAAAACTTAAAACATCCTTTGAAAATAAATAAATATGTTGTTGAAGCACCAAATAACAAGAAATAAATCTCACCTGAGTATCTCCAGTTTACTGTGTGGACTCTTCAGTACAGCAGAGAGCAGTTCTACTCCTGAATCCTGCAGATTATTGTTACTGAGGTCTAGCTGCTTCAGGGAGGAGTTTACCAGCAAAGCTGATCCCAGATGTTCACAGGACTTCTTCCCAATTTTACAAGAAGGTAGTCTACAAAAGATGAACACATATGTTACAATAGTTAAAGGAAATTAGAAATTATGTATATATATATATATATATATATATATATATATATAGACTGCTCAAAAAAATAAAGGGACACTTTGAAAACACATCAGATCTCAGTGGGAAAAAATCATGCAGAATATCTTTCCTCATATAGACTGGGTAATGTGTTAGGAACGAAAGGATGCCAAATCGTTTGATGGAAATGAAAATGATCACCCTACAGAGGGTTTAATTCAAAGACACCCTGAAAATCAAAGAAAAACATGATGCAGCAGGCTCGTCCATTTAACCGAAATTCCATTGCAGCAACTCAAAATGGTACTCAGTATTTTGTATGGCCCCCACATGCTCCTAATGAGATGATGGATAGTGTCCTGGGGGATCTCCTCCCAGATGGACCAGGGCATCACTGAGCTCCTGGACAGTCTGAAGTGCAACCAGGTGGCGTCGGATGGCCCGAAACATAACATCCCAGAGATGTTCTACTGGATTTAGGTCAGGCGAGCCGGTGGGCCAGTCAATGGTATCAATTCCTTCATTCTCCAAGAACTGCCTGCATACTGTCGCCACATGAGGCTGGGCATTGTTGTGCACCAGGAGGAACCCAGGACCCACTGCACCAGCATAGGGTCTGACAATGGGTCTAAGGATTTCGTCCTGATGCCTAATAGCAGTCAGGGTGCTGTTGTCTAGCTGGTAGAGGTCTGTGTGTCCTTCCAGGGATATGTCTCCCCAGACCGTCACTGACCCACCACCATACCAGTCATGCTGAATGATGTTGCAGGTGGCATAACATTCTCCACGGCGTCTCCAGAGCCTGTCACGTCTGTCATACGTGCTCAGGTAAAACCTGCTCTCATCTGTGAAAAGCCTGTGGCGGATCTGCCAATTCTGGTGTTCTGTGGCAAACGCCAATCGATCTCTACTGTGCTGGCCAGTGAGCACAGGGCACCCTCATGAGGCCTGTTTCTGATTGTTTGGTCAGACACATTTACAGCAGTAGGGCTCTAGCAGTGCTCATCTTGTTCCTCCTTGCACAAAGGAGCAGATAGCGGTCCTGCTGAGGGGTTAAGGACCTTCTACAGCCTTGTCCAGCTCTCCTAGAGTAACTGCCTGTCTCCTGGAATCTCCACCGTACTCTTAAGACTGTGCTGGGAGACACAGTAAACCTTGTGGCAATGGCACATATTGATGTGCCATCCTTCAGTAGTTGGACTACCTGTGCAACCTCTGTAGGGTCCAGGCACCATGGTACTAGTAGTGACGCTGACCCAAGTCACCTGCAAACCTAGTGAAAAATCAGTCTTAAAAAATGAGGGGGGACAAAATGTCAATGACCTCGTCCTTTTAAACCATTCATATATATATATATATATATATATATATATATATATATATATATATATATATATATATATATATATATATATATATATATATAACTTATCTTTTTATAAATGATCTTTGTATTATATTTTGTATCTTCTTGGGTGGTTTCACTAAGCGACAGAATGTCATTACTGTGTTGCCTTTAGGAAAAGTGATTATGACAAGTGATTATAACAAGTTTATAACAAGTGATTATAACCAGCTACAGTAGTTTAACTCACTTTCACTTTTATTACACTTTTATTACAGTGCGTACAAATAATCACACAAAAAAAACGGCTCACTAATCCTGTTGATCTGCTAGGTAATGTATCTCCCCTAAACTCCAATTTCTAATCAGTTTTTTTGTGTTTTCTTGTCATCCTTTCATCCACTGTTGTCAAATCCTGGTAAGCCAGGGCACTAGAGAGCTAGATACTTTATCCAATTTAATATAAACTCAGTAATGACTGCTAATGTGTGGTAATGTAGTCGCAAGTGGTTGATGTCGAGAGGCTGCCACAAAAAATTCAGAGAGACACTCCAGTTGGGTCCAGTTGACTCCAGAATTCATTCCATTATTCTCCATTTTCCCACATGCTATCTTTCACACCCTGTAAGCCCTCCAACTACTTGGGGCATATCATCACCGGGATTACACATGAGAGCATGGGACAAAAAGTCAATTCACACAGTTCACCAGATTATTGACATATAAGCTCATACCATTTGACAATTTTCTTGTGTACACTTGAAGGTTTATACATAAAGGTTTTACACAAAGAGGTTTTACACAAAGCCAGCATTATGAATTATAATATTAACCGGATACGATCCAGGTATAGGAGTAGTAGAATGTTACTATTGATATGTCTGATGCCTTGACATCACACAATGTTAAAGCAAGTAAGTGTATAAAACAGTCTAAAACACTTGTTGTGCAGTGCTGTGGCCAAATATAATAGTGGGTCCTATTCCTGATCCTGAGGGGAGCAGAGATACTCCAGTTTCAGGATGAGGAATCACAGCAAAGAGGGTATGATTTACAGTAGGGTAAATGCTTTCATTTGTTTACTACTGCTCACTGAACTTATACCTTATACCTGGTAAACAAGTAAAAAAGTAAGACTGGCAGATCTAGTTTTCCTGTAACACCTCTGACCCCATGTACCCAGCCATCCCTTGTTCCAACCTCTGGCATCCAGAAAGAGGTCCCCGGAACAACTGAGCCTTTACCACCAGCTTCAAGAACAGTTTTTACCATAGAACCGTCAAACTGGTCACACCGGCAGCACCTACCAGAACATGACTACAACACTATAGACTGTTATTGACCTAGCACTTATCAGCCCATCAAATTACACACTGAGCTCCACTAGCTATGCACTTTAACTAGATCCATACTAGAACTATACTTGAACTAGGCCTTTAACTAGACCTCTATAAATGAACACCTGTGCTGGTTATTATATATACTGAACATCTCTACTGTCAGCTGTAGGCCTGTTTTAGCTGTTTATCTAAATGTAAGCTGCTATTTTCACTACTGTCATGCCTGCTGGTTCTCCTCTCACCTCTGATCTCCTGGACTCCATTTCCCATAATCCACCAACTGATGTCACGTGTCCATCCTTGCCTCGCACCCCAATCACACCCCATTGCCTCGCTCTGAGTCTCCTGAATATTGATTAGACACCTGACATTATTTAATTTGTTTGTTTAAATACTTCTCTCTCGCACTGACTCATTGCAAAGTATTGCCACTTTGTTGCATACTGAGCGTTCTCTCTCTGTTTGATCTTGTGCTACTCTGGCTTTGACTTTATTTTGATCTTCTGGCTTACTATTGTTTATTCCCTTTGGTAGCTCTGCCTGGTCTTATGGTCTGCTTGGTTTGACTCCTGCCTGTTTATTAATTCCGATTCAGTTTAGCCCTTGATTGTCTTTCCTTGTTCTTGGTGTTGCCGTGTTTTAGTACAAACCTCTTTAATAAACTGTGCCTTGCTTTTAGTTCAGCGCACGTCTGTTTACATGATCTGTTTGTCCATCGTCACAACTACTTGCGCTGTAAAGTATTATATATACAGATCTACTGTTTACCCCCACATACTTAATTGCACACCTGGCTACCCCAACATACCATACTTCCAATATGTACGAGAGATAATAGATTGGTTTTCCTATTGTTTCCATAACTCTCTCTTGTTTCCTCAAATATCTGTTGCTTCCTCATTAAGAGCCCAGACACTCAGTCTATGGTATGTTCTCCAGAATATTCTGACTTGCCAGAGGTGTTCCAAAAATCTAATGCCACCCAATTACCACCTCACAGGATTTATTACTGTGCAATCAATTTAACAGATAATCAAATACCCCCAAATTCTCATGTTTACCCTCTTACTCAGACCGAGGAGAGTGCCATGGAGGAATACATACAGGAGGCACTTGCCCAGGGTTACATACGTCATTCCACATCTCCCGTGCTCTCTGGCTTCTTTTTCATTAAAAGGAAGCATTGAGGTCTGAGGTAATACATACAATGAAGGACATACCGACTGCCTAAGAATGTTTTTTTAACAGCATGACAGTATCACATAGTTTGCCAATACGTAATCTCAAATATAGGGGAACACAATCATGTAAATGTTTTCCCAGGTAACTTGATTAAATAACTTAAATAAATATCAGGAGACAATTATGTTTTAGCAGCACTACCAGCATTATTCACCTAGAAGTAAGGTCTTTGTTTCTGATGCTGATTTGTTCTGTAAGTATAGTGTCAGTGATGCTGAGCCTTAAAATATCAGACATGATATGTTTATGAAGTAAGATGAAAGTCTGAGTTCACCAACATTAGCTACAAAATAAAACAGATCCCAAAAACGATCACCAGAAAGCTGTTTCTACCTCTGGCACTTTGTACACATCAGTCAGTCTTTATTTTTAGTTGTTTGTGATCATTATCTTGTTTCATATAATTTATTCTGGTGCCTCTGACAGGCAAGTGTGGGAGTGGAATTTGAGGGAATGACACTGAACCCCCTGCCAAACGCAGTTTTTGAGACTCAGTATTTCTACATGTTTACTCCTGTCACAAGGGGGACACAGGAGGTAGTCAAGTCACTACACAATTACATAAAATAAGTTATTCATTGTTATTATAGTCATTGTAGAAAGGCTGTGTAAGTTATCTTTCTAATTAATGGATTTTAATATTTTGATTCTGATAGCTGAGCGAGACAAGTAAAAAATATTTTCCAAATATCCATATCATAACGTCAATAGTATTAATATCACAAACTTTGTAAACGTCAATTTGCTACAATAAAATGCTTTGATCTCTGTTGTGATGAGTTCGGCAACATCATCTGCTAACTCTCTGTTGTGCTTATTCCAGCATACAGGCCGCTGCTGACCAGAAGCAAGTCAGCTGTAAAGTAGAAAAGGACAACATTCTGTAGAGGAACAATAGAGAGCATCCTGACCAGCAGCCTCACAGTCTGGTACGGCAGCTGCACCGCCTCAGACCAGACATCACTCCAGAAAGTGGTAAGGACTGCAGAGAGAATCATCAGGACCTCACTTCCACCTGTACAACATCTGTACCTGTCACAGTGCTGAAACACTCTGGAAAACGCTACCGCAGCATGCGGTGCAGGACTGCTTAAAGCCATTAGACTGCTCAACGCCATTAGACTGCTCAACGCCATTAGACTGCTCGACGCCAGTAGACTCCTCGACCCATTAGACTCCTCGACCCATTAGACTCCTCGACGCCATTAGACTCCTCAATGCCATAAGCCTCCTCAACACCATTAGACTGCTCGATGCCATTAGACTGCTCAACGCTATTAGACTGCTCGACGCTGTTTGACATGCAGATGTATCAGGACTGTTGAAATCTTGAACAAACATAATGAACACAAACATCAAATACTCAGTACTCATGTGATTCTCTATTAGGCCCACAAACTACTCAATCTATGCATATCAGAACTGTACACAGTATTATTAATATATATTATTTATTTCAACTCACATATCAATTTTTTTTAAATGCTGCTTATTTATGTGCAATAATCTCACTGTTTATTATAATCAAGAACTTTATCACTTTCCAGTGTTAAGTTTATAGCTACAGTGTGATGCTTACATTATATGTTACAGTGTGTAATAATATTATCACTTCGAAACATAGCAATATTTTTTTATATAAAGTGAAATATTTCTGTAAGTGCAAAGTAAAATTTTCTATTTGTTACTCCCCCCCTTCTATATTTACTTATGGTACTAGTATGTCTCGGGTGTTTGCACCATGTTCATGTTTGCACATCAGAGTTTGGAGAAATGCAATCTCATTCAGGTATGCACTCCTGTTGTAAAGTCTGAATCACAATAAAATTCACTTTGACTTTGAAGTAAGTTTGTTAAAATTGAATGGCCTTTGAAATGTATTCATTCAGTAATTAATTTACAGAAAACTCACCTGAGTATTTCCAGTTTACAGTTTGAACTCTTCAATCCAGCAGACAGCAGCTTCACTCCGGAGTCTTGTGGGTTTGTGTTACTGAGGTCCAGTTCTTTCAGAGGTGAGTTTGTTGATTTCAGAGCAGCATAGATCGTTTCATAGGAGTTTACGGTGAGTTTACAGCTAGTTAGTCTGCAAGACACATACATACAGTACACATTACAGTTTGGGCTCACAGGATTCAGAACATTTTAAACTTATGTAGAAATTACTAAATAAATGTAAAGAATACATTTTCATGATACACAATATTTTCAGTATGTTTCAGACATATGATAAGTTGGAACAGATAAAAAGGGTCCTACATTTTAAAAATTATTCTTAATACATATCCAAAGCAATATCTGTCCTATTGCCTAGCCCTAGAAAGTAGTATTTTTATTTTCAATTTGTGTTTTCTAGTTTTGCTAGTTTTGTGTATTTTGTTTTGTTCTTTTACATATTATTTTTATTCTGTTCCACATTAACTGCTTTTCATAAAAACGACTTAAAAAAAGTTTATGCCTCCATTCTAACTGTTTTACCGACTTATTTAACAAAGTTTCCACAACTCCTTACATGTATGCATATGTAGAATATAGGATGTTTAAGCAGTTTAAATTGGTATGTGGGGTGATACAAACAAAGTAATTTTAGTAATTATTAAGGACCCATAAAATTATTAATATGTTTTCTGTTCAGTTAATAGACCAACCTTGAATTTCTTATATCCACTTTCAGTTTAAGCCTACTGCCCATAGAGTGTCTGTACAATTTCACAATATTTTGTCCATAGAACAAATACAAATACTAGAGCCTCTGAACAATAGGGGTGTAACTAGATTAAAGCAGTAGTGAAATATTTAAAACATGAATGTCATCTCAAAATTCTATCATTTGCTGTTTTGGGCAGACATTAAAAACTGTTTTAACTATTTATCTGAGCCAAACCAATGTATTATATATTTTGAACTTGGAAGAATTGGTAGATTAAGGAGAATAGAATATCATAATGTAAACTGGTTCTTGACATCAGAACTAAAAAAATACGTCAAAAACAAGTTTATAATATTCAACATGCATGTGTTTGAAAATTATTATAGTATTTAATTTACAGCAGTATACTCCCTCTCCTTGCTGTCCATTTGTGGAATTGTAAATAAGATTTATTGCTTGTCTTCTACTGATGACATCATCAGTAGGGGCCTGTTTCAAAAGATCTAGCATGTTTCTTTACGATCTTCGAATCCTGTTCCATCGGCTATCTGTTTAAGCCATTACAAGCATTGTTGGTACATTAAATTATTCATTATGACGTTATCATGTCATGTAAACCAGCATTTTGTTTTTTGGAATAACCTATTAGATCTTGTGTTTTTTAGTTTTACCTTTTCCCAGCTACATTAAACAAGTAAACTGTACTTCCTTGGTGTGGTCAATGGAAAATGAGTTTGCTGCCTATCAAATTATGCACAGTATAAGGAGGACAGAACAGTAAAACGGTGATGCTTCATTGTTCATTATCTTGGTACTGCCTCGACAATTTTTCTTAAAATGGGAAAAAAGCAGAATACAATGTCTGACCATTCACTGAAAACAACGTCACATGTCTCATGGTCATCAAGACGCACGCGGGTCCACTACTAGTAATGCTGCTGCAATTGCCTGAGCAGAGACTAAAGCTGCCAAAGCACTAGCTGCATTTATAGAAAAGGAAATTGAGATGAAAGTACAGAAAGAACGCTTAGAAGCTGCACTGGAAGCTCTGAATTTGAAGAAAACTGCTGAGAGCCATGAAGAGTTCAGTCAAAATCTTGTCAGTCAGGTGGAGTCAGAGCCTCAAAGTACTTTAGAATGCACCAGAATATGTACAAGGGCTTTCTCAGTCTCATATCAGCTCTCAAAAGGAAGCAGATCCAGAGGACTCTCACCAAGACTTTCAGCAACCACCTGTGGTACAACAGCAAATAGACAGTACGCGCTTGCAGTATGTTCAACAGCCTAACATGAAGGGATTCAACAGCCTAACATGAAGGGATTTCCCAGTAAAGGAATCACCCAGAATGCACTCCTGCACTGGGATGGCAGAATATATATCAGTCAGCATACACCCCTCTAAGCAAAGAAAACTCCAGCATAAAAAAAAAGAACAGCAAAGTAGTTCTTGGGATCAAAGAGAGGCGTACGATGACCATAGCCTGCATGTTCCAACTTCCAGGAGCCCTTATCAAGCTGACACACAGCGAGAGCAGCAAGGTTATGGAAATTTGATGATAGCAAGGGAATTTGACGATCGACCTGAGAAGTACAGGGGCGAGCATCATTCATAAACACTGTTAGAGGGCTGAACTTGACAGAAAAAAGGAAGAAACTGACCTTTTAGTGGCTTGGCCGCCATTCAGCTGAACATGTAAAACGCATAAGAGCAGTACATGTGAATAACCCCAAGGAAGGACTCAGGTTGGCATGGCAAAGACTCAATGAATGCTATGGAGCTCCTGAAGTTATTGAGGAATTGCTATGGATGAGAGTAGACAATTTTTGGCCAAATCTTCAATAAAGACCACCTGAGGCTCAGAGAGCTTGGTGATTTGTTCAAGCAGCAAGGCTGGAAGGTGATTTACTAGGGCTTGCCTTCCTGGACACAGTCCGAGGTATGAACAGCATCATTTCCTGCTCTCCAGGAAAAATGGATGACACAGGGCTCTAAATACAAGGAAGAGTACAATATACATTTGAGTGTCGCATGAAAGTGCATGTATTTGGGAACAGTCCTTCCCCTGCTGTGGCCATATATGGTATAAGATGTGCTGCTCAAGAAGAAGAAACAGATTACGGCACAGATGCAAAGAAGTTTGTTGAAAGGGACTTCTTTGTTGATGATGGACTGAAGTCAGTGCCTACGGCAAGTGCTGCCATCGATCTTTTGAAGAGGGTACAGCAGATTCTGGCATGCTCAAACCTTCGGCTGCATAAAATAGTTTCCAACAACAAGTAATGGCAGCCTAACTGAAGATAACGCCAGTGATTTAAATGACTTACATTTCAGTGCAGACACGCTCCCTGTTCACCGTAGCCTTAGAATCAGTTGGGATCTGAAGGACACATTTACTTTTCAAGTATCAGATGAAAAGAGGCCCTTCACACGCTGTGTGGTCCTATCAACTGTTAACAGCTTATATGATCCCATAGGGTTAGTTGCTCCAGTTGTCATACAAGGAAAAGCCCTATTAAGAGATATTTCAGCAGATGCTGAAGACTGGGACACACCCTTACTTCCAATAAGACAGCAGGTTTAGGACAAGTGGAGGCATCCCTCCAGGAACTTCAACATCTTAATGTCCAAAGACCCTACACAAAGCTTGTATTTGCAGATGCTTCTGTACAGGCAATGCCTACTTAAAGATCTTGGACTCATCTGGACAGTATCACTCAGGCAAAGCTAGCTCCATGCCCAAAGCCACGACTGGAGCTATGTGATGCTGTGTTAGCAGTTGATGTTGCCGAACTCATCACAACAGAGGTCAAAGCATTTTATTGTAGCAAATTGACGTTTTCAAAGTTTGTGATATTAATACTATTGACGTTATGATATGGATATTCGGAAAATATTTTTTACTTGTCTTGCTCAGCTATCAGAATCAAAATATTAAAATCCATTAATTAGAAAGATAACTTACACAGCCTTTCTGCAGTTGCTCAGAGCTGGGATCAATCTCAAATAACCTCTCTCAGTTGTGCTGTAATTCTTCAGGTTCAGCTCATCCAGCACCTCCTCTGAGGTCACAAGCATGTAGGCTAAAGCTAAACACTCTGCAGGAGAGAGTTCCTTTTCTGAGTGATTCTCTGATTTTAAATATTTCTGAATCTTTCTGGATAAAGACTGATCATTCATTTCAGTGAGACAGAGGAACAGGTTAATAGATTTCTCTGAGGAAAGATTCTTTGTTGATATGATGCCTTTGATGTACCAAATTGTTTTCTTGATGCACTCTGAGCTCCTCACTGTTTGTGTCAGAAGGTCTTTTAAGAGCTGCTGATTGGACTTCAGTGAAATGCCCAGCAGAAAACGAAGAAACAGATCCAGGTTTCCATTCTCACTCTTTAAGGTTTTATTTATAGCTCCCCTCAGCAGCTCCTCCAGTGAAACACAGTCAGACCACTTTGTGTTCCGTGTCTTCAAACACTGTAGTTCCTCCATGTTCTTGCTCACATAGCAGTGAAACACATAGAGAGCAGCCAGGAACTCCTGAAAGCTCAGATGTACAAAGCAGTAGACCTTCTTCTGGTGAAGCACAGATTCTTCTCTGAAGATCTCAGTACAAATACCAGAGTACACTGAGGCCTCAGTGACATCAATGCCGCACTCTCTCAGGTCCTCTTCATAGAACATCACATTGCCCTTCATCAGCTGTTTGAAAGCCAGTTCAGCCAGTTTCAGAAGCATCTTTCTGTTGGATCCCAAGAGATCCTTTGAACTTCTCTCACCTCTGTCCTTATACTTCTCACTCCTCATGATGGTCTGAGTCCACAGGAAGTGTGAATACATTGCAGTCAGAGTTTTAGGGATTTCTGTATGACCTTGTTTCATTATTTGCTGAAGCACAGTGGCTGAGATCCAACAGAATACTGGAATGTGGCACATGATGTGGAGGCTCCTTGTTTTCTTAATGTGTGAGATGACAATGTCGGCTTGGTCTTGGTCACTGATTTCTCTTCCTGAGTATTTCCTCCTTCTGTGGGTCATTAAAACCTTGAATTTCTGTCACACGGGTTGATGTCGACTGAGAGGGGATCTGATTGGCTGCTGCTGGTCACGAGAGTTTTATCCAGATGAGAGCAGAGGGAAGGCAGCTCTCCTTTTGATGAGGTTTTGTTCATTTAGCAGGTCAACTGATGACACTTTGGTTATGTCGTTTACTTTCTCACACTGTAAAAAGTTCAGTGGGGATTCTGCTCGTCATCCAGACCATCAAATATGAACCATACCATCTTACACTCATCATAATGTTTCCAGATCCTCTGAGCTCAGGATGGAAGTCCACACACAGAAGTCCCTTGAAGACTGTACTGGTGATCTATAATCAGGTTCAGCTCATCGGAACTGAAACACAAACATCAAAATCTACATCCTGATTGGCTTGGCTTTTCCTTCAGCCCAGTCCCCAGAAATGAACTTCTGCACAAGAGTGACTGTTTTTTTTCCAATTCCAGCAATGCCTTTAGTCATCACAGACCTGAGCTTTTGTACTTGTGGACTGTTATCTTCTGTTCTTTCTTCATGTCTGTCATCTTCAGTTATTAAAGCTCTAATGTTGTCTTCTTCCATTTCTTCTACAGTGCACTGTACAGGTTTAAAGATATCTAAGCAGTTAATCGGTGTATCCTGCCAGTGTTGGTTCTGGAGTTTCTTTTCAATCTGTAAAACTTCATGTTCTTCATTCACTCCTTCACTCTCTCCCTCTATGATGTAGAGCTGAGTGTAAATCCTGTTCAGAAGGGTTTTATTCTGATGGGTTTTAAATCCCTCAAATAGGCTCTCGTATCTGTTCTTCATGCTGGTTTTGTGTCTCTGTACAACTCTGTGCAGGACATCATCCACTGGTCGGCAGTAGTCCTGCTTCATGGACTCCTCTGTGTGTGGATGTAGTACAGGACGTGTCTTAGACCTCTTTCTGCAGAGGGGACATGCAAAGTCTCCTGACTGAGCAGGCTGGTCCCAGTAGCTGTTGATGCACTGTCTACAGAAAGTGTGTCCACAGTTGATGGAGACTGGATCTGTCTGAATCTGGTCACACACTCCACACCTGGACTGATCCTGGAATGGTACATCCCTCCCACAGCTACAGAATGGAATGAGAGAGAATGGAAGAGTGATAAGTGTGAGACACAAGAAGTATTTAAAGGCAGAAGCAGGATTACACAAACACACACACACCCACCTCAATCTACATGGAAAAACTCAATATCCTTTGCTGTTAATCTAGTCACAACATTTAGACTGTGCTTAGGCCTTAAGGAGCAACATATTCCAACTTGCTGGCATTTTTACAAAGTTGTGTAGGTTTATGTTTAACAGTAAACACAGAAGCTTTATGGAAAGCTTGAACCTTCATAGCAACCATCCAAGCACAAAGAGGAGTTCTTGTTGCTTCTCTGAAGTGATTCGGCAGCAGAATCCTAATTACACTCTTGAAATGTTTTCATGAATTGAAAACCCGGCATTAGCACTAGTGATGCACAATGTATCAGCGGCTGGTATATTATTTGCCGAAATATGTATTTTGTCAGTTATGGTCACTGGTCCAATATTGAGATTTTAGTCTATATTACAGCCGATAACTTTCCGCCTTTTATTTTTTATTACTATTATTATTATTATTTTGCACTGATGCATGTACACTTCGGCCCCAGCGCTGCGGAGAGAACATGTCTGCTGTAAGTGTTTCAGTGTAAACAAAACTGCTGTAACTTCATTACTAATTATACTACAGGTTATACAGGTAAACTGTCTCGACAGTCACTACAGCTAGCATTTATACCTAAAACATTTAAAGAAGATCTGGGCTACTGGGGATCTACTGTACTCCAGTCTACATTCTCTCTTTAACTGATCTTTAAATCTCTTAATTCACATTTTAACCAGTGACCCATATTTCCACTATAACTGAAGACAGGTGGGGTTTAAATCCCCAACTTACTCACTCTACTCTTCCCTCCACAAACTCAACAATTATAGCCAGCTTTACTCAGGCCTGGAGTGGGACTTTTCACTAGAAGTGACTTGATGCAGACCAGCCCCAAACGCCACACAAAAACATGCTACTGATCTGTGATTTCATTATACCAGACTGTAGCCAGTTTCTACCAGCAGTGTACATTCTGTCTACATATTCCAACACTCCACCTTAATACAACACTGCAGCAACCAAACAGAAAGCTGGATTCGGATAAACACAAACACCTGCACTACAGAAAGAGAGGCAACTTGTGCCCAGAGAAGATGAAACTGGTCAGAAACTGACGGGTGCTTGCAAATAAAATAAAGCTGAAAAGTTTTATTATAAAATGGATTTCCTAAGTCAGTAAACAGGTCCTGTAATTAAATGACAACAGCAAAGTAACAGCAACTGTACTCTACTGATTTTAATACTATTAACACACTGTATGTTTGAACTATACTCTATAAGTCTTAGGTATTGTTAGTCTTATTACAGACATTCATAGCTATATACACACACTTCTGACTATGACTGATGGTAGGCAGAAATTAAATCTCTCCTCATGTCATTTCATATAAGCCTTATATCTCATGGCCTCAGGAGAACCAGACACATTACTTACATAAGATGATGATGCAAGTAAACAAACTATCAGTGAGAAGCAGAGATGAGGTTAAAGCGCAAAAAAGCAAAATTCTGCTGAAACCTAGTACCATTATTTTACCTTCACACAGCAGGAAACAGAGGTGCACATCTGATTTTCACACCACATCCTTTTTTAAAATTTAGAACCATTTGTGCTTACACACAAAGGAATCTGTGTACTGCATTTAACCCATCTGTGAAGTGAGACACCCACATATATAAACCAGAGGTTTCAGTTTCTTTTCAGCAGCATCACAGGAGCAATCACAGAGTTCCAAATGCTGACAGCTGGGCTACTAACAGAGACTGTGTTTGAGCTGGCCGTAGAGGAGCACAGTATTCAGCAATGGCCAGTTATTTAATCGCATTCTTTGTTTCTTTAAACTATGCTTTCATATTGTGAACTTTTATTTGGCATGACAGCCTTCTTCTCCTAATCACAATAGGTGCCTCTTCATTTTATTTGTTTGCATACATCAGTATAAACGTTTATGAATTCTTGGCAATATTTAATTGTCAAATGTGGAGTTGGACTGACATAAGCTGCATTCTGATTTGGCTGTTACGATTGAGAAACACTGTCACATTTCAGACACTTACTATGTGGTGCGACCATAAAATGACCACTTTGGGACTTTTATACAGAAAACAATTCAAAGATAGAACACAGCATAATATACCTATTTGCCAAGGACCCATGAAAGCCGCAGGCAAGTCTGTAATTCTTTCTCAAAAAATTAAGTTTAAGTTTAAGTAAGTTTAACTATTAAGTAGTTGCTACATTTAGGTATCATGTGGTGTGAACTAAAAATGTATAAATATTACTTCTAATATATATTTTGATTATAAATTTAATATTCTTTTTGTGAAAGCTAGCTTGTTTAGTTTAGGTGGCCTGTAAATTTGAATTGAATTTGAAAACATGTCATGCGACCAAACATCATGTGGTGTGCCCATTGCAGAGTGTTTCTATGACATTTCATATTTATGTCTTGGATTGGCAGTTTCTGTGCATTTAATGTCGTTGATGATTTACAAACATAAATTACTTTATTGTAGGATTTTGGAATAGATTTTAATGCAGTATGGGTAATTATTCTAATATTTCAGGAATACATTTAAATTTAATATCCTAAGAAAAAGCCAAACAATAATATAGCACATGTAATTTCAGTCCTGCCATCACTGTACTCATTTGAAATGCAAACTATAGCAGAAAATTTCACTCATCAGAACCAACAGACCCAGAGGTTGTTTTAACTGCTGTAGATTGGGAAAATAGTTGAGATGTACACAGGATGACAATGGTGGTGCCATAAAGTGATATGCACACCTCGAGTACACCTGAGTCATCAAGGTAGTCTTTGAGACTTAAGCAGCAGGTTTCTGATTGTAACCTGTGATGAGCTTCCATATGCAGGCTTGAAGTTGTGAAAGAGGAAGACTAGGTTAGCTCTATGCACCAGTTGGGTGAAAAGAATTTATTTGCATGGCCACAAACTGCTAATCTAATATTGAATATCTAATAACAGCTAATATCTACTGGAAGAAAGATGTTCATGCTTTCATCTCAGAACCAGAGCCAACAACTCAACACTATTGTAAGTTGAGCAGCCAAGACAGGGCAAAGCTCCCCACTTTCACACAGACATTCCTGATATCCATTATAGCATGATTATTTTAAAGTTTCATAAAATATTCACAATGTGCAATTAGCACAAAGACAATAATTGATCATTGATAATTAACTGAATGATTCTGATTAAAACATAAATAAATGTTTAGGCGAAATTATGCCATTTGGCGCAACCACTCAGCATGAGGTGCAACCAATAAAGTATTAAAAAAATTAAATGTCTAAAACGTGGATGAAATATTAATCATTATTACATTATTTATATTTATCACTGATGCAGTATACTTAGGTCAACAGTATTTTTGAAACATTCGTTTTATGTGTAAAAAAAATATGAAGAGAAAAAATAAGAGATCATCTTTTACATTTACATTTACGGCATTTAGCTGACGCTCTTATCCAGAGCGACTTACAAGGTTAACCACATTACAGGTAGGCCAGTGTAGTGTTAGGAGTCTTGCCCAAGGACTCTTATTGGTGTAGCACAGCATAGTCACCCATACTGGGATTCGAACCCCAGTTTCCCACGTGGGGTGGTGGCTACTTGGTGGGTAGTGGTGTTATCCGCTGAGCTACACCAACCACTATTTTACCAAACTATTAAAAATTTTTCCTTTGTTTCTAAGCACATACAATACTTAGACCATGTAAGATAAATAATAAGCCTTTGAAGGAAATGAATACATTTTAAGATACATCAATGTCGCACCACATGGCATTGTGTAAGGCCACGGTCAAAATTCCCAAAACTCCCTTTTGCTGAGTATGTTTGATGAAAATAGCCAGAATCGCTGCAGCAGGCACTGAAGACTGCAAGGGACCGTCTGTAAAGTACTGTTACTGTTTTAAAACATACAAGATTCAGAGACATGAGGAGGCTGTTGATTTATAAAGAGATGACATACAGATCTAAAATCACAGTATACAGTGACTCATCTGACAAACTACAACCATTAGTTAGGTAAGATGTGAGTGGGTTGAATTTTAGTTAGTTTTCAAAGGTATTAAATGAATACGATGAGACATCCATATAATGTACAGATCTAAAATCACTTGTAGTGTACAGACATCCATCTGAAACATACTACAATCTTTGTTTTTAAGACAATCGGTGGTTAATTTTAGCACATTTTAAAAAGTATTAAATTAGTATTATGAAACATCCACATGATGCACAGATCTAAGATTGTTTGTAGTAAAAGAAGACACATCTGGAAAATGTACTACAACTATTATTTAATAAGATATACTGTTGTTGATTTTTATTTAATTTTTTTAAAGTATTGAACACTGTGAGACATCCATAAGACATACAGATCTAAAATCACTTGTAGTATACAGTGACCCATCTGACAAACATATTACAACCTTTAGTTTGGTAAAATATACCATGACTGATTTTTGTTAATTTTTAAGTAATTTTAAGTAATAAATTACTACTATGATAGACCCATTTCATGTATAGATAAAGATAATGGAATCACCACTCTTGGAGGAAGATCTTTCAATTGTTTAATTTTCTAGTCACAACTGTGTTTTTAGATACACCAGAGATTTTTGACTGGATTAAGATCTGCAGGCCATGGCATTGACCCTGTATGTCTTTCTTGAAGGAATGTTTTTGCATCCTTTGCCCTATGGCAGGATGCATTATCATCTTGAAAAATGAAGTCATCATCACCATTTATTCATTTCAGCTTTTGCTAGAACTTCATATATTTTTACACAGTATTTTTGCAATTTACACCTAATTAACGTACCTACAAAAAACACAGTCTACTAAAAGTCTTTAACACAAATGTAACCCACATGAAATATGGAGCTACTGGAACCACATATATCATTTAGAAGTGAAATAGCTTGTAGCATCCTAAAGAGGGCGCTATACACTGTCCATGCGTCTATAGGAGTAAAAGGTTCTGTCATTTTTTCCTTTTAATGATGGAAGAGCCATGTGTGCAGGGTGCTCCAGAAGCTAATTTACGTATTTCAGCTGTAATCCCTGAAGTTTCCATCGAATTTTGGAGCATTTGAAGAGAGCTCCGATTGTTTTTTTTTTTTTGCTAGAGACAGAAATTCCTTCTTAGACGACAGATAAGACATTAAGCATATTATTTATCCTGCCCAGGCAGACAGGTCATTAAACACAGCTTACTGACAGCAGTAAGCTAAATTCCTTCTCTGCATACATTCAAGGATACGAACTGGATCCTACCTCGGATCAGGAACCACCTATTTAAGGGACAGTGTGGTTTTCCATTTAAAAGACTTATTCCAATTCATTTTCTTTTTGGTGAAAGAGCCCTATTTTATTTTTTTTATTTTCTTCATTTCATGAAACCAGCGCTGAGTGTTTACTGCATTGTTGTGAAACAATAAATGTGTTCATCTTTCCACTTCCCATCTAGTCTCTCTGACTTTAAGGCATACCACTGATTGAACCTAGTTAGATGTTAGTGCCCCTTTGATTATTTTTAGTAAGCACAGGTGCTACACAAACACAAGAAGATCAAAATGTCGCTCTGAAATGTTAGTCTCTATATATTTTGAAGCATTTGTGTAAAACAAGGTACAATTTTGCCTAATAAAAAAATTAACCTAACTGACAATAATTGACTCAGACAGGACCCTATTTATACACAGAAGTGGGCAGTGCCGTGAAATGAATGGTTCCTTAATGTTTCCTTAATAAAGAAAATGATTCTATATGTTACCATGAACAATCAAAGAACCATGTGCACGAAAGGATTCTTCAGATTCATGGCAAATGTGCTATAGCAGGTTCGATCTACAACTTTGTGAAATGGTTCTATATTGCATCAAAAAGAGTTCTATTGTTACAAGCGTGAAGTTAAGATAACTTAAACAAAGAAAGAAGTTTTGATAATTTTCCCGTAGTTTTTGCAAGACGTGTCTTTGTATGTTACACACGATTTTTAGTCTGTATATCATATGAGTACCTTTATGACAGTATTATGCCATCACAACCTTTTCAAATTATTTTGCACTGGCTGCTACACAAAAGGTTGTAGTATGTTCGTCAGATGGGTTTCTTTACACCACAAGCAATATTAGATCGGTATGTCATTTGAAAGTCTCACAGTAGAATTACATTATATATAAATATTAATTTAATTCAATTAATTAAATTGTGGTATGTTTGTCAGATGGGTCACTGTATACTACTATTGATTTTAGATTTGTATGTCATATGGATTTCTTACAGTATTAATTAAAAATTCTTTTTAAAAATAACTAAATATTAACCACAGTACATCTTACTAAGCTAACGGTTGTGCTATGTTCTGCAGATGGGTCTCTGTATACTACAAGCAATATTAGATGTGCATGTCATATGGATGTCTTACTTATGATCCTTATAAAAATTAACTAAAAGTCAACTATGGGATATTTTACCAAACTAAAGGTTATAGTATGTTTGTTAGATGGGTCTCTGTATACTACAAGTGATTTTAGACCTGTATGTCATTGGAATGTCTCATAGTAGTAATTTAATACTTATAAAAAATAATAATAAAAAAATTAACCACAGTATATCTTACCAAACTAAATGTTGTTATATATATATATTTGAAACAGTAATCGCACATAAGAGACGGTCCCTTGATGTCTTCGGCACCTGCTGCAGTAATTCTGGTTATTTTCATTAAACATACTAGGTAAGCGGGAAGATCAGGAACTTGAATGAAATATAATGACTGTTGTTTGTTCCCTGATTTACCACAACTTAGAAAATGCTGTTTCAGAGACCTTTGGATGTTGTCTTTGAGCGGCAGGAGGCGTGAAAGGCGAATATTTGTCAAATAGCCAATATCATCCTAACTTTACTGAAGTGTGCTAATATGCTTAAATGCTGACACTAATCATTTCTAACGCCAAACTCCTGATAGACCCGTGACCAAGCTAAAGCAGCGCTCCACCTATGGTGGCTGGCAGTGCCCGTTAAAGGCCTACCGTAACACACAAATGCTACTGGTTACACTTTAATTAAGCTCCATGAGTATAATCGCCTCTATATATGAGAAGTACTATATACATAAACTTCATGTGAGCGTGACTTACTCTATACTGTACCACTTCTAATAAAACAAACGAGAAGGATTATAACAGAAAACATGCCTTCTTTAATTTCCAGCTTAACCACTGGTGTGTTGCAGCAACCTCTCGCTGTGTAACTCAGGTCTATGTGATGCACAGATCATGTAAATGATGTATTTCTAATGACTAGCTAACACAGCGTGGCTGGCAAAGCAAAAAAAAAAATCTGTGTTATTTTACTGTAAATATTGTATTATTCAGGAAACTGCTGATGCAGAGCACATCACATTATGTTTAGTAAGAGTTTGAAGGCAAATGTAAAACTGCTTTGTTATAAAATACAGTTTAACATCTGCAAGTTTGGATGAGTAGAGAAGTGAGAGGGGATTCAGGTAAATGTGCTTGTGGCTGCATGTTACATACACATGATAAAGAAATTTTTATGTTTCACTCACTCTGGGTCAGAGGGTACAGGTCTAGTGCTGAAATTATAAGGATGCCCCATGGACGCATCACTCTTCATAGACACACAGCTGGCCACAGAAGAAACTGATCTCTGGGTTTCAGTCCTGCTAACATTAAAGAGGTCGTTACAGTGTGATTTACAGCATGTATTTCTGAACAGTTTTACAAAATATGATCCATTTCAGAAAAATTTACTTTCATATTGTAACAGGATTCATTACTGTCTGGATGTCACTAAAGTTCTAAATCACTTTTTAAAAGCCCACATTTCTACACCAGCTGGAGACTACAGTGAGAAAATTTCCTTCCAGCACTTTACTGAGAAATCACAGTCCATATAATTTAAAGGACATGTCAGCATCTCTGTCTTTACTCCCGACAACACAACCAGATATGCTGAACTAATTCATGTGATTTGATAAACAAACAGACTAGAAACTAGATTTTGAGCCAGTAAACCAAAAAATATTATTTCAGCAGTAAAACTGATGTTAGGTGTGTGCTGTGGTGAGGGTGGGGCTAACTAGGTTCAAAGGTGAACACAGTAGAATGTGTAGTGATGTACTGGATTCTGTTGTTTGCAAAGTTCGGTTTTAGGCTTTCATTAAGCTGCATGAGTATAATCGCCTCTGTATGAGAGAAGTACTGTATATTACTGTTCATGTAAGCGTGACTTACTCTGTCCTGTACCACTTCTAATAAAACAAACGAGAAGGATTATAACAGAAAACATGCCTTCTTTAATTTCCAGCTTAACCACTGGTGCGTTGCAGCAACCTCTCGCTGTGTAACTCAGGTCTATGTGATGCACAGATCATGTAAATGATGTATTTCTAATGACTAGCTAACACAGCATGGCTGGCAAAGCAAAAAAAAATCTGTGTTATTTTACTGTAAATATTGTATTATTCAGGAAACTGCTGATGCTGAGGACATCACATTATGTTTAGTAAGAGTTTGAAGGCAAATGTAAAACTGCTTTGTTATAAAATACAGTTTAACATCTGCAAGTTTGGATGAGTATAGAAGTGAGAGGGGATTCAGGTGAATGTGTTTGTGGCTGCATGTTACATACACATGATAAAGGAAATCTTTATGTTTCACTCACTCTGGGTCAGAGGATACAGGTCCAGTGCTGAAATTATAAGGATGCCCCATGGACGCGTCACTCTTCATAGACACACAGCTGGCCACAGGAGAACCTGATCTCTGAGTTTCAGTCCTGCTAACATTAAACAGGTCGTTACAGTGTGATGTACAGCATGTATTTCTGAACAGTTTTACAAAATATGATCCATTTCAGAAAAATTTACTTTCATATTGTAACAGGATTCATTACTGTCTGGACGTCACTAAAGTTCTAAATCACTTTTTAAAACCCCACAAATCCGCACCAGCTGGAGACTACAAGGAGAAAATGTCCTTCCAGCACTTCACTGAGAAATCACAATCCACATTGTTTAAAGGACATGTCAGCATCTCTGTCTTTACTCCCGACAACACAACCAGATATGCTGGACTAATTCATGTGATTTGAAAAACAAACAAACTAGAAACTAGCTATTGAGCCAGTAAACCAAAAACTAATGTTAGGTGTGTGCTGTGGTGAGGGTGGGCCTAACTGGGTTCAAAGGTAGAATGTGTAGTGATGTACTGAATTCTGTTGTTTGTAAAGTTCGTTTTAGGCTTTCATTAAGCTGCATGAGTATAATCGCCTCTGTAAGAGAGAAGTACTATATACTACTGTTCATGTAAGTGTGAAGTGGTGAAGTGGTACTGAACCACTTTTAATAAAACAAACAACAAGGATTATAACAGAAAACATGCCTTCTTTAATGTTCAGCTTAACCACTGATGTGTTGCAGCCAGCTCTTGCTGTGTCTCACTAGCTAACACAGAGGAAGTGTGGGCTCATTCTGAGCACATCAAATTGTGTTTAGTAAGACTTTCAAATGCAAAATGATGTTAAGGTATGTTAAAAGTTTAACATCTGCAAGTTTGGATGAGTTGGTAAGTGAGAAGTGAATGTTTATGTGGCTGCATGTTACTTACACTTTAGAAAAATGTATTTCTCTGTGTTTCACTCACTCTGGGTCAGAGGGTACAGGTCCAGCGCTGAAATCACTTTTTTAATGCTAACATTAAACAGGTCTTATAGTGTGATGTACAACACACTGTATGCTGGCCTAATTAATGGGACCAGACAATTCTTTAGGTGCTTTTTTGCAAACTCCAAATGGGCTTTCATGAGTCTTCTGTCTGTCCATTCTGCCATAAGGCCCAGATTAATGGAGTGCTTCAGTGACCTTCTGGAAGATTCCTCATCTGCACACCAGATCTTTCCCCATCTGCACACCAGAAAGTCCTTTCTGCCCCAATTACTTAGTTAGATGGGATGACTAGCTCTAGGAGGAGTCCTGGTTGTTCCAAACTTTTATTCAAGAATTATGTAGGACACAGTGCTCATGGAAACTTTCAGTGCAGAAGAAATGTTTTTGTAGCCCTCACTACATCTGTGCCTCCAGAGCATTCTGACTCTGAGCTCTACAGACAGTTCTTTCCTCCTCATGGCTTGATGATTGCTCTGATATACACTGTTAGCTATTAAACCTTATATAGACAGCTGTGTGTGTTTCAAATCATGTCTAGTGAACTGAATTTACCAAAGGTAGACTCTAATCTCAAAAAAATCACAGACGATCAAGAGAAATGGGAGGCCCCCAGAGCTGAATTTCAAGTGTCATAGCAAAGAGTTTGAATACTTATGTCAATGCAGTAATTTAGTTTTTTTACATGATTTAGTTTCAACATGACAAAATGTGAAGCAAGTGAAAGGGTTTCAAGGAATTTCCCAGTGTAGTTTGTAATTTGTAATGCTATTGATACATGTACAAAGACTGATGTGTGATGACTTCTAGGTGGTGGGGGAGGAGTATTTGTGGTTGTTACATACACATCATGATAATGTATTTCTTTGTTTCACTCACTCTGGGTCACAGGGTACAGGTCCTGTGCTGAAATCAGGACGCTTCCCAGGAGGAGAAGCTGATCTCTGGGTTTCAGTCCTGCTAACATTAAACAGGACTTTACAGTGTGATATACAACATGTATATTTCAGAACAATTAACTTTCATATTGTAACAGGATTCATTTACTGCCTCCCATTTCTGTGTCATTTTACTGTGAAGTTTTTTATTTTTCCTGAAAGAAAAAATGTAATATCTGCAATTTTAACCAGTGAATGTACATTAGTAACACACCAAGGTTTTAATGTGAAAGCACAGGGATTGGAATCAGAATCTAAATTTAATGACCTAGTGTGTTCACACATGCAAGGAATTTCTCTTTGGTTACATTATTTCACAGAGCACAAAGAGTCTCTCTCTCTCTGTCTCTCTCTCTGGAGAATGCTTATGTGATTGCATGTTACATACACTCCATGATAATGGATTTCTCCTCCAGCATCATCATATTAACTCACTTTGAGTCAGAGGCTCCTTCTGTACTGCTGAAGTGATGGGGATCCATCATGATGTTCTCAGTCACAGACACGGTAGGACAGTGGACACACTGCTCTCTGCTCCCTTTGGAGGTTTCATATTAAAGCAGGAAGAGGATATGACATTAAAGCTTATAATGAATATGTGCTAATATGTGATCAAGAAATACATCTGATAATATATGTAAAATAAATAGATGAAGTTCAATAATTCACTTCAGAAGTTGAAACTGCCACATCATCACATCCTGTACTGTTAGATATTGCACACGTAGGATACTACACAAGTAGGAACGTACACTACAAGCAAGACATTATACACAATAAAGAAAATAGATTTTTTTTATATAGGGGAGATCAAAGTACAAACTTCTGAAGAGCCAGTGTGTATAAAACCTGACTGATCCTGACTTCACTGATACAAACATTCACTGTCTGCTGTGTAGTTTTAGTGTTTCAGTATCAGCCATCTTGTAGACCAGCTTAAAAATGTGATGTACAACCAAGTAACATTAAAGAATCAACAACAGATACAAACACACAACTTGTACAACTCTTCTGATCCTCTACTGGCATCTTCGTCTTAAACTTTACTTTCAGTTTTGTCTCACTGAGACCATTTTCATCTGTTTCACCACCTGACCTGATGCTCCTGACTCGTCGTTTAGTTACCTTGAAGAATCAACAGAACATTTCACCCATATAAGTTCCTACCCTGTCCTTCACTCTGCAGAGAGACGCATCTCCATTTTACTCCTGAGCAGCAGGACCATTCCAGAATTGGAGGACATTTTCAGTCCCACCCATGAAATTTCAATTAATCCATGCACAGAACTCTAAAACATGCATGTCATGTGTAAATAACAAATAGCTTTCAAACACCGCCTATTTTTTCTTGTCTCCCACATATTGGATCACCAACTTTCATATCAAATTTAAGAGTTAAAATAAGTTTAAATCTGCCTTTTTGGTATGGTTCTGCTGAAATGCATGATATTGCCAAAAGTATTCGCTCATCTGCTTATACTCGCAAATTAACTTGAGTGATAGCCTATTCATAATCAAGAGGGTTTAATATGATGCCCGCCCACACTTTGCAGCTTTAATAGCTTCATCTCTTCTGGGAAGTCTTTCCACAAGGTTTGGGAATGTGTTCGCATGATTTCCGACCATTCTTCCTGAAGCGCATTTGTGAGGTCAGACACTGATGTCGGACGAGAAGGCCTAGCCCACAGTCTCCGCTCTAATTCATCCCTAAGGTGAAGGATTAAGATTTCATTTCACTTGAATTAAATTGCTGAGCAAAACTCCTGAACAACAACCCCATACCATAATAATCCCACTCACAGCTGACGACGGTGCCTCCACACACAGATTCATTGCTCATTTCCACCAAGACAAAAAAATACGGGACTCCTCACTGAAGATGCTGCGATTCTGAGTCACTCATGACAGTCTGGTATGACACTATTGCAGTCTTTGGTGGCGGTAATGTGGTGTTATGGACAGTTGTTGTAACGATCTGCATGCATGTAGTCCTGCGTCGTGCAGCATGTCTGCTCACGATGCCAACATTAAGAGGATGACACATGGAGGACAGCACTGTGCACTGAATGTCCACAATTGTGACTGTTGGGTCATCCTGCTCCGTGGTTTGTGCAGTTTGTGCCTTCTATCCACAACTGCTGACAGTATGCTATGGTAAAGCCCACATGAATGGTATGGCACGCAATAGGTCAATAAAACCATCCCACTTCCAATGCAACCCCCCTCCAACTCTTCCAACTGGTCAAATGGCTTCATATCAGTGCATCAGCTTTATATTTGTAAATAAAGAAATTAGTAAAAAGAAAGGTGTAAAAGTTGAAAGATAGATTTAAATTAGTATGAACCGTATATTTACATAATTTAAATGAGTATTTCATGTGAATGTGACTTAGTTTAGTTCTGACACCTAAGGTTGCACTGTTCAGTCTTGAAAGTGATCTAGAACAAGTTCTAAGACTATATTCTCACCTTCCCAAGCACGGCACAAAGCTAAAGTGAAGTAACATTACTGCTCAGAATGATGCAGAATTATTGGTCAGGTTGTAAATAATAATAAATTATCTGAGATTTGAGACTGAAGATGGAGAGACTGGAGGAAAATTGACTCTTGTGTTTCGTACATCAGAAACTGAGCTAACCGGATAGCAGAGGCCTACAGTGAACTGCAGCTGTAACAGCCTGTAATCATAAATCCACCTCCACACCAACACTGTTCAACATCTAGTGATAGAAACACCATGTTTCCACACCGGTGTAGGTGAAAGTGAATCTGCAGCTGATCAGAAAAACCCTTCTAACACAATAACATTAGCTGGTAAATTAGCCTTGTTAGCCGAGAACCTCACAGCTGAGCACTGCTAGCACCACCCAACTCTTCCCTCGCAGTAACTACTGTATTAGTTTAATCAACACTACCACACACCTTTACCTGTTAAACTACTAGATAATCTACAACACGACCCGATTACTAATGATCTTAAAGCCTACCGTCTCAAATCCTCTCCTTCTGGAGTCTCCTCTGATCCTCTGATGGCGTCGTCATCTTAAACTTTACTTTCAGTTTTGTCTCACTTCCTGGTTCACCTGTTTCACCACCTTACCTGTTTCTCCTGACTCATCTCCCAGTGTATGTCTCCCTCTAGTGTAAGAAGTGTGAAACCTCTAAAATCTCATACACACATACACATGATCCATTCCCCGTCCTAATACAGATCATACAGCTGATCAGTGCAGCAGGAGAGACAGCTGTGGTAGGGTAAGATGTAAACAGAGCTCCGCCCACTCCTGTAAACTAAACTTTAATATACTACAGTGCACTAAAGTGTTCCTGCATCTGCACTAATGATCAGTGTATTTACAGACTGTTAAAGCTGAACATCTATTTGTACTAATCAAACTTTAATAGAACAAAACTACACAGAATATAACTTTAACTGTGTTATATGTACTTAACTGTGCAAAAGAATGTGAACTAAATTAAATATACTCAGGTAGACTACAAACGTACTACTGCATATGTAAATATGTTAAATCCATGTTTCACACATACTTTAATATATTTAATAAGTTTTTTAACTTCATCACTGTTTTACACTGAATGTATTATAAATGTACTCAGAACGTCAGATGTTTATATTAGAATTAAAATACACTTATAGTTCCTGTTTTACTAAAATAACACTACCAGGGAACTCTGTAGTACAATATGTATAGATATACTGTACTACACTTTTCAGTATGTTACAGATATACTTACATCATTTTAATATTTCAAATACACAAGTACAATAACTTTAGGGGTCGTCAGATACATTATTAATTCCTACTGTCAAACTGTTATTGTAAGGAGTCGGTCCATGCCGCTGGCCACCAGCAGGGGGCCTGTGCAGTGCAACAGAGCAGCTGGTGGGTCCAGGTAAAAAAACTCAAAGCCCCAGAATCCCCAGCGGTAATCAGCACGGAGCAGGCGCATCTGTGTAGCACAACATACATACCGAGATCAAACCTCAGCTCTCCGGCGCTCCGGCGTGTGTGAACCGAGCCGAGTCAAGCGGGGCAAAAGTAAAAGCCTGGGATAGCGCGTTGATTCGCGATCACTCACGATCAAACACCGTCCCTTTTCAGGTTCTGACTTTAAGTTGAATAAATAAAAAAATAAAATAAAACCTAAATATTTCACATGTATTGAGCTATAAATGTATATAATATATCTGATTACTGTATACTCAATATATAATGCTCTAATAACTATACGAATGTAATTATAAAAAATATATATACATAAAACTTCATATTGTAATGTTTTCCTATATACTAAATAAATTTAACACAACTCAAAACTTCACTAACTTTTAAATTTTATGGAGTGGTCTGCTGGGGCTGAAACATCAGAAACATCAAGAAGTCCAGCTCTGTCCTGGGGTTTCCTCTTGACCCAGTGGAGGTGGTGGGGGACAGGAGAATGAGGACCAAGTTCAAACACATGTTGAAGAACCTGTCCCACCCCATGTACCACTCTCTGGAAGCACTGGGCAGCTCCTTCAGTGCCCGGCTGCTGCACCCGCGGTGTGTGAAGGAGAGGTACCGCAGATCCTTCCTTCCGGCCGTCAGACTGTATAACAGCCGCTCCCCTCAGTAGTCTATTTCTACACTAGTCTATTTCTACACTAATCTATTTTTATTCTACTATGTGCAATAAAACTGCATAGCAAAATCCTGTCTTCTGGACTTAAATTTTTAGTATTTTATTTATATTTTTCTGTACTTTTTGTATACAGATCTTATTTATTATTTGTATATTTCCTGACACTTCTGTTCTTTCCTCTGTGCTGCAGAAACATTGTAAATGTCCCCACTGTGGGATTAATAAAGGATTTTCTTATCTTAAATTTGATGTACTTAAATAATAATATTGGGTATAAATCTAATTAAGTAAACATAACTCAAATACATACCATCACAAAACTTAAAATAAACCAGGAAACAAATCTGTTAAAACGATCATTTTATATGATCTATACTAGAACATGTCCATAAGACCCTGACAGGATACAAGCCAGTGATACTGTGTGCTCCTTTACTGTACTCAATAAACATTCTCTCAACTTTCAGCAGAATGTAAACATGTTTAAAGTCTAAAGTCAAAGAGTAAAACAGAGAGTTTCACTTTTCAGGCTCACTTTCCTATTTATAAAATAAGAAAAAGTAGTGGGGAAAAAAAGGTTGGGGGTGGGGAAAGGGGGGGCGTGATAAACCTCTATACAAAAGCACACAGAAAGGGGTTATTTAGTGCTGCAGTGAAATTCTTTGTACATTTTTCTGGACCATTTTAACAATAATAAAACACACATATTATAATAATAACACTGTAAACTGTCAATGAAATATGGAACTTACTACATATTTATAGAAGCAGTAAACCAGGTTTAACTAACAGTAAATCCAGCTCCTTTAAACAGTCAGATTACATTCCTCATTATAATCTGGATCACAGTAAAGTGCTCACCCACCATCATATCACATTACAACTTTATAAAACCAACACGCCATACATGCTCAAACCGAACATTAGCTGAATACATGTTGTAATATGGAGGTTAAGAGGGGGAAAGGAAAAAAAGGACGACAGCCAAAACAACAAAAAAACAAAATCAACCAGCTCCATCCAGGAGCAGCCCATTTCCTGCCTACTACACCTTCACCAGCAGATCACTTTTAGATTCTGTATCCTGGGTGCTGGTGGTCCAAAGTCCTCTAAGCCCATGATGACTTCCTGGATGAAGCTGAATGTGTGGGTCAGCTCTTTTGGGTAGTGGAGGTGTAAACCAAACATCATGAGGAAACTATCAGCCAAATAAGGAAGCTCATTCAGAACAATGTCCCCTTGCAGCACAATGGTAATCCTGGCAGGACTGAACTGAACAAGGGGACTTAGAAGAGCTACTGCCAGGTCAGCGATGCCAGGTTCATCATCTCGTTCTGTCTGGGGGGGGTGCAGGGGGCGTGCATATATACACTATAATAAACATCCTGTGCAGTATTTCTCTCCATCATTCTGTCTCCTCTCACTCTACTTCCAACAGAGTGGATGTGTGTGGATCAGAAATGACACAAAGTGACTCTACACTGAAACTATATACGGTAAGATGAAAATACACATTTGACGTCTTTCATTCCAAACCCAGAGTCATCTTCACGTAGATACACAGAGAGGGCTCGAAGCTCAGCAGTATGTCGGTGGTTAACATCAAACTGCTCCTGTAAAGAGACACACTGAAAATGATGAGTGACGGGGAGAAATAGAAAGAAGCACAAACAGAAGAATAAGTACCAACTGCAGAAGCAGACAGACAGCAGCAGGAGAAACAGAATCAGCAGCAGCAGAGGAAGAGAAGGAAGACTGGAAGAAGCAGCAGCAGAAGTAGCAGATGAGCAGATGAAAAAGAAGAATCAGAAGGAACAATAGAAAAAGAAAACTAAGCTGTGTAATATTTTAGTTAAATAATATTAAAGATATTAATTAAAAATACTGAGTTTAGTGGTGGGTTTTATGTAAACCTGTGAGTCCATTGAAATATAAACTGGTCTATTTGGTGTATGGAGTTTAATGTTTAAAGCTGTTTGAACTATTTAACAGTTTTGATTGCAGATAAATATTTTTAATGAGTCAGCAGTACTATCAGGGAATACAGTGTGTTCTTTATTATCTGGTTTTAGTACTGCTCTCATTCTAATGGGTTTATTATAAATCTAAATTCCACACTGTTTATTATATTAGATTAGATTTATATTATATAATAATATAATAAACGAAGCGTGTGTGAATTAAGAACATGAACAGAAAAATCAGAATATAAAAACCTGGAATTCCATAAACACCCACATATCTCCAGGAGGAGCTGGAAAAGTTAGGATGTCACTAAAGCTATACAGAGTTTCCTGAGTAATTAATGATGGTTTAAGCCGTAAAGTCACATCTCACCTAACACAGGTAGGTCCAGGGGTCCAGCTCTGCCTACGTCATCTGAAGGCTTCATGGTAGTGTCTACAAATTTTATACAGGACGTTCTTATTCTTTTCCTGTTCTGCTATTAGAGCTATTTAATTTAGTTCTATTTAAATTAGTTTCATTAATAATATCATATTCATAACTGTGTATCAGTGTCATCTCTGTGTTATATTATAAGGAGATAATGAACACAGAAACAGGGCTGTAGAACTAAAACATTTATTTTAATAAGATTTATTTTTACTGGTTTGCTGGTGGCACTGGCTGATCACGGTTCCTGTTCTCTATGCAGATTCTTCTCCTGTCGGAGCCTAAAACCACACACAGAGACGCAGATCTGTTAGAGTTCATTTCTATATGGGGTCTCTGGTGATTAAACCTCAGTTACAGGTTAGCTTTGAAAATAGGAGTTATAATTTAATAATTTAACTGTTTAATACTATATTAATACAATTAATAAAATATTATATCTTCATCAATTAATTCATCTTCTGAACCGCTTATGCTTCTGGGTCGCGGAAGGGGAGGGGCTCGTTGCTGGAGCCTATTGCAGCTCACTGAGCGGAAGGTCTCAGCATGGAGCTGTAGAGGTTCCTAATGGTGTCCTGGGATAATCCATCCACTGCAGCTTATCTCAGGGTGTTTATGGATACATGGACCTGTCACTCTTCATAGACACACAGCTGGGTGCTGGATATGCTGCTGCCTTTAACCTGAGAGACGTATGTCTTCTCTTCATTTCTCAGAGCAAGTGCTGTTATAATGTTGCTCACCTCAGGTCAGAGTTTCCTCCCCCACTGCTGGGCTTATGAGGCTTCATCATGGAGGTGTTACACTTCATACACACAGCTGGACACTGATGATGCTGCTGTCTACTACCTGAGAACACCTGACCATTAAAATTCCCACAGGATGGTGAAAAATGCTGAAGTTATTCTAAATGGTTCTTTATGAAGTGTGTAATTCTAGAGAAAGTTCAGTTGAGCTGATCATTGTCATGTTAGAGGGGAGCAGGTTAGACACAGGTTGGAACTAAACTACAGTAGAGCTCCAGGAAGAAGTTGACTGCTGAAGTCTCTGGAAGCTCCTTCACAGGAAGTTATTACATGAGCTGTTATTATTAAACAGCCGGAATCATTAAATACTAGTTCACTACTATTACTACTGCTGTAAAGAAATCTGAAGTGATACTGTTCTCTAGAATGCAGTAAAAACTCTAAATGATTTTAGTTCAGTCTTTTTTACTCTCTTCCTAAATGAATCCTAAAAACAATAAAAAATCTATTAAATTAATATAATAAAATATCTAACTATGAATCAGATTATAGGGTGATATCAAGTAAAACATGATGCCTTCTGTTATCACATCATTCCGAACATTCTCCCACATAATTCTCCCCTATTTTGTTCAAATGTCTCTATGGTGTCCTGCAAACCTCTAGCTCCCTCTGCTGGCCAAGCAGAGCCACTGACTATGACGAGTTGTTTTTAAACCCTGTTTAAGAAGCTCATATAAAACGGTAGTATTGAAGTGTTAAATTCAGAAAAAAAAATTGTATTCTTTACCTCATTCTCTAAACATACATATTAATCAGGAAAATAATATCTGTAAAATAACTCTAATATGTTAGTCCTGTACATTTTCAAAAGAACTGGACACTAGGAAGCTGTAATTCGTATTGTTTTTAGATTATAAACTCTCTGTTTAATAAACAGAGAATCCCTTGTAACATTAAGTATGAAGTTTTTTTTCAAATGAAATCAAAAATATATTTTTTTCACAAAATGTCCTCTAGTCAAAGATATACAAACCTGCTCTATAAAAGTCTTTTTTATATGTAAAATAATAATTATAAATATGACAGTTAAATTTAATCATTTTGTAAGTACTGCATACATATATTCGTGAACACTTATTTTCACAAGCTAAATTACACCAACAATTTACATGTACACAATATTTCTGCATATTTAGATTTATTTTTGCAGATGTTGTAGCTCTTCATCTTCTTTGATGTCTGTATTGACGTGTTTGAATGTCAGCCATATTGTAATTCAGACTTGGCGTTTAATCCGTAACTGATTTTAGTAGAAGAACATTCTTTGCTAAACCATTTACGTGAAGTTACGAACTTACCGTGTGAAACCCGAAAGAAACTGATATCCACAGTCTATTCTGCTTCGATAACGCCGCCTGTGTGAAGTTGCTTTCTGTTTTGTCCCCACCCTGTATCCCACCTCTTCAAACTCTTCGCAGTCAAAGTTTGGTGCGCACATATACATGAAATTACGGTATCGGACCCCTCGGAGTAAATGAACACTCCTGAAACCCAGAGAACGAGATTGTGTAGATTCGTTGTTACTTTATTAATCTTAATAAATGTAGATTAATATTCTATTAAAGTTTTGACTATGTATAATTCCTTCACTCACCAATCTGACTCACCTCTGATTTGAACGTCATAAACAGACACATGCAGACACAGCTGTATATGTAAATATATATTTATATGCAGGCCAGATGTTGCTTTACTCCCTTTCATGTTAGCACCTATGTAAGGCGGACCCTTGATTCTAGAAAAATCTGTTGTTCCATTTATATTTCTGTTCAGTGTAAATACTCTCAACACAGATAGTACAATCATGTTTCAGAGAAAATTCAACAAATATGTTTACCCAAGGAATTCAAAATACTGCACTACTGCCCACACAGGCACTTACTACAGACACCAACTACTGCACCAACATCAGAATACAAATCTGAGAGATTTCCCACTAATTACAAAATTACAGCGCAGCACAGGAGACACAGGTCACTTTAAAATGCAGTGATGATTAGCATGATACACCAACTTGGACCAGCAGGCTATATAGTATCCTTGCCATTCCAGGAGCAGGGGAAAAAAATCTGGGGAACTAACAATGACCATGCTATCTCAGCTTTGGCCAGCAGGTGGCCGCTGCTGTTTCTCCCTTACTTCTAGGGCGGTGATTCCTGACCCGGGTCTTGGAGGCTCCCCATACACTGCACATTGTAGTGGTTTCTGCCAAAACACATCCATTTTAACTCGGGTTTGTTAATTAGTGGATTAGTTGGATCGAGTGTGTTGGGAGTAGGGCAATCACACAATGCACACACAGGGTGTATTTTACTACAAGTGCTGGAGACCTGTTCTAGGGAACAAGGTGAAAAATACATAGCATAACATGGTAAATGTTGCTCAATATTAATAATTTAAATACATTTTTAAATTATTTATACATTTTTGAGCTGGTGCACCTCAGAATGTAGAAATAGAGTTATGAGTTAGAAATGGAACTTATGAGAAGAAATGGAATGAATTTTCTGGATCTATTCAGTTACCTATTCAGAATAATGAGTACTTCAAACACAATTAAATATTTCTCACTGTTCAATTTTACCACAATTTCAATGTAATTCTGAGGAAATATTTATTTTTCAGAAGTACAAGTAACGCGAGTAATTATTTTTTATTTATTTGTTTTTATTTGATTTGATTTACTTCACAAATAAAGTAACAAGCACATTTAGTAAAGAAGTGAATGGCGAAACAAAATGTTTCGTATATGAGCTTTTATTGTTTGGAACACTGCCAGATCTTTAATAATGTAGTAATATCCATATGAGAAATCATAAAATATTTTTCTAAAAATATTTGGTCTTTTTACAGGTGCTAAAGTACCTATAACATGACAGCCACATTTTAACACCAAAAATGTCATTCTGCAATGGTGCAAAATATCAGAAATAGCCCCATATCTAGTGTATAGGTCAATTCGGAGATTCCTTGACTGGGTACCAGTATAGTAAATCACACCTTGACTGTGGCCTCATATTGTGGTCTTATCAAGACTCTACTCTTATCTTACGTACAACCCCTTCTCCAACACACTGGACATGCTCCACAAAACAAATACTGTCAAACATAATGCAATGTATTACAAATCATTTCAGTCCTATATTATTAAAATATTAGAAAGACCACATATCAAGTATTTAAACTGAGAAATGTAGTTTTTATTTTAAAACAAATTATCATTACTGTGACTCTTTTACCATGTGCAGAATGTGATTTGAAATAAGCAACACCAAACCCTCCTTCTCTAAAAAGGACATTGTCTGGACCATAGCATATCCTCCAAACCCTGTATGTATTATTTAGTATTAATGGTTTAATGTCTCTCTGTACAATTAAGACATGTCTGTACAAGATTATGTCAGTTGTCATGACAAGCTTATGTAGGTGTCATGTAGCCTTATGAACAGCAACCACAGTAAAGAGTGCCCATTTGGATATAGCTCAATAATTGCTAGCTCAGAGGCTCTGAATATATAAATATATAAAATATTTAAAATTACACACACCTGCTATTCATTCCACATGCTGCATTTACACCCCTCACACAAACACCCTCACATCGTGAAGTTTTACCAAACCTCTGTTTGATTCACTGAGCGTTTCTCTCTTGCCTGTCTTGTTAGTGTCTCTGGTTCGGACTCTCTCTTTGATCACCCCTTGTTTTGGTTGCCTGACTGTTTGCCTCTCTGGTCTTTGACTCTCCTTTTATTTATCTGATGACTCTTGGATTACCCCTTTTGGTTTTGTTCACTGGTCTGTTTGATTTCCTGTTTTTCATCCCTTACCTGTCTCTCCATCTAGGACCTCCATTGCCCCTTTATGTTTGCTTGGATTTTGCTGTTGTACTTTATTATTAATTATGACTTTACCATTTTCATATTAAAAAGGTCATTAAACATGAACTGAAACACCACAGGTTGTTTATTACGTTGTAATTATTCAGTATCATTATTCTACACTCCTTTCAACACAAGGTTTCTCTCTCTCTAGTCCCTCTCTTCACACAGAGTACAATGCATCATATTTATTGTAATGTAAAATGTTAAAAAGCTAAATTTGTATCCAGAATTTGAATGTAAAACTACACATAAATATAAAAGTAATAAGATTAACATTAAAATTATATAAAAAATGTTAAATGCTTAGTATGGACATAAATTTTATACAGTGTGCTACATATTTAATTAATTGTATTGTACACATTTTTGCTTTAATAAAATTTGCTGTGACACATTGAGTAGAATTTACTCATATTTTATCGGTAACAGCAGGGATTCAGAAAACTGATAGATTTTACTCTTTAGGAGGTCTTTGTTTTCAATTAGCTTACACTTCCGCCCAACGTAGTTTTCACCTCATGGACTCCAGACACCGCAATTTTTAGGAGCTGCTGTCCTCCAACTTTTCAACGGTAAGACCTTTTTAATTATTGTTAGGGAATTAACAAGTTGTTGTAGCAGCTGCCTATGATGTTGTGTTACAGCAACTTACCAATAATTTCACTTTGCTGTGCTGTAAGTCAAAGTATTTATCTTCATTGCTTTGTAGATTTTGTATAGCTTGAGCGTTAAATGGTCGTCTGTGGATGTCTAAAATATGTTTAAATATAGTCAGATACGTGATTTCAACATTATAATGTAGGGCTGACCCTTAAAGCATTTTCTGGACTCCGGCGCGTCGGCAGTAACAACAGCGAATATTCGAAGCTTTGGTACTGTGAAGGGAGGGGTGAGACGGTTGATTCAGTAAATCCACCTCCCTTCATTTTGTGGTATTGTATCTTGTCGTTACACACGGCTACACTCACTCTAGCAGCCCACTAGCCTCTCTTAGATATGAGGTGCAAGCCATTGCTAGGTCCCAAACAAGCTATCTAGTTTTCATTAGCTGCTAACACCAGCTGGCTGAAGTTGAGCAGCGTCTGTGACACATTTACAGCATGCCCATTATCTTGAAAAGGTTTTATAAAGAAAGTAAGCATTTTATATACAATCTGTTCGATAGACTTCGTATAAGTCTTGTAGCGCTAGCAGGCTAGGAGAGCCATATAGTGTACAGCTATCATTACCTGTTTATACAAAGCTGATGTAGGAGATATTATATTTTTGTATGTAGCATTGACTGGCTTTCTAAATACATGAGTACAATATAGTGGCTACATAACAATTTGCTAACAGGACAACTCTTTGCAATGGCTTTAAGGTAGCTTAGCATGCTGGCAATGTAAAGAAAAAATTTATTTGAACTAATATGTATTAATCTACAATGTGTAAGTAGCAAGTGTAATAGTTTAGTGTTTGTTTAGTTATTGCGGATAGGTTTCCTGTTATGTGTGTTAAAATTATAATTAAACTCTCCAGCTTTCTCTCCAGCTCTCCAGAGTTGATATTAGGTAATATTTCTTTCTTTCCAGATGCATGAAGAGTCTTTGGTAAAAAAGGTATGTGTTATGTATTATGAAATGTTCTGTGATGCCACATTCAGTAAATGTTGTGTAATGAGTTTGTTTTACTGCACTTTCCACACTTTATTTTCCTTTTACTTTAGAAGGGTTGAGGTTACAGGCTATACTACTCAAGGTATCCTTTTTAGTTTGCTAGTATCTTATCGCAGGGATTTTATGGAAAGAAAGTATTTTTTTTTTTTTTTTTGCCTTTGCAAAATTAATATTATTGATCATAAACCACATTAAGGATCCTTGATAGATGTCTGTTTAACATTTAATATAAGCCATATGGTGTAATTTTCTTTTTACAATTTTATTATTGTGTGTTCTTTCATTTTACTGTAAAATAACAATGGCACGTGATAATGAAGAAAATGGATTGTTATCATTTCAGGCTCCCAGCCATCCTTGCATTAACATGACCAGAGAAGTTGTCATTCGGTGCTTGAAGGTGTACTTTGGGGAACTGACAGATCAGCTCTTAAAAGAGTACGAGGTAATGTTGGTGTACATGAAAAAAAGGGAAAATAGTCATGTCTCTCTCTCTTTTCTTACCTCATCTTGTATGTTGTCTTGGGAAGGTCAACACCAATCAGCCATAACATCAAATTCTTGTTTCTACAGTGTCCATTTTATCAGCTCCACATACCATACAGGACACTCTGTAGTTGTACAGTTCCAGACTGTAGTCCATCTGTTTCTCTGTATACTGTATTACCTTGTTCTTCAATGGTCAGGACCCCCACAGAGCAGGTATGATGTGGGGGTGGATTACTGCAGTCACACTGACAAGTTGGATATGTGTAGTTCGTGTTGTGCTGGTATGTGTGGATCAGACACAGCAGTGCTGTTGGAGCTGTTAAAGACTGTCCACTCTCTGTGCACACTAACACACCACCACCACGTCAGTGTCACCTCAGTGCTTAGAAAGATCCACCACCCACATCATACCTGCTCTGTGGTCATCCTGTAGGGGTCCTGACTATTGAAGAAAAGGGTAATACAGTATACAGATGAACAGATGGACTACAGTCTGGAACTGTACAACTACAGAGTGTCCAATATGGTCATGATAAAATAGACAAATGGTAAGATACAATCTTAAAATCTTAAAAATCACTTTTGTCACGTCACATTTTCACAGGTGTGAAGGTGAGTGAAAAACTTAGGTGCGAAGACCCTTACAGAACTTAAATACAAAAATATTTTAACATAACAATTTGCTAACAGGACAACTCTTTGCAATGGCTTTAAGGTAGCTTAGCAAGCTGCCAATGTACAGAAAAAAATAATTTGAACTAATATGAATTAATCTACAATGTATAAGTAGCAAGTGTAATAGTTTAGTGTTTGTTTAGTTATTGCGGATAGGTTTCCTGTTATGTGTGTTAAAATTATAATTAAACTCTCCAGCTGAGTTGATATTAGCTAATATTTCTTTCTTTCCAGATGCATGAAGAGTCTTTGGTAGAAAATTAATCAAACAGGTATGTGTTATGTGTTGTGAAATGTTCTGTGATGCTACATTCAGTAAATGTTGTGTAATGAGTTTGTTTTACTGCACTTTCCACACTTTATTTTCCTTTTAGAAGGGTTGAGGTTACAGGCTACAGGGGTCCTGACTATTGAAGAACAGGGTAATACAGTATATAGATGGACTACAGTCTGGAATTGTACAACTACAGAGTGTCCTATATGGTCATGATAAAATAGACAAATGGTTAGATACAAATCAAATCACTTTTGTCACGTCACATTTTCACAGGTGTGAAGGTGAGTGAAAACTTAGGTGCGAAGTCCCTTACAGAACTTAAATACAAAAATATTTTAACATAACAATTACATAACAATTTGCTAACAGGACAACTCTTTGCAATGGCTTATACAAAACTATACATTAGACAATAAATATATACAATACTAAGCACAAAATCTCTGATATACTAATATACATTATATATATATATATATATATATATATATATATATATATATATATATATATATATATATATATATATATATATATATTTATATATATTTATATAACAGTAATATAAAGTTATGAATAAAAAACTATGATATATCCAGATGTACACATTTCCAAATAGCACTATGGTATGGCTGAGGTAAATGAGAGATGCAGGGTATATACAGGGCATAGAATATTGAGATATATATACACTACAGATTTACAATATGGATGAAGATAACAGTATGTCAGTCTGTCATGTGCAAGTATAAATATGCTAAATGTAAAGTGCAGAGTGATGATTGTCCATGGAGATCATTATTTAGATGATTATGGTGAGATGTGCAAGGAGGGGGCTTTAATGAATTGGCTATTATTTCTAGTCATTTTTTCCAAGCTAATGAGTTTACTTTGTGTGTAATCACTGTCCTGTGTTTTAAATGAACTGATCAACTGGCAGATTTCATTATCCTTCAGCTAACCCAAGAACTGCATTACTAACAGAGGCAGCTATGACTGAGCCTTTTAGGTCAGAATTACTTTGTAAATTACTCTTGAACCAAACAGTTCTAAATTTGTAATTGACATATGTGCCATTACTAAACCTCCAAACTCAGAAATGAACAACTTTAGGCCCTGGGATGTTTTGTGGATAAAACAATTTATTTTCTTGTCCAGAGGCTTTCGAGTTGAAAAATTGTTCGGTTAGGACCTTCTCCTTTGACTGTATGCAATATTCTTGCTGTTTCAGCATCCTGATGGAGACAGTGTGTCACAGGACCTTGCAGTACAAAAGATTTAAATCTACAAAATCAAGACGGAAACATCAGAGGGTACTGCAGACTTTGGTATTGTGGTAGAAGGTGTGAAAGTTCTGACTGATCTGGGTAACTTTGAAAGGGCTTGCTCCATGCTTGTTGGATTTGCATATGCAGTGGATCTTGCTTATCCCAAGGAGCTCAGGTACACATTTGAATTCTTTCAAAATATCCTCCTTGAACTGGATTGTTTAAGGCTCTCTCCATACGTGAATGACCTCAAGAATAACCTACTGGCTTAAGAAATAGGACTTGTGTAGAGTGAAAATAAATGGTGTGATTTTTAGTTTCCTGTCATTGGTGTGGCTCTGCAGATTTCAATCAGTGATTGTAATAAGAGTTTTTATATTTGTAAGAAATAAAAATGCTTTGCACTATCAAAATATTGTTGTATTTTTGCCCCAACAAGATAAGAACTTGCAAACATAAAAAAAAACACTAATAAATAATCTTCAGGGCCTATTTTAACCACAGGTGATGTGGAGAGAGAGCATTTGGGCATTTTTTTAACATTCCAAGTAAACCTTTAAGAACATGATGGACAAATAGATTGCCAGTCTGTATTATATTTCAGTTGATATAACTGTATAATGAATTTTTATTATATACATTATATTTTATTTAGTAAATCCTAATAATTTTTACCCAGGCATTTAGTAAGATTATATCAATTTCACACAAATTATTAGTATATGTTAATCAATTTTCTCCAGATATTGAGTAAATATAAATTCATTTTGTGTAAATATTAATATATTTTCCTTAATTAATTAGTTTGTTTTAATAAATATTTTTGAGTTTTATTAACTGAAAAACTGGCATGCTATCACTAAATCCAACAAATTTTAAACTGTTGCTTTTCTTAGCATGTATTTATTTATTTTTGCTTAAATTTAGTTAACTTATTCAATAAATTGTAATCGAAGTTTAAATAATTAAAATCTACTCAGTTATATTACGTGTCACTTTGTTGCCATAATTTTTTAAGTAACCACTGTTCAAACTTTTTTACAGTGTAGCAGGACCTCAGTCTTCCTTGGATTAAGCTGTAAAATACATGGTTTGTGGATCTTACATGGTTTGTGGATCTTCCTGAGCCATCAGTGATGCAACATTATATTACAGTCACTACGAGTAAAAAATGGCTTGAATGAGATAAGGAGGCTTATTCTGTCAGAGCGAATTTGTCATGGTTTATGGCTGTTGGATTACATTGATGCGCAGATTTCATTTCCTCTAAGGGAGGTTAGCTTTATGGTTTATGGACTTTCCCGAGCCAAGCAGTGCTGCCACATCATATAACAATCACTAACTATTTCTCAAACCATGAAAATATTTGTTTGCTTGAAGATATACATTTAATTAAAGTGTCGAGGACAACTTTTAGTTATCTGTTCGTGGCGGGGATGGGCGGAGCTTGGCTGTACAACGGATATAACTACGAGTAAAATATGGCTTCACTTTGATAAAGAAGATTTATTTTGTTAGTGCGAATTTATCATGGCTTATGACTGTTGGATTACATTTGTGTTTCAGGATTGTAATGCTCACATGACTGCGCCATGCTGTTGTTTCATGACTGAGGCTTGATAAACCTATAGCCGAAAATACACCAGAGATGAGGCTATTTATCTCCGCACTCGCAGGTCCATTTTCTCCTAGGTGCGTCAGCTACATGGTTTTTGTCACTGCTGCAGCATCATATTACAGTCAAAACTATTTCTCAAACCAGGAAAATATTAATTTGCCTAAAGATTTGCATTTAATGAAATGGTCGAGGACGAGTTTTAGGTATCTGTTCGTGGCGGGGGGAGGCGGAGCCTGGCTGTACAGAGAATAAAACTATGAGTAAAATATGGCTTGAGTGAGATAAAGAAGCTTACTTTGTAAGAGTGATTTTGTCATTGCTTGTGGCTGTTGCATTACATTGGTGTTTCAGGATTGTAATGCTCACATAAATGCGCATTGATAAATGAGTCTTGATAAACCTTTCGCCGAAAATACACCCGATGTAAGTCTTCATATCTCTTCCGCATTCCGCACTTTCGCGCATGCGCTAATGCATTTTCTCGGTGCGGGTTAGCTATATGGTTTGTGGTTTTCCTGAGCCAAGCAGGGCTGCACCATCATATTACAGTCACGAATTATTTAACAAACCATGAAAATATTAATTTGCTTATAGATATGCAATTAATGAAATGGTCGAGGACGAGTATAAGCCAGGGTTTCTCAACCGGTGGATCGCGGACCACCCTCTAGGGGTCCGCAGGCTCATCCACAGAGGGAGACAGTAATCTGTGGTGAGCACCTTAAATCGTTTAAAAATTACAAGTGAAAAATATTATAAATTTAGAACGAGTAAAATTGATAGATTAATAATGTTCAAATTACACTCATTAATATAAAAGCACACTAAGAAAAAAAGGCCCCGAATTAATTACAGTTAAACGTCATCAGTTCGAGGCGACGGCACCCTTTTTTTTCCAGACAGTTAACTAGCTAGCTAGCTAAGGAGATGGAGAAGTTTTTGAAACGACGTAAGAAAAGTAAACCTGTTCTTCAGAAAATACAATAAAATCCACAAGTACGAGCCAGACTACATCAAATATGGATCTGCGCGGGGCAGTGTGTGGAGTGTGGTTTGACTCTTTCAAATGAAGCACTAAAACCTTCAAAACTAAAGCGGCATCTCGACACCAAACACCCTACACGCCAGTGGAGTACTTTCAACGAAAACGCGACGGACTGCAGCTCCAAAAGAAAACAATCGTTTCCATCACGTCGCAGTCCAAATGTGCCCTGAAAGCTAGCTACCTCGTAGCCTGACATGTTGCACGGAGTAAAAAAGCTTTTACGATCTCTGAGGAATTGGTGCTGCCGGCTGCTGTGGATATGTGCCGCGAGATGGTTGGGGAAGCCGCGGCAAAAAAAATGCTGAAGGTACCGCTGTCCAATGATAGCATAAGTAGACGGATTGTTTACAGGGGGGCTGACATGCAGAGCTAGCTTTTGGACAGAATTACAGAAAGCAAACATGCTGTGCAACTAGATGAGTAGACTGATGTTAGCAACGCATCTTTACTGCTGTTTTTTTTGTAAGGTACATTTGGGACAGTACTTTTCATGAAGACATGCTTTTTTTGTGGTGAGCTGCCTACCAGAACAACAGCAGAGGAATGCTTTCGTTGTATCGACAGGTACTTCGAGGAAATGGTCTTGAGTGGAGCAAATGTGTGGGGGTCTGCGAATTTATCATGGCTTTTGTTTGTAATGCTCACATGATTGCGCTATGCTGTTGTTTCATGACTGAGGCTTGGTAAATCTATCGCCGAAAATATACCAAGAGGAGTTGGGCTTGTATCTCCGCAGCATTCAGCACGTTCACAGCACGCGTAGATTTCATTTTAGCTTTATGTTTGTGGTTTCATGACTATGTCTAAACCATGAGAAAAAAATAATTTGCCTAAAGATATGCATTTAATTAAAAAGGACGAGTCAGAGCGAGTGTAACTAATGAAATGTCTGTTTCATTGTTTCTCAAGAACAGAAAAAAAATATACCCACAAACAATTTACTAGTTTTTTGCTTTGAAGAAGATTTGCACTCTGCTGAAAAAGGTCAACAAGCTAAAGCTGTTATTTGGTGTAACCTATTAACCTTTAGTGAAGGCATTCAGCCAATTGGTTGTTTTACTGCTTGCATGATGAAAATAAATTACATGTAGTTTGAAAATATTCAACCATTTTGACATTTAAGCTAGACACAGGAGCAGAGTGCAATGTTATGTTTCAGGTTGAAAGATTATTGAGATGAGTAAATTTTATGTGTGTTTGAAATCCATGTGTAAGACTTTTTATTTTATTCTGGCCGCATTTTGGAGCCAAAAGGCATGGCTTTGGTATTTAGTTGTTACAGTGTGTTTATGTGAATAGATGAATAAAGGACGCATAGAGCCATCAGTTGAGAGCCCCACCAATTATTCAGCAGGGATGATACGCATTACAGAACTTGGTGGAGTGGATGGAAAATGTTATTTTTGTCATTGAAGATGACATGTAAGGGAATATGATGATTTATTCTTCAGTGGACAAGTTGTATTACAGGATCACACCATGTCAGTGGTCAAGCACATGATTCCACAGGCATTCTCCACTATAGAAAGTACCTGGCATTGAAAAAACAGAGTTAAAGAAGAACTAAAACAGAATGGAAGACATGGCCAAAATTGATAATACAAAAGAGCCCACTGACTGGGTAAAATGTATGGTGACAGTACAAAGAACAAAAGCAAATACAAAAGGATTTTAGTATTGTTTTCATTACACCTGTTTTCAGACTTTTTGAATTGGGAATTTTTTTGGACCTCTGAACGACTGCGAAGAGAGTCGAGAATGGTCCAGAAACTTCTCTGTACTGGGCCAATTACTTCTTTGGAAATCGTCAGGTGACAGAGCTCTGAACTCGAGTAAGTTCAGTTCCCAGTTTTAAGGATCGTTTTGGCTTTTGTATCTTTTCAGGCAGATATTGCTTTCAATGCATTGCACAGCGTCTTAGAATTCTCTGGAGGGGTCGTGAACAATTTGATGACATTGGGTACTTGGGGAGAAAATATGGAGCAGCATGAGCGACTGTTACACGTTTTGAATCAGAAGTAGCAACCTGAAATGAATCAAAAAGTGCATGACATACCTAGACAGAGCATGGGCGAAAGTAGTGTTGATCTTGTTAACTGAGTACAATCAAGGTCTGGCTGATTATCTGAGGTGTGTGGATTACTTCTCGCAAGAATGGTGAGATCACTCAAGCTCGCGGCCCTCAACAAGTGGACATGTAGACATACAGTCAATAAGCATCAAGTCATGGAATTGTTTACAGTTGTCGGACTTAATGCAGAGACAGAGCTTTCAAACAGAATTACAGAACATTCATACACAGACCTCAACTAGATGAGACACAAATGATGTCCAGCCCAAAATTTGCAGTCTTTCTGCTGGTTTTTTTTTTGAAAGAATTTATTTGGACAATAATGGTGGAAAATCTTTTATTTGCTGAGTACCAGAACAACCCATACAATGCTTAATACTTTGTTGAAAGGTACCACTGTTGGCAATGGTGTTAAACTGTCTCCAAATCAGTTTTTAATGGTAACATCTTCAAATTTGTCCATTGCCTACCTTAACACTGCTCCTGAAACGTTTGTACACAGGATGTAATGCTCAAACACATTAAAGACAGGCAGCTAAAGCAGAAATGTTGTTTTGATCGTGGCAAACACGGAGTCAACTCCCTCTAAGGCCATGGGGTAGAGAGAAGGAGACTGGCTAGGCCACTCCAGGACTTTGAAATGTTTCTTACGAACCAGCAACTGTTTTGAAAAGGCAGTGTGCTTTGGATCCTTGTCATGCAGAAACACCCAGCCACGTTACAGAAGAAATTGCGACCTTGCTGATGGTGCAGCAGAGAATTTGCAATCACTACAAAATCCTCACATATATGGCCTAAATTCATTCTTTCAAAAACACGGACCAGTCGTCCTGGTCCATTTGCAGAGTTTCACAGCCCCAAAAAAAATATTGCAACACCCCCCATGCTGGACAGTTGGTAAGAGGTAGCACTTGCAGAGGTGAACAACTCCGCATGTTATTACTCTCCAAACTTAACCCTTGAGTTGTGTAAAAAAAAAATTGGTTGTTTTTTACTTGACCATTTTTAGCTGTGAATTTTCTTCATGTAGAATCTGCCAAGTAGATTAGTTTTGTAAGTTTGTAGTTTTTTTTTTTAAGCATTTTCTTGTGTTTTGTTTTTGTTCTTTGGTATTTAGTTCTTACAGTGTGTTTATATGAAGAGATGAATAAAGGACACATAGACCATCAGTTGAGAGCCAGCCCTTATTCAGCAGGGATGCTACAGTAAGAACTTGGTGGAGTGGAGTGGAAGGCCTTATTTTTGTCATTAATTGACTGTAAGGGATTTTGATATTTGATTTCTTCAGTGGACAAGTTGTATTACTTGAAGAAGTATGTCAGTGGTCAAGCACATGATCTCCTTGAGGGCAGTCTTTATAGAAATGACCGGGATGCTTATGTGGATGCTTGGAATCAATTAAACCAAAGATATGGTCATCCCTTTGTCATACAAAGGGCCTTTAGAGAGAGATAATCCCAGGAAGTTTTCAGACTTTTTGAATTGGGAATGGCTTGGACATCCTGAACGACTGCGAAGAGAATCAGAAACTGGTCCAGAAACTTCCTGACTGGGCCATTACTTGTTGGAATCGTCAGGTTACAGAGGCTCTGAACTCGAAGAAGGAGTTCCCAGTTTTAAGGAATTTGCGGCTTTTGCAGCTTTTGAGGCAGATATTGCTTGCAATCCTATACCCTCTTTATATGCTCTGAGGTCGTCAGAATTAGTATCTGGGAAAAGGGGCTTTAGGTTTGGAAACAAGAGCGACGTTAACGTTTTGAATACCCAGGTAGCCTTGGATGTAAAGCAAAGGGAGGTACCTAGAGAGAACTTAAGGCAAGCATGCATAGTTTGTCATCAACTTAATCTTTGCCCTGAGTTTAAGTCAAAGTCCTTGGAATCTCGACATAATTATGTCAAAGAGAAGGGACTTTGCTTTGGTTGTTTCAGGACACAGAGCTAGAGATTGTGGTCTTCGCCTTGTGTGTGATATTTGTAGAAAAAAAAAAAACCTTACAGCCTTCATGACAATGATAATGGCATGGAGAAATAAGGTGGTCCTCAGATTTTAAGTCAAGGCCACGAGGCAGCATCTGCAGTTTCACTCAGTATAACTGGGGATAAGTGTTCTACTATTTCGTCCATGATTGTTCCAGTGTGGGTGTCCTCAAAGGCGAACCCTACAGTGGAAAGGCTCGTTTATGCGTTATTTGACATTGTGGATCAAGGTATTAGCAATACTCTTGGAATAGATACGCAGCCTGTTAAACTGCAACTGACCGCTATGATTGGAAGAAGCATGACAGTGAACAGCGAGCGAGTTATTGGCCTTAGAGTAAGAGGGTATAGTTCAGCAGTTTACATTGATCTTTCATGTTCATATAGTAAAAACTGTATTCCTGTAAACCATGAACACATCCCCACCTGTGAGACAGCTAAACAGTGGAACCATCTGCACACAATTGCAACAAAGATCCCTCCTTTGCTGGAATGTGAAGTGGGCCTTTTGATAGGCGAAGTGATATTGTGTGGAAATGAGGAACCGTGCGCTCTACAGACAGATTTGGGGTGGAGTATCGTAGGACATTCATGTCCACGTTCTGACTCCTTGAGTCATGTTAGTGTATGTCACAAAGTTGTGGTTAAAGAGTCTCCATGCATTGCACCAATAGATGTCATTCATGTACTTGAATCTGATTTTAAGGATATTTAAGGTGATGAGAGAACTGTTTCACAAGATGATCTTTTCTTTCTTCACAAGTTGAAGAATAACATTGTTAGAAATAACCATGGCCCTTGCCTTTCAAAGAAAGACCGAAATTGCCTGACAAAAAGCCGCTCGCCCTTAGTAGACTTGTACATCTCAAAAGTAAACTACTGAGGGATGAGAAGTGTAAGGCAGATTATATTGAGTTCATGAATGAAATTATTGAAAAGAAGGATGCAGAGGAAGTTGTAGAGTTTATAATGCCAAGAGGCCAGACAAGCTGAGAATAGTTTTTGATTGTTCAGCTAAGTATGAAGGAATTTGTCTAAACGATCATCTCCTTACTGGCCCTGACTTAATTAACAACTTGTCAGGGATTCTTTTTCGCTTTCGTAAAAGCACTATAGCGCTTATGTGCGATATTGAGAGAATGTTCCACCGGTTTCAGGTAACTCAAGATAACAGAGAATATTTTAGATTTCTTTGGAAAAAAAAAAAAATGCAGATTTAAGTATTGAGCCCCATGAGTACTGTATGAAGGTGCATTTATTTGGGGCTGCATCATCTCTTGGATGTGCCGATTATGGGTTGCGGCACTTGGCCAAGGAGTATAAGGAGATGTATTCTATGGGATCACTATTTACAATGAGAGACTTTTATGTAGATGATGGAATTGCCAGTGTAGACAGGCCAGAAGAAGCCATTCAGCTTGCAGATGAGGCAAAGAAATTTGTGAGTTTAGGAGGTCTTTGGTTGCACAAGTTTACATCTAACAACCAGGACGTATTGGACAGTATTCCCCAGTCAGAAAAGGCAATTAAAGTACAGGACCTGTCATTTGATGATGCTCAGATGAAGCGAGTCTTGGGGATTTCCTGGCACTTGGAGTCTGATTGTCTGAAGTTTAGGGTTCAACTTAAGAACCAGCCTGATACACGTTGTGGTGTTCTTTCAATGTTAGCCTCACTATATGATCCTTTAGGCCTGGTAGCTTTTTTCTCACTTACAGGAAAGGGTGTACTTCAAGCTATGTGTAGAAAGGGTTTAGGTTGGGATGATCCATTAACAGATGAGCTTAAGCCAAAGTGGGAAGCTTGGAAGAGTGATCTTGTGAATTTGGAGAAAGTAGTGATGCCTCATTTTTGCAAGCCAGATTTTTTTTGGAAAAACCAGTAGAACCGAATTTCATTATTTTTCTGATGCTAGCAATCAAGGCATTATTCAGAAATAATGAGTGAAAGGTTCATTGTACTTTAGTTATGGGAAAGTCCAGTGTTTCTCCAACCAAAGTTACTACCATACCAAGGCTTGAGCTAACAGCAGCAGTTGTCTCAGTAAAGATGAGTGATATGCTCAAAAAAAAATGAGGTGAGGTGGATGATGAACACTTTTGGATTGATTCAAATGTTGTTTTAAGTTATACTGGCAATGAGGCTCATTGGTTCCATACCTTTGTGGCCAATCGGGTCCAAAGAATTCACTTCAGTACAAACCCCATCAATGGCATTAAGTCCCAACAGAATTTTACCCTGCTGATTATGCATCCCGAGGTCTTAGAGTTAATGACCTTCTTCATTCTAAGATAAAATAAGATATGATAAGATAAGATAACACTTAATTGATGCCGAAGGAAAGTGCAGTGTCACAGTTCTGTACATATTGCACAAGTAAGACATACATTATAACAATAAAAAGGGCAGAGGTTACAGAAGAGCTATCAATCACAAAATGACATAAATTAAAATAACAGGGTCTATGTGCATATAAAAGTGTTCTATGAAGTATGTACATACATTAATCAGAATAAATAAATAGAGCTGACTTAAGGAGATTTGTCTATATACATAAATGTGCATGTATAAGACGTTGCCTATAACATAATAGATAGAAAAGCATGTACAGACATTAACGGAGCAGCATAAGTAATATTGCACTTAGAGATGTGAGGTAGTAAGGATTATATATAAAGTGACAATTGGCAGATAAAATAACAGTCCAGATTAGAGCAGTGCAGTAGAGTTAAAAAAAAAAAAATAAATAAATAAATAAAAACTGGGCATGTACCAGTATGACGGAGCTCAACACAGTTCAGACAGTAGGATCTGTGGTGTTCCTGCTATAGGGAGACTCGTTGTAGAGTCTTATCGCGGTAGGGAGAAAGGATCTCACACGGCGCTCTTTAGCACAGCGCAGCTGTCTTAGCCTCCCGCTGAACGTGCTCCTCTGTTTCTCCACTGCACAGTGCAGGGGGTGGGAGGCATTGTCCATAACTGCAAGGAGTTTGTTGAGAGTCCTCTTTTCTGCCACAACCTCCAGAGTGTCCAGTTTGAGTCCTATAACAGACCCAGCCTTCTTGACCAGTTTGTTCAGTTTGTTTATTGCAGTTTTGTTGATGCTGTTGCCCCAGCAAACAACAGAATAGAATATGACACTAGCAACAACAGACTGGTAGAACGTCCACAGGAGTTTAGTGCACACCCCAAAGGACCTCAGTTTCCTCAGAAAGTACAGACGGCTCTGTCCTCTCTTGAAAACTGCAGAGGTGTTAGAACTCCAGTCCAGTTTGTTGTCCAAGTGCACACCAAGGTACTTGTAAGTACCAACTACCTCCACTTCCTCTCCATCGATGGTGACTGGTGCTTGTGGAGATCTGTTTCTCCTAAAATCCACCACCATCTCCTTGGTCTTACTGATGTTTAGCTGCAGTTGGTTCAGTTTACACCAGCTGACAAAATTTGACACCAGCTTCCTGTATTCAGCCTCCTGTCCATTCCTGATACACCCGACTATGGCTGTGTCATCTGAGAACTTCTGCAGATGGCATGTACCAGAGTTGTATCTGAAGTCAGAGGTGTAGATGTTGAAAAGGAATGGTGCTAATACAGTCCCCTGAGGAGCCCCAGTACTGCACATGGCTACGTCTGAAACACAGCCCTGCATCCGCACAAACTGGGGTCGACCTGTCAGATAGTCCATAGTCCAGGAGATGATGGATTCATCCACCTGCATCTGACGAAGTTTCTCCCCAAGTAACACAGGCTGTAAGGTGTTAAATGCACTGGAGAAATCAAAGAACATGATCCTCACAGCGCTGCCTGCTGTATCCAGGTGGGAGTCCACTTTGTCCATGAGGTAGATAACGGCATCATCCACTCCAATGGCGTCCTGGTATGCAAACTGCAAGGGGTCCAGAGCAGCTCTGACCAATGGTTTCATGTGGCCCAGCATCAGTCTTTCCAGTGTCTTCATCAGATGGGAGGTCAGGGCAACAGGCCGTTAGTCATTTAGTTCCACCGGATGCTTCTTCTTGGGGACAGGAACCACACAAGAAGTCTTCCACCTGGCCGGAACCCTTCCTTGGCTGCAGCTCAGATTGAAGATGTGCTAAAGTATTCCACACAGCTGCTCAGCACACAGTTTCAGTACCTTAGGCTGAATGCCGTCCGGCCCTGCAGCTTTGCCCTGTTTTAGTTTCTTCAGCTCCTTCTTTACCTGGTCAGCTGTGAATGTTGGTGCACTGCTACTCGACTGGTCCTGAGCGGGGGTAATAAAGGGACCATTACTGTCAGATGAGGTGTAAATGTTTGGTATGGAGGAGGTGTGAGCTGTGAATGGTGGTGGCTGTTGTTCTGGTGAGGTGTTAAGGTTCAAGACGACTGGACACCCAGCAGAGGACAATGTGGTAGTGGGGGAGTCGTTGTCAAACCTTAGAAAGAACTGGTTCAACTCATTCGCCCTTTCATAACTGCCATCAGTTATAGCTCCAGAGCTGCTCAGGTTGAAACCAGTGATGTCTTTCAGACCTCTCCACACATCACGAGTGTTGTTATTTTCCAGTTTGGTCTCCAGTTTCGTCCTGTACTCCTCTTTGGCCTCCTTAATCCTTATTCTGAGCTCTGTTTGCACCCTCTTTAGCTTCTCCTTATCCCCTGTCTTGAAGGCTCTCTTCTTCTGGTTCAGGAGATGTTTTAGGTTACTTGTAACCCATGGCTTGTTGTTTGCAAAACAACGGATAGTTTTAGAGGGTACAACAGAGTCCACACAAAAGTTGATGTAGTCTGTGACACATGATGTAACCTCATCAATGTCCTGATTGTGTGGGTCACAGAGAACATCCCACTGTGTGGCCTCAAAACAGCCCTGCAGTGATTCCACGGCTTCAGGTGACCACTTCCTCACTGACCTGATGGATGCTGGCTGTCTTTGGACCAGGGGCTTGTACTGTGGAGTAAGGACCACAAGGTTGTGGTCAGATCGTCCGAGTGGAGGAAGAGCTTTTGAGTTGTAGGCTGCTTTGACATTAGCATACAACAAGTCCAGTGTCCTGTTTTCTCTGGTGCTACATTTCACAAACTGAGTGAATGTGGGCAGACATGAGGACAGAGAAGTGTGGTTAAAGTCACCAGACACAGCGATGAATGCGTTGGGACTTTGGTTCTGTACTCTCGCGATAGCCGAGTTGATGACGTCACACGCGACGTCCGCATTGGCGGATGGAGGAACGTACACAGCACACATGACCACTTTCGTAAATTCTCGCGGCAAATAATACGGACGCATCCCGACCACACACAGTTCGATGTCGGGCTGGCAGATCACCTCCTTCACTGTAATGTGGCCGGGGTTACACCATCTGTCATTCACGAACACAGCGAGTCCCCCTCCTCTCTTCTTACCGGTCTGATGGTAAACTCTGTCCGCCCTCACAGTGGTAAATCCGTTCAGGTGAACATGAGAGTCCGGTACGTTCTGGTTCAGCCAGGACTCCGTGAAGCACAGAATGCTGCACTCACGGTACTCGCGCTGTGTCCGGATCAGAGCAGATAGTTCGTCCGTCTTGTTCGCCAGTGATCGCACGTTGCCCATGATGATGGAAGGGAGACAGGGCTTGTATCTCCTTTTCCTCTCCCGCCGCTTGTTTCCCGCTCTGCACCCTCTGTACGGCCGCCTCAGCTCGGCTGGGATCTCCAGTCGAGACGTGAACAAATGCGGCGTCTTCCGCAGCGCGAGCAGCTGATCCCGCGAGTAAACAATGCGACGAGTCATGGCGCAAGCGAAGTTCGAAAAAACTCTATGAAAGTAGTCTTGCAACGCCAACTAAGTCTGAGAAAGTATGTAAACTGTATTAATGCCTATAACATGCTAGAAGTTTAAGAAAAAAACACGTTTTAGCAACTAAAAACAGACAAAGAGACACAAAAAACACGGAGCGACTGTGACTGGCAGCCACACGGAGCAGCGCCGGAAGGTACAACAGTGGTTTACTGGCCCTGATTTCTTATGTGAAAGGGAGATTGCATTCTTTAAGGATGGTGTTTTGGAACTAACTCAGGTATTTTTCACGAGGAAAATTGAGGAGAAAAGTTTAGTGGATCATCTGAGCCATTTTTCATCTTGGACTCGAGGTATTCGAGGAATTCCTTGTCTTTTACGTCGAGCCAGAAAGGACAAATCGACTAGTCTTACAACAGTGATGGAGAGGGAAATTGCAGTACTTGTTATAGTTAAGGACTTGCAAAGACAGGTCTATCAAGACTCTGTGAAGATCTTGAGCAAAGGTGAGCAATTACCCGTTTGTAATCCATTGTATCATTTGGATCCTTTTGTTGACAAGGATGGTGTTTTGAGGGTGGGAGGAAGGTTGCTTTATTCCTACCTAATTCTGTTAAGCATCCTATTGTCCTTCCTAAGAGCCATCACATTACCAATCTCATAGTCGCTTATTATCATGAGAAGGTTAAGCATCAGGGCATAGGAAATGACTATAAATGAAATTCGTTCAAATGGGTTTTGGATTCCAGACATTCACAGAGTAGTGGCTTCTTTTCTTCACCAGTGTGTTGGGTGCAGAAGATTCAGGAGACCAGTGGAACAAAAGAAAATGGCAGAGCTCCCCCAAGAGCGAGTAAATCAATCACCACCGTTACATATTTTTAACAAAGGAAGGAAGAAGAATTCATAAGAGGTATGGCCTTCTTTTTACATGCTTTTGTTCACGGGCAGTGCATATAGAGATGCTAGATGATTTGTCCACCGATGCCTTTATCAATGCTTTACAATGCTTTATAGCAATAAAAGGGGCAGTACACCTAATAAAGTCTGATCAAGGAAGGAATTTCATTGGTGCCAAAAATGAATTTAAGGAAACCCTCAAGGAGATTGATCAAGAGAAGCTGGCTGCATTTCTTACTAATAACCAGTGTGATTTTAACATGAATGCACCTTACTCTAGCCATGTTGGAGGAGTTTGGGAACGGCAGACAAGGACAGTGAGAAGCCTCCTTAGTTCTACTCTTGCCCTTTCCTTGAGTAGGTTAGATGATTCTTCCCTGTGAACATTATTTTATGACGCAATGAGTATAATCAATAGCCGTCCGCTTACCGTGAACCATCTAGGTGATCCTTGTAGCTTAACACCTATTACTCCAAATCATCTGC
>JAMWET010004536.1:0-16898 GCA_024036415.1 Prochilodus magdalenae
TTCCGTCAGCGTGGCTAACAACTACACCACCTGCAAATTCATACCTGTTATAATCCCCCACGTTATTACTGTCAGACTGTAACACTACACACTGCTGCAATTCTCTGGTTATTCCCTCCGTTTTACTGTCCGACTGTAAACACTACACACGCTGCGATTCATACTGGCTTATATCACTCACTTTTATTACCGTCAACTGTAAACCTACACCACGCTGCTAGTTCATAACTGGATTATAATCCCATCCACAGTTATTACCGTCAGACTGTGACACTACACACAAGCTGCAGATTCATTCTGATTAGATCACTCCACAGGTTTTATTACCGTCAGACTGTGACACTACACACACTGTCAGATTCACTGATTAGAATCACGTCCACCGTTATTACTGTCAGACTGTAAACTACTGACACCCCGCTGCAGTTTCTACTGCTTATAATCCTCCCAGTATTACCACAGACTGTAAACACTAGCAAACACGCTGCCCTATTCATACTGGAATATAATCCTCCCGTTATTACGTCAGACTGTAACACTACACACGCTGCGATGTTTCTACCGGATTATAATCCCTCACAGTTATTACCCGTCACTCTGGAAACACTACACTCCGCTCAGATTCATACCGGATTATAATTCCCGTCCACGTTTATTACCGCAGACGTACACACTACAAACACGCTGCAGATCTCTACTGGATTCTAATCCCTCCACAGTTTATTACTGTCAGACTGTCACACTACACACTCTGGCAGATTTCAGACTGATTATAAATCCCTCCACAGTCTTCTGTCCAGACTGTAAACACTCACCAACAACACGCTGCTTCATACTGGATTATAATCCCTCCACAGTTTTACTGTCAGCTGTAAACACTACACCGCGCTGCAAAGATTCATATGGAATTATATCACTCACAGTTATTACCTGTCAGACTGTAAACACTACACATGCTGCAGATTCATGACTGATTATATCCCTCCACGTTTATGACTGTCAGACTGGTTAAACACTGCACACGCTGCAGATTCATACTGATTAAATTTACAGATCGTGTTATTTATCAGTAAAATTTTAACATTAAATACAAATCTCTGGAAATTCAAACTTTGAAGTTTAATTATTTTACTTTTCTTTTTCTAGGACGTGCTGGAGAATATTTTGGAACCTGGGATGAGTCCTGTGATGCGTAGTAAAGATTTTAGTTTCAAGTTCCTTAGGTGGTGGCGAGACTCTTCCCTGGATCTATTCCTCTGGCTCACAGAATTACGGAGGTTCATCAGGTAGCCGTCTTGAAAGAACAATTCACCGAGTGGCGAATTTGTAAATGGCTGTACATGGACACCAGTAGAACCTTACGTTTGTGTTCACAGTTTGGCCACCGGCAGGGACAACAGCTAGTGAGTATGGGAGAGCACATTATGCGGTGTGGTAAGTACACAAAACAGGTTATCAGTTTCATATTAATTCATCTTAATCCAGTGCTATTAATTAAGTTACTACATAAATAATTTGTAAAGTAATAGTAATTAATACACTGATTGTTTGGGATAAATGTAGCCGATAAATATATTTTGACTTTTCCTTTGGAAACAGAAAAAAAGGTGAGGAAGATGGGAGCAAGCTCCCGCTGAAAGAGCTTGGGAAGACCACCGTACTCAAGGTGGAGATCCTTATTTATAAAACTCTAATCACTAATAATTACTTAGTGCAAAGAATAATAGTCAATATTCATAATAAATAATCATAATAAAACTTATCTTAGCTGGTTAAAATGCAGCTGTGAAAAAACACAGTGCTGTACCCTGTGAATCTTAAAACAGCTGAGACATGTATATAAACCATAGAAATCACAATAAAGGAAGATTATGACAGTACAAGTATAGCGATCACAATCACACATATAGGAAACACAGTACAAAAATAAGAAAACAGTACAAATATAGACAAACAGTAAACAAATATAGATAAACACAAGTACATCAGATAGAAACCAATAAACAATGTTTAGAAACACCAATAGCACGTAGTAGAAACCACAGTACCATATATGAAACAATACCACCACATAGAAACACAATACACGTATAGTGAAACGCAATATACACTGTATAGAAACACAGTGCACACCCATAGAAACAAAAACTATATATATATATAGATATAGAAACCACAGTAACACATAGAAAAACACAGTTACCACATATAGAACACACCAATACACGTTATTACAAACACAGTTACACAATAGCAAACACAGTACACATATAGAAAAACAAATTACACTATATTATATGTATATATATTAAAACACAATAGCCAATAGAAAACACAAATAACAGTGCCTAAAACAGATCAATTACAAATTAACATTAACAGAAATTAAATATACAACAATTCAAAACATTCTTGAAATAAATTGATATTTCTGTAATACTTTCTATAAAACTTATTTCCTATTACATAGGAAAGAAGACAGCAGTGGATGATTTTCAGACAGGCACTAGATGTCATGGAAAGTGCGGCACCATTAAAGAGATTTGAAAACCTAGTACTATATTCTCATATCAATAGTTCAATTATAAATATCACGCACGGGCAGCCAGTGGATTGCCTGCATAAACGCTGGTCGAGTTTACTGCTCCAATTATTGGTTTTAATACTCTATTAATAGTGCATCTGATTTAATAAAGTGGCTGCCTTTTAAAATGTAAATGTTAATATATTCCTATGACATGTGTCATTAAATTCAGTTATACAGGTCTCAGGTTAAAGCTCAAGCTGTCTGGTGTGCCACCTGTCTGGTAGTCTGGATGATGGGAGTGCTGTGCTCCGCTCGTCACAGTTAGGGAGTTCCCTCTGGAAGTGATGGCAATGCAACTTCCTGAAGGTCTCCCACACAGGCAGAGCCACTGAGTTCCAGTACTAGCTCACCACAGCCTGACCTCAACATGCCTTTTGGCCTCTTTGAATGGCATTTTTTTCACACACTTGATTTGTGAACGAAGGAACATGGTACACCTATACGATTCTTTACAGAGACAGGACATTAATAACTCTGATGAAACTTTTCATTTTAGGCAAACATGGGGAATCGTACACTGTCAGTGTTTCTCCAGTAACATAGCAACATAAACAGGCAATAGGACAACACTTGCCAATTGCTGATGATGATAAATTGTGGTCCCAATATACTCATAGTCTATAGTGAGTACGTAAGTCAAGTGAGCATAATTAAGCCATTGCAGTGCAGTTTATCAAGGCGCCGAGATTCAATTTAATTGTAGCTAGCCGGTCTATTATTATTCACTATTATAGTATTATTGTTATATTATTATTTCTGTTATTATTATTAAGTGTTGTTTTGTTATTATTATGATTCTATATTATATTTCGTGTGTTGTTGTTGTTGTTTTGTTATTATTGTTATTATTATTATTATTATTTATTATTATTATTTTCATTATTATTATCGGTTGTTATTATTATTATTATTATGTTATTGTTATTATTATTATTACTTACCATTGTTATTATTACTATTGTTATTATTATTATCCTATTTATAATTTTTTATTATATTATTATTTATAAATTTGCTGTTCAATTATTATTAGATTTGTTGTTGTTATTAATATATTATTATCCTGATTATTTATTATCTATTATTAATATTGCTAGCTATTTTTTATTGCAATTATTATTATTAATATATATGTGTACCATTGACCATTCACTAGACAAAACAGTCTCACATAGTAGTGAACATTTGTTTGTAGTGCACGATCGGACGGACAGGTATGGAGCGTTGACGGTGATTGTTTGTGTTATGTGTTTGTCTGTCTCAGTGGAAGCCTTGGGTACTGTGAGCGAGGAGCCCGGTGTGGAGGGATCACGTTTTATAACGGCAGTGTGATGAGAGAACGCGGTGAGTCAGCAGCCAGAAAGTGTTCACAGACACATAACAACCTAAGACTGAATCAGTTCCAGAGTAGATTGGACACACAGTGACTGGTTACAATGTGGATGTCAGAGAGTTGAGGGGACAGGCTAATGGGCCAGACCCAACCAGGGTAAACAGTCGGCGAGGCAACCAAAGTAGAGAGGGGAAAACGGGGGAGAGTGGGTCCAGAAGAGTGAAAGGATACGGTCGAAAGCCAGAGTAGATCAGAACGATGAGCCAACAGGGTTAACCTGAGTCGAGATAATAAACACAGGACGACAACTCAGATCACTCAAATTCACAAACTAGTGTTTGTCAGAACTTCGGGGTGTGTGATTTACTGGGTTGGTGGTGTGTGTGAGTCTGCTGTGTGGTGTGGTGGGGTGTGTGATGATGGTGTGCTGAGGGGGGGTGTGTGTGTGTTAGTCTACTCAGAGGAGACCTAGAGCAGGAAGGATTGGTAGATGGGGACCATTGGTGGGTTGTGATGTCATCCGGTGATGCACTCTAGGAAGTGGAGTTTGGGGAGCGGGGGAGCCAGGGAAGTCCCGGAAAGCGTGACGGACAGTTTCAGTCTGATTTTAGATAACACTGTGTTTCTGTAGGAGCTGTTGGTTCTTCGTCTGGCTCCCATCCTGGTTTCGGATTGGTTCTCTGGAGATTTTTAGCCAGAGCTGGAGAGTTGGATATTCTCAGTGTGGAAATTTTTTTTTTTTTTTCCGTGTCATGAGTTCCTCGGAGAGAATTGATTGTCATTTAAAAACTGCATAAGCTAAATCAGTCTTACCCAGTGCATAATAAAATCTACCTTGTGATTTACTGACTGCTGTTGATATTGATCTGTTGTTTAATTTTTTATTTATGCTGTCTGTACAGAACATTGCTAAACCTGGTAATCAAAACAGCATTTTACAGCTATCAAACCAATGACCCGGATAAATACGTGGTAAGCAGTGAAATACAGGGGTTGGGCAATGAAACTGAAACACCTGTCATTTTAGTGTGGGTGGGTCTCATGGCTAAATTGGACCAGCCTGGTGGCCAATCTTCATTAATTGCACATTGCACCAGTAAGAGCAGAGTGTGAAGGTTCAGTTAGCAGGTAAGAGCACAGTTCTGCTCAAAATATTGCAATGCACACAAGCATTATGGGTGACATACCAGAGTTCAAAAGAGGGACAAACTGTTGGTGCACGTCTTGCTGGGCGCATCTGTGACCAAACAGACAGCAAGTCCTTTGTGATGTAATCAAGAGCACACGGTTATCCAGGGTAATGTCAGCATACCACCAAGAAGGACGAACCTCCACCAGCATCACGTAGTGACCTGGCCACTATCCTGCAAGAAGAATGGCTTAAACTCCCTCTGACCACTGTGCAGGACGCAGTATATGTCATTCCCAAGACCAACTGACGCTGTATTGGCCGCAAAAGGACCTACACCATACTAATAAATGATTGTGGTCTAAAACCAGGTGTTTCAGTTTCATTGTCCAACCCCTGTATGCTCACCATATAATATTTGATGGATTATTTGTTTTATTTTGAACTTGTTTTATTATAATTCTATATTTTTACATATATCATATCTCACATTTCCTGTGCCTTCTTCTGCGCAGGCCTTTTCCCTCAGCTGTGGTGAAGGAAAACAGCACACATGATTGCTAAGTGGATGTCTGTTGGTTTTGCGCACACGGTGGGTAAATTTACCGAAACCCCGTCTCACTGTTTCCCATCACACACACCGTATTTTAATCATGTGGTGAATCTTAGGCGTGTGCAAACACGGACAACTTCAGTCTTCTGTCCCTCACCATTGATTATGGCCCTTTTTGGATTTATGGAGTCATATAACCCGAGTAAGTCTGTCCTTCTTTAACCTTTTGTACACTTTTTTCTTTGTTCATTTGATGGTTTATCCTTTTCTACCCGCCTCATTATCCGCCATTCTCAGTTACCGTTTGATTTTCCGCCGTTGTGATCAGAAACCTCAACTTCAAACCTTAAAAATGTATGTTTTACTGGTTTATTTTTTTAAATGCATGTAGATTTTGTGCCCAACTCGTCTGATGATGAAGGACGGTACAGTATAGGAGCCCAGGCTAACGTGGGCCTGTTTAATCTCCAGAAGCTTCTAGAAGCTCTTCACCCAGTGCTGTCTCCAGATCAGAGAGAACAGTAAGTCTGTTAGCTCCATCTAATTACAAGCTGCCTTTTCATCCACGTACAGTATGTCTATGCATATCGTCGCTGTCCAAAGAAAAACATGTATCTCCATTTTTGTTGATTTTTACTTTTATGTCTCATTGGATCACATGGGCTGCTGTTTACACTGGCTGTGAATTTCATGAAGAATGGCCTGACAGAAATGGCCCAAAACTGCTTGGAAAGATGTCTGGTTCCATTGACTTCCATTCAAATTAATTGAGGTTTTTGGCCTCTCCTGTAAAGTTGCCATTTTGGAGATACCTGTTTTTCTTTGGACGGCGATGGTAGCATATCGCATAAAACCGACTGCAGATATTAAAGCAAACTACAAAAAAAATGACTGTATTAATAATAGCAAATGTAGAATTTTAAAGGCAACTCTTGATTTCTTTACAGTGGTGGTGGTGGTGATGGGAACTAGGGGTCCTGGTGTCTACAGGACAATAGCCATTATATCAACAGTCCAAAAAACAGACGTGTTGATATGTAATGTTGATGAAATTGAAACTTTTAAGGTACTTTTATCTTTACAACAGATTTATTTTGTAAAGAATAATGGGCAACACTGTTCATAAAGCTACATGACACTCACATAAGCTTCTCATGACAACTGACACACCCTCACATCAATGTTTAGGGAAAGTAATTGTAATAGGAGTCATCTTTCATAAAGGCCACATTCAGGAACTTATACCACATGACGTCTATGGGAATCAGCATTCCTGAACATCTATGTAGGGTTATGTCAATGGTCATGACAAGCTTATGTAGTAGTCTTATGAACAGTATCATACTCTGAAGTATTACTGAAAAGTGTTTCAGGCCAAATCCTTCCAGCTTGGTCTGAGCATCGGGTTCCTATCACCACCACTGTGAGCAACTCTGACTTGTTCAGACTAGTTCCTCCTGAAATCTGCAACGTTGAAGTTATGTAGCTGGATTAAAGTCGGAAGGAATCCCAGCCTCTGCTTTCTTTGCTGTCGTCGTTGTTGAATGATTGAAGTAACTCAGTGTTGTATCTGATGTCATACTTAGGGCTGACCAATCCCTGAGGGAATATCCACAGATCTACCACAGAAGGTGAATCTGGGTTTGCATGCGGTTCCTAGATGGTTTATTGGTTAGTGTAAATGTTACAGTGATGCTTTAATGTTTAAAGGATGAAAGTGTTGTTGTTGAATGTTACGGAATAACAAGCTAGTAGCTGCACAGAGTTAATGATGAGCTCATTTTAGCAGAGTGGCTTTAACTGCTCGTTAGGTATCTAAGAAGTTTATGGTGAAATATTATTTTATATCAGCATCATAAAACATAATAAATCAGATGTACACAAATATGTACCCTGAAAGTAAGTACAGTTAGTCAGCCTCGACTTGCTGTGGCATTTGAAGGCTGCTTCTTTAGTTTCGCACAGGATATACATGGTCGATTTATTTATTTATTTATTTATTTATTTATATACATATTTATTAATTAATTTATATATATATAGATATATATATATATATATATATATATATATATATATATATATATATATATATATATATTTATTTATGTATGTATGTATGTATGTATGTATGTATGTATGTATTTATTTATTTATTTATTTATTGGGCTAATATATTCCTCAGTTATTCCTGATAGCAGGATAGGACAGCAGACTACAGGTGACTCACTAAAAGCACAGCTGGTGGTCCAGTGGCATTTTGCTCAGTGTTTTCTGGGTGGCCCCCCTGGTGGTTAGGACGTAATAGACACACACATTTGTTCTCACTTGTGTTATGTGCTGTACAATTTACAACAAAGTAAATCATTTATGTGTCAGAAACTATATCATTTTAGATAAGGCCTATGTATCTTTATTTTTCAAAATAAAAGTCTCTGCATCTGAAATCTGTTTGAGGAGATTTAAGACTCATTAGACCTTGTACGCAGGAGAATAACCTGGGTGGTCTGAGTATGAACTAGGGGTGGCAAACGGTCAGCCGGGTCCTGACATTGTTGAGCCAGCGAGCCACCATATGCTCGCTATCTGGGAGCTAAAAAATGGAGTATGCTGCATCACTGTACACAGTGTGAAGCACCATTCTTAACCCTGAGTTTAGGCACAGTCAGGCAGACGTAGGGTATATAAGCAACTCTGTTAGATTACTTACAGTATAAGCTCAACACGGGTTGAAACAATTTTCCGGTATTCATCTGGCTCAATGCTTAAGCAGTTAGTTACTAGCTTAGCCTAGTACTTAGCCTTATGGCTCCTGTATAAAACTATGGAAATGACATACAGTTCATCTGCATATTCACGCTAGAACAGTTTAGCTCTGCCCACTACATGACAAGTTCTAAGTGTTTCAGTCTGGACACAATACAGGACAGCCAATCCAAACAGAGCTCATTTACATATCAGTTTTCCAGGCACAGCAACAGAAACAATTACATTCGCAGGGAATTCTCTTTCCCGGCAGGTTTCACGAGCTGCTCAAAGCAAAGCTAGGCCTTCTTGGAGATGAAGATGGTGATGCATATCTGATTGCATTTCTGCTAAAGGTTGGTGAAGTGGAATAGTAAACGTTGTTGCTGGTACATGATTTGAGTGCCATGATGTGGAATATCATCCGTGTTGTTAGTGTCCCCCTGTCCCAGTGACCAACAGACTGGACTCCTGTACTGGATTTCCTCTAATCTGCTGTGTTGTGTATTTTCCTTGGCTCTAAGCTTATGGAGGACACAGGTGCAGACTTCACCATGACCTTCAGGCAGTTGAGTGAGGTGACTCTGCTTCAGCTCCAGAACATCTCCTTCACTCAGGTTCGGCTTTTTTCGTTCACCTACACATGAATTAACACTAACCGGACCTCATGATCCACTTACTACCTTGAGTGGGCGGTCGTGGGCTGGAAGTTAGGGAACCAGCCTTGTGACCTGAGGGTCGCTGGTTTATTTCCCTGAACCAACAGGAATGACTGAAGTGCCCTTGAGCAAGGCGCCTAACTGCTCCCCGGGCACTGTGGATAAAGCTGCCCACTGTTTTGGGCAAGTGTGCCCACTGCCCCTGAGTATATGTGTTGACTGGAGTGTGTGAATGTGGGTGTTTTACCTGACCAGATGACTTAACTGCACAAGACACGAGCACAAATGGCAGAATGGCTCATAAACTCAACTTATGAGAATTATTGGCCTAAATTTTCAGGTGTACACAAAAGTTGGGTCAAAATAGAAAGTTTAACCATCACAATGGCATCTGTTGAAAACATGCCTAGTAGCCTTCTGCAGTTGTTCCCAAATAGTCTCTACAATGTGATATGTAAACATATTCTAATAACACGTAATGAAGGTGAGAAGAACATCGGAAAACTCTAGCTTGGATTGTAGTGGTCTAGTAATCAGAATTGTTTAACACCATAGGGAATCTCAATGGATGTTTGACACACTGGGGTAACACATGCTGGGTATTACAGTGAGAGAGAACAGTAATAACAACAGAACACTGAAATAAATACATGAGATAATACTATAGTAATTAATGCTTAGTTAACATGAAGTAACACATTACCAATGATTATAGTGCTGCAACTGATGTTAAGTAAACATGTAACAACTACAGAATTACATGTTAACTATTGTTAATGTATTACTTCCTATTAGCTGATGAATTACTTCATGTTAGTCAACACATAATAAAGCGTTACTGAAATGGTGCCTCCGGTCCGATGAGGCAGATATTATGTACCTGTATATCAATAATAATGCACTGCAGAATATCACCTAACACAACAAGTACTATATTACACTTCAGGTTTGGACTGTAATGTACAGTGGCAAAACAAATTAACATTTCAGAAAACAATTTTTTTTTTTTTTTTTTAATTACAAGACATGAAAAACTTTTACCAGCACAGAAACACTAACACAAAAAGTTTGATTGACGGGATCATGCAACAAGCGTGTCCTGGGTGTTAGACCTGCCCTTTCTGTCAGAATTTGCGATTTTTAAAAGTGTTTAGGTACTGGTAAAAGTGTTTTGGTGCTGGTAAAAGTGTTTTGGTGCTGGTAAAAGTGTTTAGGTACTGGTAAAAGTGTTTTGGTGCTGGTAAAAGTGTTTAGGTACTGGTAAACGTGTTTAGGTACTGGCAAAAGTGTTTCAGTGTTGGTAATAGTGTTTAGGTACTGGTAAAAGTGTTTAGGTACTGGTAAATGTGTTTAGGTACTGGCAAAAGTGTTTCAGTGTTGGTAAAAGTGTTTAGGTACTGGTAAAAGTGTCTCAGTACAGGTAAAAGTGTTTCGGTACTGGTAAAAGTGTTTAGGTACTGGTAAAAGGGTTTCGGTACTGGTAAAAGTGTTTAGGTACTGGTAAAAGTGTTTCGGGACTGGTAAAAGTGTTTCGGTACTGGTAAAGGTGTTTAGGTGCTGGTAAAAGTGTTTAGGTACTGGTAAACGTGTTTAGGTACTGGCAAAAGTGTTTCAGTGTTGGTAATAGTGTTTAGGTACTGGTAAAAGTGTTTAGGTACTGGTAAATGTGTTTAGGTACTGGCAAAAGTGTTTCAGTGTTGGTAAAAGTGTTTAGGTACTGGTAAAAGTGTCTCAGTACAGGTAAAAGTGTTTCGGTACTGGTAAAAGTGTTTAGGTACTGGTAAAAGGGTTTCGGTACTGGTAAAAGTGTTTAGGTACTGGTAAAAGTGTTTCGGGACTGGTAAAAGTGTTTCGGTACTGGTAAAGGTGTTTAGGTACTGGTAAAAGTGTTTAGGTACTGGTAAAAGTGTTTCGGTACAGGTAAAAGTGTTTCGGGACTGGTAAAAGTGTTTTGGTACTGGTAAAAGTGTTTAGGTACTGGTAAAAGTGTCTCAGTACAGGTAAAAGTGTTTAGGTACTGGTAAAAGTGTTTAGGTACTGGTAAAAGGGTTTCGGTACTGGTAAAAGTGTTTAGGTACTGGTAAAAGTGTTTCGGGACTGGTAAAAGTGTTTCGGTACTGGTAAAGGTGTTTAGGTACTGGTAAAAGTGTTTAGGTACTGGTAAAAGTGTTTCGGTACAGGTAAAAGTGTTTCGGGACTGGTAAAAGTGTTTTGGTACTGGTAAAAGTGTTTAGGTACTGGTAAAAGTGTTTCGATACTGGTAATAGTGTTTCAGTGTTGGTAAAAGTGTTTCAGTGTTGGTAAAAGTGTTTAGGTACTGGTAATAGTGTTTAGGTACTGGTAAAAGTGTTTTGGTGCTGGTAAAAGTGTTTCGGTACTGGTAATAGTCTTTCAGTGTTGGTAAAAGTGTTTCAGTGTTGGAAAAAAAGTGTTTAGGTACTGGTTATAGTGTTTAGGTACAGGTAAAAGTGTTTCGGTACTGGTAAAAGTGTTTCGGTACTGGTAAAAGTGTTTCAGTACTGGTAAAAGTGTTTCAGTGTTGGTAATAGTGTTTAGGTACTGGTAATAGTGTTTATGTACTGGTAAAAGTGTTTTGGTGCTGGTAAAAGTGTTTCAGTACTGGTAGAAGTGTTTCAGTACTGGCAAAAGTGTTTCAGTGTTGGTAATAGTGTTTAGGTACTGGTAAAAGTGTTTCAGTGTTGGTAAAAGTGTTTAGGTACTGGTAAAAGTGTTTCAGTGTTGGTAAAAGTGTTTTGGTACTGGTAATAGTGTTTAGGTACTGGTAAAAGTGTTTCAGTGTTGGTAATAGTGTGTAGGTGCTGGTAAAAGTGTTTTAGTGTTGGTAATAGTGTTTAGGTACAGGTAAAAGTGGTACTGGTAAAACTGTTTCACGTCTTGTAAATTTGTTTTTATTTTTGTAATTTTGTTTTCTGAAATTTGGTTTGCACTTCTCGGCCACCATAAGAAAGCCCCTTTAGGTTTTTGGATGCAAAGCTTCTTATGGACGTGGCTAGTAACTCACTCACAGCAGGCCAAAGATTTTCCACTAGAGGGCAGCGTTAGCACCCAAAAGACTGGGGCTTTGCACCAGTGACACTGTGTATCCTTTGTTGAATGTGTGTACCTGAAGCATATCGAAGCACATATTTCTTAATGTAAATAAAGGAAATGTCATGGGTCTATAATGGTTTTATGAATAATGCATACCAGGATCAGACTTCCTTTAGTGTCTCTTCAGTAAAGCCTTGGTGATATATATGCTTTTGGGATATTTATGGCTTGACTATAAGACTCCTGTGTGATATAAATAAATTTAGATTGCTCAATTTAACGTAGCCCGAATGCTTTAAAACATTAAATATAATAGAGTATATGTGGTATATCAGGATATACAGGTGTTACGTTTAGGTCTGTAGAGTTTGAATTAACCAACAGCTCTAAATGCTTGACGGGAACTGACCGAGAAAAGATCATTTAAATATTTAATCACAATAATATATATTGAATCCCGGGATGATATTGGCACCTGCACAGACTTCACTTAGAGCTATTCAGTCTTAGACATTATTCACAGAGTTCTTCACATGTTTCATAGCTAATGTTGTACTCCTGAATCAGGTTTTACTAGACAACTAGTCCCTGGTTTTTTCATAAGTGGTTTGGTTCTCATTTTCGCTCATGATTGGCACTTTTAAAAGTCTTCAGCTGATTATCCTCTCTTGTTGATTAAATACCTCTCTCGCTGGGTGGGATTAATTAACTTTTGCACCCTAAGTACTTTGGCTTCACTGTCTGGACATATTGCAGTCCCGTCAGATTCTTCTTATTTTATAATTATCAAGCCTTTGGTGTGTTTTATTGTTTTCGCTTACGAGGCTCGTTGACCATAGGAAGTTCTCTTCCTTGACACTGAATCACTCAGTTAGGGTCGTGTGACCCGATTGTTTCTTTAAAGTCTGCTTTTGTGACGTTTGAATATGACTGGTGAAATGGTTATATGGCGATGCTAAAATGTACGTGATGGTGATTGGGTCCCCAGCTCGCAGACCCTGCTCATATTTCATCACTGTGTACGTTGTTCCTTCCAGGTGGATGTGGGCTTCTCTGGGCCGTTTTCTGCTCATGTGAGTATATGTCTTCAGATTGGTTCGACCTGGTACTCTCAAAAAAAAAAACAGAGAGCTTAGATGTGTAACATGCTCCACCACTTGTAATATCTAGTCATAACAGTGGTTCAGTCAAGGTTTTCGCCTACATAATGTGGCATAGTACATGTACCACCTCTTGCGAAGCAGTTCACCATGGTGATGTCGGCATGAACATTGCGGCAGCGCAGGTATGAGTAGGTTATAGCTGTTGTCAACTGATGAATAAGTCAGTACTAGCTTATTCGCACAGGGTGATTCTAAATTGGCCATGTTTATCTTCATGAGCTCATATTCCTTGAGTATGTGTAATTGTTGTCCTTTATGTTTTGTAATACCATTGTTGAATGCGAAATGGCTAGCTTTATAATCCGCTGTAAACGTGTTACGAAACTTCAGGATGGCTGGAGTCTGCAGATTAGGAGATAGCAGAGAATAAAACGATTTTCCTCTAGAGGTGAGGGCTTTTTTGCCTCAAGTCCCCTGTGCAGAGGCGCTTTTTTTTTTTTTTTTTTTTTTTTTTTTTTTTTTTCGTTACGTGCTGCTTATACCTAAAGACACTGGGGGGCAGAGATAGCATCAGCGTGTTTTTAACTTCTGTATTGTATAACTCCTATCACTACATCCACTATGGTTCTTCATCAGAGGCACTATACTATAACACTGTGTATAGAAGAACTGCGGTCCCTAATGCACGGTTCCCTACATTAGAGTCGCTAGTATGGAGATACAGAGACTGGTCCCTTAATCAGCTAATTGCCCTACACTGAGAGAAACTGATATAGGCACCACGAGGATGGTCCGCTAATCAACCAGTTTTCCCTACAGTTGAGAAGGACACTGTGTATACGAGACCCCCCCTCACCAGGCTAGCCCACGCAACCGCCCTAGCGCTCACCGAACGTGAGATGTCCCCCTATCCTAGTTGCCTACATTAGGAGCACTAACATAGAACAGCTGGGGGGTGGATATGTATAGAGGAACCGGCCCTGGACGCAGCCCTATTAGTCAACCATAATCCGCTATCATTAGAGCACTATAGTATAACAGCCTATTAACGAGAACAGAGACGGTCTCCGTAACCATCTTATATCCTTCTACATTCAGAGCACTATAGTAGTAACAGAGACGGTCCCTAAGTGCACTATTCCCTACATTAAGAGGGCACTATAGAGAACAGAGGATGAGTCCCTAAATCACTGTTGCCCATTACATTAGAAGCACTATATACTAACACTGTTATAGAGAAGCAGGGGATGCGTCCCATAATCCACTGTTCCCTACATTCGAGCACGATAGAGAACACTGGTGTATCGAGAAACAGAGAGGGTCCCTAATCAGCTATTCCCTGACATTAGAACACTATTATGGAGATACCGAGAGATGGGTCCCTAAGCACTATTCCCTACAATTAGAGCACTATTTATGGGGAGAACTGGAGATGGTCCCCTAATCACTATTCCCCCTACGATTCGAACACTATTATGAGAGACAGAGATGGTCCCTAATCATCTCATTCCGCTACATTAGGAGCACTATTATGGAGAACTGAGATGGTCCCTGATCCACTATTCCCTACAATAGAACACTATTATGGAGAACAGAGATGGGTCCCCTGATCACTATTCCACTACATTAGAACGACTATTATATAGAGAACAGGATGGTCCCCTGATCACTTATTCCCCTCCCTCATTAGAAACACATTTGGAGAACAAGAAGATGGTCCCTAATCGCTATTTCCCTACAATTGGAATCACTGTAATTATGGAGAACACGAGATGGTCCGCTAATCCACTTATTTCCCTACATTTGAAACACTATTATGGAGAAGCGTGTAGATGGTCCCTAATACACTATTCCCTACATTAGAACACTATTACTGGAGAACAGAGATGGTACCCCAAGTAAATCACTATTCCCTACAATTGTGACACTATATATGGAGACCAGAGATGGTGCCTAATCACTATTGGGCCCCTACATGTGAAACACCTATATATGGAGAACAGAGATGCGTCCCTATATCAACTGATCCCTACATTAGAAAACTATTAATGAGCAGCAGAGATGGTCCCTGAATCACTATTCCCTACGAGTTGGACACTATTATCGGAGACAGAGATGATCCCTAATCACTATTCTCCTAGCATTAGACACACTATTATTGAGAACAGAGTGATGTCCCTATAATCACCGAGGTGCCCTACATTGGAGTACATTGTGTTCATATTTATAGAGAACAAGAGATGGATCCCTAATCACTGATTCCCTACATTGGAACTACTATTCTTAGAGAACAGCAGTTGAACGGGTGCGCGCTAATCGGCACTCATTCCCTACATTGTAATCACTATAAGTGAACAGAGACGGTCCCTAATCACTGATTCAACTAGTAATTAGAACATAGTAGCATATAATAGAGACAGAGACGGTCACTGAATCACTATTCCCTACATTGGAACATGCTAGTAGCGAACAGGTATGATCGGTGGGCCTAATGCATACTTGGTCCTATATAGAACACTTAGGAGAGCACTACTATAGAGATACAGATCCCTAATGCACATGTTGGCACTGTGCTAGTAACAAATCAAGACCAGTTTATGGAACATATATAGAGAACAAGTGAAAGCACACTTGCTTGAACTGTGGCTGCTGTACATAGTGTGTCATTTTCTTTAGTGGTAAATAATCTGCAGTCACACTGGTCAGAAAGGTTCTTCCTTACCTCTACAGATAAATTCACTTTCCTGACATGGCCTATAGGGTGAGCTTGCTGCATCAGACACTGACTGAGCCCTTTGTGCTGAGCAGGAGTCAGGGTCCGACAGTGATGATACTCCAGCAGACCCCAGCATGGGCCGCTACAGCTGAGGGCTCAGCTGTTGCCTATCCTGATTCTATCCTGACCCACACAAGCTCATCATTTAGAGAGGCTGAGGAGTGTATTCGTGTCTTTATTGAATGACGAGGAGGAGACGTTCAGGCGTGGATATGGTTTCAGTAGGATGGTCCAGTATGTGATTAACCGTCACGGTAAATGGTCCTGATCCGTGTGTTTGGATTTTGCTGCTGGTCCCTAGTGATTATTTAGGCTAATGTGACCAAAGCCCTGTAGACGAAGGGGATATTGTGGTTACTCTCCGATAAGAGGAATGAACCACAGACCAGTCCCTCAAACACGGAATCAAATAAAAGTAGAGCATGACTTGAAAACGGTTGAACTGAAATAGGGGTAAATAAGGTGGAAACACTGAAACTTGAGTGGCTGAAACGGAAGAACTGGCCACGAAGGTTGAATTGATCAGGAAGCCTGATGCAGAAATTGTAGAATGGCATGTGAGGCTAGAATTGATGAATTGGCATGGGGAAGGTAGAATTGCCTAAGGCATGCTCCCAAGTATGATATAAGAGTGCTGTGTACTGTTAGCGAACAAAACTAAAGAACGGCGATGTTATGTATAGCAGCCAATGTCCCAAATCTATTTCTCCGCATAAACATATGTGGGCAATGTTTTGTTTTTTGTTACCAGGGTACCAGCGTGTTTTCTAATTTGCTAAAAAAAAAAAAACTCCTTTGCCTAATAAAATGTACAGAAGGTGGCGACTGGTCCCCTATATAAATGAAGTAAACAGAAGGCAAGGCCTGTAAATCTTGGCTCTTATGGCTCAGGACGAAACGATGCTTGAAACTGTTCTCATATGCCTAGATCATACTGCAATAGGTAGAAGCCTCTGCAACAT
>JAMWET010004537.1:0-20057 GCA_024036415.1 Prochilodus magdalenae
GATCTGGTAATCTTCTCAATGAACATCTGTGTGATGAATTTCATGAAGAGTATGACATATCAGGAATGGTGTGCATGAAACGGGACTTGAAAAGACGTCTGGTTCATTGCCTTCCATACAACTAAATAGGATTTGGCCTCTCCTTAAAAGTTTGCCATTTTCGGGGTATACCTGTTTTTCCTTGTGACAGTCACCAATATATATATAGTTAGATACATAATAGCTGCCACTGATCTTTATATATGTATATATATATATGAGGCTGTGACTGATCTTGTATATATATTATATTTTATTTTTAAAGATCATGCAGTTATTCATTATGTGGAATTACACACAACACACAGCACATTTTTATGAACACACACACATTCACATACTGCTCACACACAATATGAGAAGGCCCATGCATGCAATCAGGGATAACAAATCTTCATTTAGAGTCTCCTGTTACGTATATAATGTGCGTATGCGCCTGATGAGCCCTCCTCCAGACCTGAACTCAGCCAACGATTTCATTCTGTCAGCACGGACTGGGTGGGCTTTATGGGATATCACTCAGTGCAAGTACAATAGAGCCATGTTGACATGCCAAGAGCCGAAAGCTTCAGCCTAATATGGAATAAACAGAAATAAGTGATAGGAAAGACTTCTGTGAGTTCAGTGCGAAAGCTTACTGATTTCCTTTGAAATTACCTGCCAGTAAAATCCATATTATTTAACAGTAATATTTGGTTTAATGATTATTATTAATCTGGCTTGTTGTATTAAACTCTGAATGTGGTGTTGTAATATCCATTGTTGATGTTACAGTCTTCTTTGGGTCTGCAAACCTTCATACAATATGTGAATAACTGATTAATAGGTAGGGAACCCAATTGAAACCAGCAATTGCAATACTTTTGAAATTCCTTCATTAAAGAATAGTCCCTACAAATTAAATTTCTTTGTGTGGTAAGCATGTGAACCGTCCGGGACCCCCAGGTGTTTCGAATCCATACCTTACATCCAGTTTCCAGTCCTGGGGTGCTATTCTGTGTCTCACTGGAAGTTAAGGGATACAGTTACATTGAACTGATTCGGCCCACACACGTAGTTTTTCACACTTATCATATGATGACCAGTCCAACAAGACTTGAAACCTGGTACTTTCACAGGTCCAACGATTTGCAGTGGCACCCTTCTCTAGAGATGATCATTTGGGGGCTTTGGTAAGCCGAGTGTCAGACTCTTGAGTGTAGATGAACCTCATGATCCGGCTAATAAGTGTGTGTCTGTAGCCCCTGCATATGATGAACAGCAAATGGTAAACGTCAGTGTAGGCGGCCATGTCGTCACTTGCTGAAAAGGAAGAATTGGCGATCGTCGAAACTCTGTCAGCGTTCATGATGGGCTAGGAGACGGTTCCAGTAAATGAAGTAGAATGGAATAGTCATGACAAGTATCTGTATAGTGATCACTAGGTGGTCACGTCTAAGCGTCTGCAGGCCTCTTCTTACACTGGGCTACTGTCGAGTGTCTCTCATGAGTCCACTATCAGGCAAAACACTGAAGGAAGGATAGTATGTTTTAGGTGTGTCATGAAAGCATGGAGAAAGCCACTACTCTCCGGGAGAACTGTCCCTGCCTGTTTGAAGTTTGCCGTATAGACCTAAATGCAACCAGTGCAGAACTGGCTGCTGAAGTGACTGATTATGTGTAACAGATATAAATGGTCTTACATGAGGAAATATTTGTTTGTGGGCTGTCAGAACTGTATAATACGATCGGGACTGAGCAGTTCCAGCAAGAGGAACCGTCATGTCCCAGGGCCGTGAGCCAAATGGTGTACTGGCTAAGTGTCCACTGCTTGGGGCTGTTTGTCGGTGGTGAGGTGCAGGCCAAGGAAGCAAATCTTTATTCAATCGTGTTGTGACAGGGAGTTATTGAATTCTAGCTGAAAGGAGTTTCCAGTCAGTCAGATGTACTACAATGATTTCCTAGAAGAACTCGGTCCGACAGTGCTATCCATGTAGACCCTCTGATGTAACGACAGTCAGCGGCTCTTCGCAGAGTAGGAGGAAAAGAAGAACAGTCGAGTTTACAGGCAGAAACCTAAAGCTTAGTGGGCAAGTCTTCATGGTGAGCCTGAAAGCTCACCAACACAACAGAGCTAAAGTAGTATTCCATATAGCAGGATAGTGGATGTAAGTGATCATGCAGTTAGCGCCTAGTGAAGCCAGTTGTTAACAGGATCTAGGTTGTCGGCATTGCATCTCCAAACATCAGTTAAGGTTCAGTTAATAAATCAGAATAATGGATTCATTACATCTGTGTTATTTGTGTAGGTCTGGCGGGCATCTCATCGCTGTGTCTGTTTTTTTCAGCAGTCGGACCAACTCATAGTTATGACGATGTATTTCCTATCACATTTACTGATACATACTTTAAAAAATGCTTAAATAGCAGTATGCGAGTGATTATTGGATCCTCTGGATTAACAGTAGCGGCTAGTTGAGGGACATGTCAACGCATGCCTCTGCTCCCTGCCCATGTTGGATTCGGCCGTTCACACTTCAGGAGTTGAAACTGAAGGCCTAAAGTGGGTCAGGGATATCCACTAGCCTGATTTAGGAAACTGACATTGGGATATCAACCAGTGCATGATCTACATCGCAGCTGGACGCGGATTTTTGTGGGGGAAGACTCTAGAACGTACAAATAGTTCCTCAGACCGTTCAGTTAGTTGTTTCTGGAAAACAATGGAAAAACAGTCTGGGTCACCATAGCTTCAAATACCAAGCGATCCGGTCTCACATATTCCACGTGAATGCCCTGTTAGCCTCAACGTTGTGGCTAACATACTAATAGAATCGATCTTATAAAGCTCTATGCAGATTAGCCATGAAAAGTGTTGTAACCTCACAATGACTGCTTTCCTGGTCAAACAAACTCCACGGCAAGTGTCCAAAGTGGAACCTCAAGGAGGCAAGACAACCATATAAAGTAGGATTTTGACTAGTGTGGCCATCAATGAGCCCACTCAAACTAGACTTGGTGTCACATGGTTTCTTGTGGGACTTGAACATTACTGTAATCGCACATATTCTCTGTTGTGTCTATACGAGTATGTGTGCTTGACGAAAAGAAAATGTTATTTAACTCTACTAACTAGTCTAAGCTGGGACTTCTACTGCATTCTGTGATAAGAGTCGTAAAGTGGCAATACACACTTTCGCTCCTCGTGGATTGATGAACCAACGACTGCGCTAGCCAAATGTCTCTACAGTAGACATTGGTCTCCAGCAACGAGCCCAAAACACACGTATAGACTTCACACAGGACGGTACTTATATGCGTAGGGTAATTAGCGTGTAATTTGCCACCCTCCTGTTAGCAGATGTGTAGCAGAACGTGCTAAGCCCCCACCAGCACTGAACACAAACAGCAGAGGCATTCAGCCCTGCGCTTCTTCCATACCTCACCGTTTTCACAGCCCATACAGCAGGTGGTAATGAGGGTTTGGTAGAGCTTTTAAATGGCAGTTTCACAATAAATTACAAATTGATTTGATCTAGTTTCTGTATTGACAGTAACGAGAGACTTTTGATGTTAGTTTGGTTTTAATAAAGAGCAGATCCATTTTTATTATTTTGGTCTCCAAGTCCCTATTAGTAGAGGAGTGTTTACATTAATGGAGTTATAAGTTTAATGGTTGGACAAAGTCTGTTCAAATGGTTGAAAGTGTAAAGCAGTGAGCTGCTGATTGGTTATTGAACTTTATTGGGTTTTAGAGGTGGCTAAATACAGATACTTGAGTAAAGTACTGGTGGATTTGTTCTTTGCTGAGTATTTCGTCGCTGTCCAATGAAAAACATGTATCTCCATTGTTGTCCATTTTTACTTTTATGCATCATTTGACCACAGCTGCTACCGTTTACGCTGGGTGGGAATCTCATGATAAATGGCCCCACAGAAACAGCCCAAAAGTGTTTAGAAAGATGTCTGGTTCCATTGACTTCCATTCAAATTAAATTAGGTTTTTGGCCTCTTCTGTAAAGTTGCCATTTTGGAGATACTTGTTTTTCTTTGGACAGCGACGATTTGCTAATAGTAATACTACCACCTTTACTGGGGTTTATTGGTCGAGCCGAGTTACTGAGTCTGTTTTTTTGGCGAGGTTTAATGTCTTTAGTTTTATTTGACGGTTTATTTTAGACTGAAATAATAATAAATAAATAAATCCAAATAAAGAATTTGGATCTACAAGCTCCTTTACAGTTGTGTAAGTTACTCAGTATATATATATATATATATATATATATATATATATATATGTATATATATATAAGCTCACCAGACAAAACAATGAGTCACCTTGCGTCTTTAAGGTGTTAGTAACTTCAGGTATAAATACCTGCGGGGTGTGATTGATGGGATCCATAGATTGAGAAGAGGGAGTGTCTCGTTCCATGTGTGGTAAACGGCTCCAGAGCAGATGTTAATGACTGGCTAAAAGGAGTGACTGCATGTGGGCGTGGCCAAAGACCATAGTGTGAAGGAAGTAGCTGAATCTGCAGGTGTATGGAAGTGTACGGTCATACGGGTCTACCAGCAGTGGCTAAAATCCCAGTCTACAGGAAACTCTCCTCGGAATTGTGCCAGGGAAGTCATACACCAAATCTGGCCCAATTGAGGAATTTGTTAGCGCAAGAGTGTCTGAACACTGATGTCTAGTCCATGCCAAATCCAAGCACAGCTGTTATTCGTCCTCGTGGAGGTGTTACACTTTATTAGGTGTGTTTCAGTCACAGGGGACCTATTTCTACACACAACATCGTCCCCGGCCATTGAAAAACATGTATCTCCATTTTTGCTGATTGTTAATCTTATGCGTTATTTGAACACAGCAGCTGCCGTTTACAATTTGTAAATATCTTTCCATGATGAATGGACCAACAGAAATGGCCCAAAGTGGCTTGATAAGAAGTCTGGTTCCATTGACTTCCATTGACAAAGTAGGTTTTTGGCCTCTCCTGTAAAGCTGATATTTTGCAGACGCTCGTTTTTGTTTGGACAGTGATGATATATAGCTTTACAGCTTATTCCATTCTTATCATCTTAAGATTGCATTTTAACGACGTTAGTCAGAAAAGAGTATAGTGTAATATTGTATAACTGGAACTGAAATCTGCAGAGCTTCTTTAGATTTTGTACCTGGCCCTCACCCACCAACAACTTCGTGAACCAGCTTAAATCACATGTAGTCGGTTTCTCAGACAGGGAAAACCACAGTGTGGAGGCAAACTGTACGCAAGTGTATACATAGTGTATTGATGAACTCTCTTTCTCTGGAACCTGCGACATAACATTGACATAACCATGCTACGTCCACATTTTGTTCAGTTGTTATAACAGTGTTATATTACCAGTCCTGACAGACGGCATAATGACTGCTTCTGTCACATGCTAGTTTTCGCTAACTGTACTCAGCCGTTTCAACAGAAAAGCCTTCCCAGGCTACTGTACATACAGCAGGATGTGTGCTTCACTATAGCCCAGAAACATGGTGAATCTGCCAAACTTTGTTAGCCCCCAGACACTCATTAGAGGTCAAGGGCCACCAGCAGATACCAGAGGATTCCTCAGTCAGTCAGTCCGTGTCCTGTCCTTCACCGTACGCATTAAACCCTATTAAGCCTGTTTCTCAAGTTCCCTTTGATGTCACAAGATCCGAAATATGAAAAGAAAAATGTAATTCATCATTCATTCGCACACCCCGCCCGCCCCTAAACTCTCTGTGGACACTTTTTCTTTTCACCCTGATGTTTATAAATTTAATTTCGCTGACCTACGCTTGCTGATTATTCCTTAATTTCATCTTCAGGGTGGCTGTCAGAATCATAGGCGCCAGGCTAATTAACAGATTTGCAGCATTACACGAGATACTCGACAGCAATGCGCATTATGCTCCGAGACCGGCAAGGCAAAAATAATCTTTCATTGCCAGAGCTGGCGTTTCCTTAATTTAGGCCTTTATTTTTATCTCCAGGGAAAAGAGTGCTGTCTCTCTTCCCTCTGTTACTGGGCCTTCGCTAGCATATCACAATGTCACAGTGAAGCCAACTACAAATGATCTTTTCACCAACCAGTCCAGAGCAGGATGCAGGTTCAGCTGGGCTTGTTTGTAATTAATACAGGAAAATAAAATAAATAAAAAAGAAACAAAGGAAGGTAATGATGAAAGTTCAGTGAAGATGGAATAGAGGAGTTGTTTAGGCCACTGTTCAAATATAAGCAGATTTGTGTGACTGGCCATGTTCAGGCCAAAATTAGGTCAAATACAAATTCTAACATCCTGGCAAATACTTAATTTTAAATCTAAAATTGATTTAGATTAGTAAAAAATACAAAGTACAAGATAAAATACACTAAATACATAAATCATACACGAAATACATACACTATAATCATACACTATATACATAAAATGTCCATTATATACACAAAACATACAATATATATATATATAAAACATACATTATATATAATTATACACTATATACATAAACTAAATATATACATACACTATTTACATAAAACATACACTATTTACATAAAACATGCACTGTAAACATACGCTATATACATAAAACATACACTATATACATAAAAAATTCATTATATACACAAAACATACAATATATATATAAAACATAATCATACACTATATACATAAACTAAGTACATATACATACACTATAAACATACACTATATACATAAAACATACTCTATAAACATACACTATATACATAAACTAAGTACATATACATACACTATAAACATACACTATATACATAAAACATACTCTATAAACATACACTATATACATAAACTAAGTACATATACATACACTATAAACATACACTATATACATAAAACATACTCTATAAACATACACTATATACATAAAACATACTCTATAAACATACACTATATACATAAAACATACACTATAAACATACACTATATACACAAACTAAATACACATACATACACTATATACATAAAACATACACTATATACATACACTATAAACATTCACTATATACATAAATCATACACTATAAACATACACTATATACATACACTATAAACATTCACTATATACATAAACTAAATACATATACATAATAAACATACACTATATACATAAAACATACTCTATATACATACACTAAGTGCATAAAACAGTTTTTGTATTTTTGTGTTAATAATATAATTTCCTGCGTATTTAATTTCATGTCACTTTATGTTTTGCTTTGTGTTTTGCTTTGGCTAACTTCACTGGTGTTGAGTTTGACCAGCATAGGATCAGCTGTGAACACGCGGACTGTGGAGCTGTTCTGTAGTTTCTATAGGCAGCACTAGAAAGGGGATCTGTAAACTTTATAGGTTTGAGCTCAATACACAGTAAAACCTCAAACCAGCAGAGGATAAACGCAAAGTCCCTGTTAGCACCTTGACCTCGTCGTTAAACCCCGTGAACAACACCGCCAAGATGTAGAAAATAGAAAATGGTGGAATGTACTCGGATTGGGACCATCCTCTTTTATTGAAGGGGTCCAGTTCCGTGACACACGCAGTAATCTACACACTGTATGTAAGTCTATGTAAAATGGTTTAGCTTGGTCAGTGTTGGTCAGTTTTCGCTTTACAGCTTGTGCTATGCTGTGGGGTGTGCATGACCGAATCTTTACCCCCTTCGGTCTACTTCCTGTCCAGTCATGACTAGCCTAACATTGGATCATGACTGTTAAACATGTTCAGTATTAATGACTCAACACAAATATCTCATTCGCTCATATGCAACACTGTATATAGCACTTTTGATCATGTGAAATATCTGGGAGAGCTCAGATTCTGAGAGATGGGACGTCCCAAACCCAAAATGTGGTTCCTCCGTATAATCATGAAGGTGTAGGGCTTTTGTTCAAGGCAGGCCTTGTAGCGTGAGGAGCTTCAATGAGTCTGAAGGTGGACTGAGGCCAAAAAACTCAACATCAGTTAGGATTTTAAAAGCCCCTCCGATTTGGCCAGGCATGAGGCCATCCGTAGAAGACCACAAATGGAGCCTAGGTGCAATTATGAACCTAACTCGGCAATTAATTATGTAATTATGGAGTTTTATATATAAACAGTTCTGTAATATAATTCAGTTTCTCTAAAGGTTTATTTTCGTCTGTAAGATGTTGGAGTGGATCGGCCTCGTATTTTTAAGCTGTGTTACGTTGCTAGGGTGGAGCGATTGCCACACTCTGCCATAGCCGCCCTTTTCTTAGCCGCTGCTCTTTGAAGTGCTGAGACATTTGGAAGCAATGAAGGAGACTCTATTAGTGTCACTAAGGTAAATGGGTGAAAACTGTGTGGAGGTGAAGGAGGGAGGTGGGGTGGGGTGTTTGAAGTCAGGGTGGTGCGGTGGGGGTTGTAGCGGAGTTCTTTCCCTTTCTCCCCATTGCAAGGCTTGTTGTGTGGGTACAGATTTTTTGGCGCCTCCCCCCCCCCCACTCCCTTTTCCCAATCTGTCCAGGGTCGAACTCACTGTTATCAAAACATCATCCATTACGGAGCTGACAGCCTCACAGGGGGACCCGGGGGCCCTACGAAAAGCCGTGGGGAATTTCCGTCACTGTGCAAAGAAAAAGGGGGAATGAAGGAAAAGAAAAATGAAGGAGAGAATGAAAGAGAGGAGAGGTGATCCATCACGACCGCTCATTTTTTTTCCCCCTCTTTGAGGTGGTAAGGAGAGACTGGTGGAGAAAAGAGAGACCGAGAGGGCAACAGACTGTCAGAAAGGGCCTGGCCTAGAGAAGCTGATAAACAGATGCCTGAAAGCACTCATGTAATCCTATTTACAGAGGCGGCCATTACAATCCTAATTCCTGAAGTTACTGCATTTCCTTAAGATACAATCTCATATACCAAAACTACCAACATAATCCAGATTACAGAAGTTACAGATGTGATCTAATTTAATCACCCTACTAAAAGCTCCACTCTGCAGAAGCTACTGAAATAAGATGGTTTATTGAAAATTATTGCAACTAAAGTCGACCAATTTAAGATACTAAACCTAATTACTGAACACACTCACATAATCAATTTCATCAAAGCTACTAATCTGATTTAACAAAACTACAGAAGTTTAAATTTACAATTTACAATCCAATTTAAATTTACAATATGAATTTACGAATGTAATTAATTCTAATTATCTAGTTTTTTGAAGATACTACATTATTCCAGGTATTTGAGTAACGATGTTAAATCAGATAATAGCTTTGGTAAAATAAAAACAAAACATTATATATATATATAAGTATATATATAGTATATTATTACTATATTACTATTACTATTACTGTAATTATTACTATAATTTACTTTATATTAATATTTATATTATTATATAATGTAATAATATATTAATTACATATATATATATATTATTACTATATTACTATTACTATTATTGTAATTATTACTATAATTTACTTTATATTAATATTTATATTATATATAATGTAATAATATATTAATTACGTATATATATATATATATATATATATATATATATATATATATATATATATATCTTTTATATATATGTATACCCATTACACTAAAGTAAATTATAGTAATAATTACAGTAATAGTAATAGTAATATAGTAATAATCAGAGCTAATAAAGTAGTCCAACAAACCAAAGCTTCTAAAGTAGTCCACCTGACTGAAGCTACTACAGTAATTTAACTAACCAAAGCTTTTAAAGTAATCCAGAAGCAAAACTACTGAAATAATCCAGCAAACTGAAGCTATTAAAGTAATGTCAGTAACTCAAACTGCTTAGTTAGTCCAACATCATGAACTACATCTAACTACATCCAAAAGTGAACACTTTTTTATTGAGGCTACTAGAGTAACTGCACTACCTGAGACTACTAAAGTAAATTAAAGTCATTAAATGAAGTTACTAAAGTATTTCAACTAAGCAAAGCTACTAAAGTAGTGCAACTAACCAATGTACTAAAGTAGACCAACTTACAGGTGCTACCATGGTAATCTAAATTACTAAAGGTACTAAACGTAATTATTAAACTACATACTAACACCATTAATTTTACCAAAGCTACTAAAGTCATCCAATTTACTAAATTTACAAAATAATCCAGTTTTTGACAGCACCACAGTAATTCAGCTATTTAAGTAGCCATGTGAAGTTCGTACAAACTTTAATGGCTATGGTAAAATTGATTATTTTTAGTAGGAATTGAATTACATTATGTATCATCAGTAAATCTAATTTACTAAAGCTACTGCAGTAATTCAGTTTACCAAAATAATTAACGTAATCCAGCCTATCAGCGCTACTAAAGTAATTCAATTTATTAAAGTTATTAACGTAATCCATCCTACTCAAGCTAATGAAGTAATCCAGTTAACTGAAGCTACAAATGCAATCCAACTTTCTGAGGCTACTATTGCAGTCCACTATTCCCAAGATATTAAACGACAAAACTGAATATATTAAAGTAATCTAAATTACTGAAAAGTACAGACGGAGGCTACATCAGACGGAGGCTACATCACATATAATTTAATTGAAAACGTATTATATATATATATATATATATATATATATATATATATATATATATATATATTATATTCAATTTCATTTCAATATATACTGAAACTGAAATGGTTTTTAATTGGTTTTGAAAATTGGTTTTTATTTGTATAAAATGTAAAATTATATAATGAAATGAGTTCCTTAGTTTATTTGGTTGTTGGTCAGGACACCTCATATTTAAAACCCATAACCAAGTGTCACAAATTTAAGAGCTGTTTAATACTTTCCAAAAACAAATTCCAACAAGCAGAAAGTGATAGCTTAATATTGAATATAACTTTCCATATTTTTTACAATGTTCTAACTCTGTTGTTTCTAATACTGTAAGCTGTAAATAAGTTATTGGCTTCAATTTTGCTGTCTAGTTTATACAATTTCCATTTACACTTTATGAATGAACTGCTGGATACTACTAAAGTACTGTAGCAGACGGAAGCTACCTCAGGGGTAATCTTATTTTTTTTGTTTACATCAGATTTATAATACTTATTGTTCCATTTTAAAGGTACTTAGCATATCTATAAGATTTTTAAAATCTTTTTTTTCTTTTCCTAAAATTCCTGTAGTGTTCCAGACAATTTATTGAGATTTTATATATATATATATATATATATATATATATATATATATATATACACACATTAAAAGGTTCTAAATGTAATTACTAAACAACGTACTAACACCATCAATTTTACCAAAGCTACTAAAGTAATCCAATTTACAAAATTTACAAAATAATCCACTCTAATAATCCTGTTTTTGATAATATATATATATACACATAAAATATATAAATATAAAATATAAAATATGTTATATATATATATATATATATATTAAAACTTCTTTGCCACTCTTATTTTCCACATTAATTAGCTACGTCGAATGTAAAAGATAGTCTGGGTGTTCCTACACATCAAATGTGCGCACACTAATGCGGCCCCTGGAAGAGCTCGGTGTGTTTTAGGGGCGTTTTAAGTGTCGTTCCCTCAAAATTACTGATAATTAGGGCACTAACAGTTTTATTACCCCCCAAAACAGGATAATCGCCCACCCCCTTACCTCCCCAAACCCACACAGAGGCCTACCTCCTTAACACCCAGGGAGCAAACTCGACTCGTTCAGCTATAAACCGCAAAACCTCACCCACCATTTGCTACCAGTGCAACAGCAGTAGGTGTTGGCTTGTGGCTGGGCTGTTAACATGGCAGGTCTGGAGTCAGATTTAGTGCTGGCCTGTCTGTGTCTCCAGCTCCGGCTGGGGTTCAGGAGCAGATCCAGGATCAGCTGGAAGCTCTTAGTCACAGGTTTGGTTTCCCCCCCCCGAGCTTACAATGAGGCCCAGGGGTTGCTTGAGGTGTTGCCCTTAGTTACGGGATTGTAATTCGAAATGAGTTTGTGGCTTGGCATAAAACCCGGAGTGTAAAAATACTCAGATTTGCAGCAGGGTTTTCCTGTCTGTTGTCCTGTTTTCCTTTTTTATCCCAGACACATTATCACCCTGAAGCAGTTTTAGAATGGGTGTCCCTGTCACACTAGATATAGTACGAGATACCATAAACGCTATTAGCATATACAGGGACATCATTCATGCAAATCAGACAACGACTTCTTATTTGTGTGCATGCAACAAAAACAAAACACCCATAGAGACCCCCCCCAAAAAACTTTCCATTAGGACATGTGAACAAATGTGGGACTATAAAATTAAACTCTGTGTTCACATATAATACCACTCAAACGTTCGTGTCATTAATAGCATTGAAATGAAACTAAAAATGGTTTTGAAGTGTTTTTGAAAAATAAAAAATTTAAAAAATTAATTTTTATAAAATGTAAAATTATTCTATGATGAAATTACTTCCTTAGCTCATTTGGCTGTTGGCAGGAAGCTGTAAATCTGGATGCCTTGTGTTTAAAACCCATAACCAAGTATCACCTATTAAACAGCTATTCATAATCATACTCATAATACGTTTTTTGTGACAGCAAATTCCAGCAAGCAGAAAATGCTAGCTTAATTGTGTTGATGGACAAACAGATTTACATTTAAGGTATTTAGCAGACGCTCTTATCCAGAGCGACTTACAACCCTGCTCAGTGTTCCATTGGACAATATTCCAGCTAGTACAGGAAGCTTAGAGCCTAAAGCTCACCATGAGCTCAGACACTGCCCGAACAGGGGGCCAGTGCTGGTACCTAGAGAATAATACACAGACATAAAGCACGTAGAGCATTACCTGGCAACCCCAGCCCAGTGCTCATACCTATAGCGGAGAAAAGGTCAATATAAGTGCAGCACAATACACACAATAGTGACCAGCGCTGAGCTAAAGTGAAGGTGAGCTTTATTTAACAGGTTTGTAATCAGCCACAGCAGCAATGCCATGCCTGCTGGTTCTCCTCTCACCTCTGACCTCCTGGACTCCACCACCTGATGTCACATGCCCTTCCTTGCCCAATCACACCCCGTTGCCTTGCTCTCAGTCTCCTGAATATTAATTAGTCATCTGGTAGTCTGTTGGTTTAAATGCTTCTCTCTGGCACTGGCGAAGTATAGCCACTCTGTATCATACCGAGCGTTCTCTCTCTCTGTTTAATCTTCATACTCTGTCTTTGACTCTGCTTTGATTCTCTGGTTTACTCCTCTTGTGTATTCCCTCTGGTACCTCTGCCTGGTCTTATTGTCTGCTTGGTTTGACCCCTGCCTGTTTATTTACATCGACTCAGTTCCCGACTCCTTGTTCTTGGTGTTGCTGTGTTCTAGTACAGGCCTGTTTAATAAACTGTGCCCTGCTTTTAGTTCAGAGCGCGTCACACTCTGTTTGTCCATCGTCACAAGCAACAAGAGCGAGGCGGACATAACAGAGGGGCTAGAAAGGGTCAACGTCAAGAAACAAGCGCATGACCGATACCAGACAAAACGATCAGACCAGCAACAATACCAAAAGGGAAAAGACAGAAGAGTCAAACAGAACAACGTCAAAACCAGAGTAGCAAACAAGAGTACCAACAGAGAGAACCGCTCGGTACGCACAGAGTGGCAGTACTTCACCACGGGTCAGTGAGAGAGGGGAGGATATATACCAGCAGGCTAAATGAACTACAGGTGTGATCAATACTCTGGTGATTCAGGTTCGGGAAACGGAACAGGATTTGGAGATGACAGACATGTGAGAGTGACGCCATCGGGTGGTGGGTTATGGGAAATGGAGTCCAGGAGTTCGGGGGTAAGTAGAGAGCCCCAGCAGGTGTGACATTAATATCGAATATAACTTTCCATATTTTTATAATGTTCTAACTCTGTTGTTCCCAAAACTGCAAGCTGTTAATAAAGCACTGGGTTCAGTTTTACTGCCTAGTTAATACAATTTCCATCGACACGCTATTAAACACTTATTACTAAATAATGAACTACTGGATAACAATTATTACTGTTATGACAAGTGGCAAACTATTAATTGGTAGTGCTAGACAGGTTCGACTAGCGTATGCATTTGATTGGTTACCCCAAGTTTTACAGCAGTCAGATATTTCCTAAGATTTAACCAGAAGCTGCCACAATAATAACTTCCCATACGTATTGATTAGCTTTAACCACAACATTAACACGTACAGTATGGGCAGGTGTTTGAACACCCCTGGATTAATGATGTGGTTAGTGAATTTGAGTTCAAACAGGAAGTAAATATGAATGAACACAATCTCCAAACAAAACACCCCTATTTATATATAGGCTTTGTGCACAACTGAATCACAACCGAGTATCACATACTACAGGAATTACACTCTAAACTGTAGCAGTGTATTAAAATATGTAGGTATTTTTCACTTAGAAAAATCATTTGAGCAGGTGGACCTAAACTTTTGGATATAACGGTGTATTAATTAAATTTCGGTAACACTTTCTAAGAATCAGGCATCCATAATGCATTATAAGTGCATTCATAACATCTATAAAGCATTCATTTACATTTACGGCATTTAGCTGACGCTCTTACCCAGAGCGACTTACACGGTCAATCATATTACAGGTAGGCCAGTGTAGTGTTAGGAGTCTTGCCCACGGACTCTTATTGGTGTAGCACAGCATAGTCACTCAGCCCGGGATTCAAACCCCAGTCTCCCACGTGTGGTGGTGGCTTCTTGGGGTAGTGGTGTTATCCGCTGAGCTAGACCACCACCATTCATAATGCTTTATAATACTTGACATAAGCCTTTGTAACTCATAAAACATAAAACTTTATGACATCACAGTATAAGGCTTTATAGCAAGTGTTATATCGCACTGTAGTATACATATTTCCAGTTCTTAATATTACTGCTGAGACCTGTATCATAAAGCTTTATAACCAGTGTTGAGTTTATTTACATGGGGCTTTAAAGATCCAGTGATGGCCTCACTATAACTGGCATACCTTTTTTTATTCATTCATATGCCAGTTATAGTGGGGGCATCACAGTGGCTCTTTAAAAGCATCACGTGGTTATAAAGCTTTATGATATGGGTCTCAGCAGTAATATTAAGAACTCGGTATATATATATATATATATATATATATATATTATAGTGCATTATAGCACTTATATATATATTATAGTGCATTATAGCACTTTGTGCTATAAAGCCTTATACTTATACTTATGTCTGTGATTATAAACATTTATTAAGTGTTACAAAGGCTTACGTCAAGCATTATAAAGCCTTATGAATGCTTTATAGATGTTTATGAACGCACTTATAATGCATTATGGATGCCTGATTCTTAGAAAGTGTTACCTAAATTTCCTGTTGGTGGCTGTATTTGAGAATGGTAGTCATACTGTTTTTGCAGCATGTAAATAAGAGCTAGCCAGGCCTCCACAAGTACAGCCTCCCCACAAGTTTGGGGTTTTAGTTTAACACTGTGTAATAGACAGGGTTGTGCTGAAAATGAGTATTTCGTTACTGGTATTTAGTTATTAATGACTTCTTCTAACAGGGGTTGACTTGGTTTACCCAGCACAGCATATTATATAGTAGTATATAGTAATTCTATACTAGAGATAGTACCTTTACTGCATTACTTCTGAATATCTGCCTCTATGATCTTATTAAAGCACACATAGCTGTATTATAGGGTTACACTGTGTCGTGGCATTTGGCTAATTACAACTCAAGTGTTGACATAGGTTGCATGTCCTTTACAACATTCCGGACATCAGTTCTGCCTGGCTTACAGACTGTGCAGACAGAAATTCCTGAGTTTAAAATCAAGTCTTGGTTTTTTGGGTCTCTGGAGTGCTAAACTACAGTGACTGAACTAAAGCCCCCCACAGCCAGACCCCTAACATTTTAAATCTGTCTGCATCCTATTTATCTTCTTTATACATTCCACACTTTACTACCTCAGTGCTGTGGTTCATGTTTCATGTGCGATGTATGCTGTCTGCATATAAGTCATAGCATGTTAAACTTCTATACACTGTCTAGGCACCCTACACTTATACCCCTGCCCAGAACTGAGTCTTATTTATTAAGTTGGCTTGTAAAAGCCAATTTACTGTTCTTCATAATCTTCTTATTTTTATTTTTATTATTATTCCAGCTGAAAATCTAAACAGTTTCTCCTCCTACAGTTTTTGACGTAGGTCAATAGGAATAGTGTGCTTGTGCTTTTCTAAGAATTCCGACGTACGGTTTTCGTACGGCAGGCGTTTTTCGGACGATTTTTTTCCCATAGGAAATGAATGACGGAATGTCGAGCGAATTCAAATCTCAACTGCCACAAGTGATGTCATAATGGGCCTCTCACACAAAGACACACAGCAGTGTCAGCTAAAACAATGAAGTTAAGGTGGAACAGTGAATTTAAGGTAGCATTGCATTTAAGGTGGTATGAGGGAATTTAAGGTGGTAAGAGTGAAATGAGGGTGGCAGAGAGTTTAAGGTGGTATGATTAAATTAAAGGTGTCAGGGAATTTAATGTAGTAGGGAAATTAAGAGAGTAGAAGTGAATTTAAAGTTAATTTAAGGTAGTTCAACTTTTAAACGTAATAATCAGCCTTTTACAAGCCAACTTTCTTGTTGTATTTATTGTCTTGCACATTGCACTTTCTGCCATCTGCCCTGCTCTGTATTGTTTTATGTTCTCGTTTTGTTCCATGTGGATCCTTGTTCTGGAATAAACGTGATTTCATTTCACTGTGTACTTGTACAGAGCTGTAATGACAGTAAAAGCCACTAGACTTGACTTGACTTGCTAGCACTGGGGTCTTTCATAATTAGCAAGTTTAGTTCTTTTACCAGAAAAATTAGAATTAGTATTCGTTGATGTGGATTAAGTTCTGACGCCTACAAAGTAAGTGTTTCCAGGAGAGCAAACTCACACTGGCTGAAGTGTTGGCCACCATGTAGGCTAGTGCTGACTGATTCGCTCATTCATTGCGCCACCATGAGGATGAGTGATGTTGGATCAGAATCAGGAAACTGCTTTAGTCTGCTTTAGCCTGTCCCTGTCCATTCATATCTTTCTGGAAAACAAAAGAGAGTAACGTGTCCATTTACATTTCACTACCTGTATATGCATTAGTTACACTGAGCAGGTTATGTTATTCCTTGTTTTTGGAAAAAGCAGTGGAATTACAGTAATGGGTTACTTTCAGCACTGGTTACAACCAAGCCTGCCCAAATAAAACACCGACCGAAGCGCCCTCATGTGTATATATATCCCAAATACATATCACTTGACTAGAGGTTACCCAAACATTTGCATGGGACTGTATACACTATATCTATAATCTAAACGATGTGCGTATTCCTCAGATTGTATGATGGGTGGATGGACACATAACTGTATACTGGATTTCCGGTGTAAAGCCCCTCTTCTCCTCTGCTGTTTGTGTTTTAGCACCCGTACCCTTCTGAGGAACAGAAGAAGCAGCTAGCTCAGGACACCGGACTGACCATCCTACAGGTCAATAACTGGTGAGTGATCCAGCGTGTTTACATTCAGTTTTTCAGGCACGAAGACACGCTGCACACCGGAACTTCCCGAGGCTCCAATTACCCCTTCGGTCTACAGGCTGGAATCTGTAAGGACACTTTGTTGGCATCGAGTGTGTCGTTTATTCTGACTGATTATGACAGGAGACATATTTTATATACAGCACTTCATTTCCTGAATTGTTCTTCCACACTGTGAACCAAAGTATTAGATGTTCGCCGGGACTTCAGCGGTAAAATGAACTTCTGCTGTTTCTCATTAGAGTCTCCCAACATGAATTTAACGATGTGAACTGTACTGTGTGCATTCTTTTGTTTCAGTTGATGTAAAAAAAAAACTTTTTTAAAAAATGAATGCGCATGACAGATATGCATTTCTTTGGCCATAAAGTGTTTCAGTAAGACGCCCAGATGGAAACAGTTTTGACTTAAGTGCACTGCATAAGTAAAGAGGACTTTCTAGAATGGATGGGGTGGGGGGGCAAGCGGAGCGCTGCGCATTTAGACTCTTAGGATTTGGTATAAAGTCACTGCTCATTAAAAATCATATTGTTCTGTTACGTATATAATCTGATTTTGGTAAATGAGTTAGTTAGGTAGGTAGGTAGGTTGGTAGTTCGCTGTCAAGACCAAGAGGACCTCCACAGATTGGTTCTGAATTCTCTGAATAATTCCATCTTCATTAATAATTAGTCATAAATATATATATATATATATATAATTACCAATCTGTCCATTCACCACCACTGTGAACAAGTCTGACTCATAACGTAAGTTATATAACGTATATTAAATATATATATATGTATATATAGACATATATACGTTATATAACTTATGTTATGAGAACAAGTCTGACGCATAACGTAAGTTATATAACATATATATATATATATATATATATATATATATATATATATATGTTATATAAATTACGTTCTGAGAACAAGTCTGACTCAAAACGTAAGTTATATCACGTATATATAAGTTATATATAACTTTATATATATATATATATATATATATATATATATATATATATATATACGTATATAACTATATATATATATATATACGTTATATAACTTAACGTTATGAGAACAAGTCTGACTCATAATGTAAGTTATATCACATATATATATATATATATATACACACACATATATATGTTATATAACTTATATGAGTCAGACTTGTTCACAGTGGTGGTGAATGGAACCAGACGTCCACCTTTAAAAGGTCATGAACATACTGCCTGACATATTACTGTTACAGTAGTTTTGAGACGCCATTGGCGGAGGGATACATTACATTTCTTTTACCGCATTTAGCTGACCCTCTTATCCAGGGGGGCTTTTACAAATAGTCCAGTGTAGTGTTAGGAGTCTTGCCCAAGGACTCTTATTGGTGTAGCACAGCCTAGTCACCCAAACCGGGAATTAAGCCCCAGTCACCCACATGGGACGGTAGCTTCCTGGACGGGTAGTGGTGTTATCCGCTGCGCAACACCAGCCACTGCATGCAGGTCGCCAACCACTGCATGCAGGTCACCAACCACTGCATACAGGTCACTAACCACTGCATACAGGTCACCAACCACAGCATGCAGGTCACCAACCACTGCATGCAGGTCACCAACCACTACATGCAGGTCACACCAACTGGGGCATGCAGGCACACATACATGCATGCAGGTCACCAACCACTGCATGCAGGTCACCAACCACTGCATACAGGTCACCAACCACTGCATGCAGGTCACCAACCACTGCATGCAGGTCACCAACCACTGCATGCAGGTCACCAACCACTGCATGCAGGTCACCAACCACTACATGCAGGTCACCAACCACTGCATACAGGTCACCAACCACTGCATGCAGGTCACCAACCACTGCATGCAGGTCACCAAACCATACATAGCAGGGTTCACCAACACTGCAATGCCAGGTCACCAACCACTGCATGCAGGTCACCAACCACTGCATGCAGGTCACCAACCACTGCATGCAGGTCACCAACCACTGCATGCAGGTCACCAACCACTGCATGCAGGTCACCAACCACTGCATGCAGGTCACCAACCACTGCATGCAGGTCACCAACCACTGCATGCAGGTCACCAACCACTGCATGCAGTCACAAACCACTGCATACAGGTCACTCACCACCAACCACTACATTCAGTCACAGCCACGATGCAGACATACCAACACTGCTGCAGTCACCAACCACTGTGTGAATACATGGTCACACCAACACTTGCATGCAAGTACCAAACTGCATGGCAGGTCACAACACTTCATTGCATAGCACATCACTGTCACTGCATTCACAACCACTCATCATTCCACCAACCACTCATTCGTTCCAAAAACTCACTCTACACCAACCCCTTT
>JAMWET010004538.1:0-25825 GCA_024036415.1 Prochilodus magdalenae
GCTACACCTTGGGGCAAGGTGGGCTCCTAACACTGCACTGGTCTACCTGTAAAACGAATAACCCTCTGGATAATCGCTCTGGATAAGGGCATCAGCTGAATGCCTCGAATGTGAATGATCCAAGAAAACCGGCCTACAAAGATTCGGCACTAGTAAAAAGTGTTCCTGTGTTCTGGTCTATGTTTGGTGGAACCTATCTGAAGGATGTCGGTGTGTATGTAGCTTTGTGTGTGGTGGCTTGTTTCGAACCTGAAAGGAGTGTCTGTTAGCCTCTGCTTCTTTGAGGAGCTGACCCTGCAATCCCACATGTTGTTTGTCCATGGATGTGTGAGTTCTTTTCATTTGTTGGCCAGAATGAAGTACCGTTTAGTACTACAGGTTTTCACATACCAGTATCATTAGCCATAGGACTCAATCCTCAGTCCTGAGCCCTTTACCTAGGCCTTGAGATTACACACATGGGTCGTAGACTCATATGTCTGAGACTCAGTGAGTAGAGTGTGGTCTGAATGTGCTGCTTGGTCCTCATTGTGCGTTTCCTCGTTGTAGCATGTCTCTGTAACTGTCAGTGTGGGGGAGGAGACTCACAGATCACTGTTTCTGATTTCATACTGACCAACCACACCTTTCCATTTCTGCTTAAACAGTCAGTACATTGTTTTTGTATGTGTGGAAGCTGTATATGAGCTCTATTAGAAACCCACTGCTATCAGACCACCAGCTGTAGCATTCTCCAGTATAGATCAGTAAGCACTCAGCATATGTGTGGGTTTCACCTATAGCCCTCTCAATGATGTAGTACTGGACTTGATTTGTGAACAGCCAATACAAACCCCTTTCCAGAACTCCCTCTATCTTCTCTGTGATCTCTCTCTGTGACTGTGGTTAGGAGGAGGAAGAAAAGATCCACCAGCTCTAAGAGTCAGTCCCTGTCCACAGTGCTGAAACTCTGCTAGCTAAACTCTCCATACCTGCTTTTATAAGGCCTGTGACTGAGGTGCTTATCATACTGGTGGGCTTCAGGGGTCATCATAAAGGTGGAACCTTTAGATCGACCTCTTACCCATGGGCCAATGCCAGGGACAGTCTTCAGTCCAAAGGGCATAACCATAAACTGATAGAATCCACTGTCTGTTGTGAATGCTAGAGATCTAGGTTAACTGAATGTACATCACTTTGCTAGCTGGTGAATGTAAGGAGATCTTCAGTACAAGCCAGGTTAAGGGTCATCTCTGATGATGTGAGGGTGTCGGTAATCCTTGAAGATGTTTAGGAGTCTCTCATGTGGTCCAAAGGAACCAGGCTTACTCATTATTTGTCGGATGGCATAAGTGGATCCTTCCTTTTGTACTAAATGATTCAACCCATAATCTCTAGGCACATGATTAACTTCTAGGCTTATTATTCACAAGTGCTGTTAATTGTTCAGTGACAGCTATGAAATAGGTGAGGTACACAACTATGTAAAGGGCAACTCTCAGGTGGAACAGAGCTTAGTAGGTCAAACATGGGAACAATGATCATTTTACACAAACTATACCAGTGCTGGCAAAAACCGTCTCCCACACTGTTCACTAAAGTTCAAATAAACTTTATTAGATTTCAGGAAAAGTGTGAGAACATGCACAGGCATATTAGCATAATCAGGAAATAGTTTTGTAATACTTGGAAAGTCAAAGACATCTCTCGATAGCTACAACATGTCAGTGAAGGTTGTCGTAAGTTCTCAAACACAGAAGGCCCATCCTTGTATATGTCACATGGGTGACAGAGTGTGAAACTTGAATCATTAGTTATTCTGTTTTATTGATGATGAGTGTATTTAATAAGGCAGAACATTAAAGCATAAAAACAGCTGGAACCAAAGAGAACAGTCAGAGGAGCACAAGAAAAGCAGAACACAGATCACAGAGAGTTCCTAATTTCACTCAATCTCCATCCCTACTTAGGTTCCTTCATTCTTCCACCTCCTGAACATCCAGCATCCTCCTCAGAAGGTTTAAATTTCCCCAAATTTAACCTTAGAGTATGTACACAGATCAGAGCTTTCATCTGTACTCTTCTTTAGCCGTGTATGTCCACTGCTTGGGATGTCCAGTGAAGCGTAGCAAACATCTGCACCACCACCACCACCACCATCTCCAACCTGCAGTTATTATACATTCATATAGACATTCATCTCTATACAGACAATAACCCACCCAGAGAAATGAGCTGCTCTGAGTGGACTGTATTTAAATGAGTGTATAATATAAAGTGTGCTGTGTGTGTTATTACCTCATTATGGTTCCTCATCTCCATATTCCCTCGTCGCTCTGCTGCACCATCAGCTGTTATGGTTGGGAAGGACACGACATTATGATCATGATGTTCCTCAGTACAGTTATAAGGCATTCAGGCATTGTGTTGCAGACATCATTACGATGCAGTTATGTATCTGAATAGACGTTCTAGATAATATTAAATGTAAGCAAAAGACTACCTTTAGTTCTGCTTCTGTAGATACAGTACACAAAGGTGGAGGAGATGACCAAGATGAGGAGAACACACGCAGAACACACACTGACCAACAGCTTCAAAAAGACACTACAGTCTGATACAGGAGGGGTGATGGGGGTCTGGCAGAGATTGGTACAGGGAACCTCTGTGGGTGTAATGCCTGAGGGAATAGACCTGAACCAATTAAATCAGTGGAACATTTACTGAACACAGTGGAGGTGTTTAATCGGTAGCACATTAACCTGGAACACAATGTTCTTACTGTTTTCTAGCTTTAACTTTTGAAGGAGACCCAGATCAGAAGAACCAGTAGGTCAGAATGAACAGACTCCCCCAAGAAAGAGAGGAACGTGGTTCTGTTCCCATCCATGGTATATATCTTCTCGGGACTCTCTCTCCATTTTCATTTCTAGTAATCTTTATAGCATGTAGAAGTAGCGCAGTAGTACAGGCCCAGGTCTGACTCTCTGATGTTCTCCACCAGCAGGTTTGTACTTTCCTTTGGTGTTGTTCCACACACACAGGAGTAACGGGGAGGTGTGGTATCTTCACTAAAACGAATGAGAGGAGGTTGATTTTCATGTGAGGGTTTTATAATCCATGCTATTTTATATCCAGTCCTCCAAGTGCAGTCGCAGTAGATGGTGGCATCGTCTCCTGGTTTGACTCTCATCTCCACTATGATTCCAGAGATGCTGGAGATCAAAACACCTGGAACACAAAATCAAACCCAGATTAAACAAACATGTACAGAACCAAGATGTTCTGATGGTTCTAGAGTGTCACAAAGTCCACTATGAGATGAAACTGAACAGATGTAGAAGTTTACTTACACATGAGAGTGATGAGAGCGACTCTCGATCTCTCCATCACAGAGACTGGTGCTGGGGGGCTAACGAGGGCGAGGGTCTTTGAAGCGGATGTCTGTTCTGAGATCTGATTGGTCCACGTCAGTGGAACATGTCTATTTTCAATTATGGCCCACAGCATAGCGGTTAGTCTTGCTGTTCACACAGTCCACCAATCAGAGACGTGCAAACTGATCACATGCTTCCTGAGTGCACACTGTGACCACATCTCTCAGTCAGACCACACATGTTTAACTCTAGGTTGAAGGGCTGTCTTGACTGGACAGTGAATATCAAATGGTGGATTGTATGTCGAATTTGGTCTCTACATTGTTCAGGTCTTCAGATTGCCTGGACTGGACTACCTCAGTACTTCAGTGTATACTAAGACTCTCTCAGATCACAGATATACTCAGTGAGAGTAACCCTTTAAGCTAAAGGGAAGCTGAATTGCATGTTTGGCCATATGAGACTACAGACTGACTCTAGAACAGTGATCAGAGTCAGTGACATCTAACTGGAAGCAGATTGAGGATCAGATATAAGAGGTAGTCAGTGGTCAGATGTGGCTCATTGGCTGACCTTCACGGCTTCACTGTGGGTTTCCTGTTTCTGCCATGCATGGCTGAAACTGTTATTTTTACTGGTGAGTTTTCAGACTTGACGTTGAGCGTCTCTGTTGTGGGGATAACCAACCACCAGTTTTGGCAGTTGGGTAAGTTTTTGCTGACCCTCAGTGGATGATCAGTGGATGGAATCAGTTACCAAGTGAGACAATTATGGTCAGTGAGGGTCTATTGTTCATAGGGCTTTCTCAATTCCAGGACAGAAGTCAGCATGTCTTAGACAACAGTAAAATGGTAAATGGAGATGGATGTCTAACATGTACAACGCCCACCCATTGACGCTGGTTAAAACACCAGGGGGACCCAGTGGGTCCAATAAGCCCAATGATCCTGTAAACAACATGGTTTGATTTGTCGCTGGTCTGAGGATGTTCACACACTCATCTTGAATACTTGAGTCCGCACCCAGGACCAAGACTGGTTCTGAGTTGAGCTAAGCTTTCCCTAATTGAAGCGTCTGATAGGATGTAAAGCTTAGATTACTTCCCTGACATGGACACTAAAGCTTTTGCCGCATTCTGGAGTGCTGTACCCAGTACAGTGTGGTGTTTGGACTTTTAGATGGAGAACCAGACGTCCCTCGTGATGTTACATTGAGTCATAAATCGGTATATGTGTAAACTGATAGATGTATTAGGAACACTGACTTCGTAAAAAATGGGAAAGTCATGATTGGCTAAAACTAGGTGCATCATGAAGGGTGTGCTTACTTTGCTGTCAGTGTCTGCTGAAAAAAGGTTTCCAGAAACAAAGTTGGTTATTCTCTGGCATCATTCAAATCACTCCTTTTGGAATCCTATTTTTTGGGAGCTCAGCATAGCCAACCAAACATTACATATCCAAGTGAACAAGAGCACAAAGTTCATCAGCTAAGTATCAAGCATATCAAATGTAGTGAATATGATAGTTCCAAGCAGGTAAACCAGGAATCCAGGTCCCCACTTTGGCACCAGTTCTTCATGAACAGGTAAATGATCCTGCTTGGCAAATCAGTAATCTCTTTAGTAAGCAATGTGCTAACTGTGAGTCATCTGATGGTAGCTGTGAGATCAGTCATTAACACAGTCAGTGTACAGTGACCTGATGTGACCTTAGCTGCAGGGCCTCATTGTGGGTTTTCTGTTTTTGTATGTCTGAGCTGTTGCTGAGCTCTCAAAGACACACCTCTATCTGATCTGACAGTCAGCACAGTCAGAGTCTCAACTGAGTATGCATGTTGGAGGATAAACAAAGTTCTAGCCAAAGTTCTATCTTGTATTATCTAGATTAAACTAGTTACAGGTTACAGAGTCTGTTGTTGTTCAAATATATGTAGTCCTAGTCCAAGAAGAGAATTGGTAATGGTTAGAAAGGCGTTCACAGGTTCTGATCTGTGTGTGGTGGAACCGAGCTGGTGGATGTTGGTGTGTACGTGTGTTGACGTGTTGAGGTTTTCTCAGAAACTGAAAGGAGTGTCTGTTTGCCTTTGCTTCTGTAATAGGCCCATGTTGCTAACCACAGATGTTTCCATGACTGTGTGAGTCTGTACACAGTTTGAACAGCAGTTTCAGATCAGCACCAGTTTTATGTTCCTCATTACACAGAACCTTAACCTTAGAGTAATCCTAAATCAGTTTCAGCCCTTTACCCAGGCTGGATATCTTCATAGTCCAGATCATATGTGAGATCGGTGAGCAGGGATGGTCTGATAGGCTGTAAGCTGCAACGTCTCATTGTGGGTTTCCTGTTGTAGCATGTCTCTAACTCTCTGTGTGGGGAGGAGCCTCACACATCTCTGGTTATCTGATTATACATACTGACCAGCCACACATTTCCATCCCTGCTTAAACAGTACGCTCTTTGTACATGTGGAAGATTCTTTATAAGCTCTATTAGACGCTCTCTGCTATAAGACCACCAGCCGTAGCATTCTCCAGTATAGCTGAATGGTGTACACTGAAGAACGAGTCAGCCCTCAGAGTATTTGAGTTTCTTCTTTATCCTCTAAACACTCTAGCATTGTTACTCCAATGATCAACATCCATCACAAGCCTCTTTAACAGAACCCCCTTTATCTCTTCTGTGATCTGTCTTTCCAACTGTGGTTAGGATGAGAACAGAAGGTCCACCAGCCCCAAGAGTCAGTCCCTGTCCACAGTGCTGAAACTCCTGCTAGCTGCAGTCTCCATACATGCTGTTATAAGGGCTATGAGTGAGCAGTCACAATGCACTTGGTGAGTAAGGTAACTGTCATAGTGGTGGGCATGTTTGAACATTTCTTAGTCCAAAATGCATAACCTTAAACTGATAGACTCTGCTGTCAGTGGTGAGTGCAAGCCTTCCCAGTTATTCTCATGTAGAGATCTAGGTCAGCTCAATGTACATCAGTTTTCTAGATGGTGAGTGTAAGGAGATCTTCAGGACAAGTCATGTCAAGGGTCATCCCTGATGGTGATGTGACAGTATTCGTAATCCTTGTAGATGTGCAAGAGTCTTTCATGTGGTCCAGAGAAACCAGGCTCAGTATTTGTTGGACAGAGTAAATCCTTTGTACTAAATGATTCAACCCTGTAATCCCTAGTCACAAGATTCATTTCATGGCTTATTATTCACAAGTGCTGTTAATTGTTTATAAACAGCTATGAAACAGGTGAGGTACACAACAGAAAAAGGGCAACTCTCAGGTGGAAAAGGTTCATACATAAACTATACTAATGCTAACAAACCTTCTCCCACACTGTTCACACAATTCAAATCAACTTTATTGGATTTCAGTAAATTTGTGAGAACATACAGAGGAATATAAGAATAATAAGTTAATACTTTTATAATACTTGGAAAGTCATGACCATCTCTCAATAGCTACAACACACTCATTGTCAAAGTAATAGCTGCTCCCAGAAAGAGGTGTGGGAGTGTGGGTGTGTTGGGAGGGAAGATAAAGGTGACCAGGATCAATAACTGATGATAAATTTAGACTGATATGATAAATATTTATTGAGCTACACATACAGAAGTCTGTCTCTCAGTATGGCGTCAGGCTGCCGTGTTTGCTAACCCAACATGCCAGATGTCTCGGTATGGAGCTGCAGAGGTTCCTAATGGTGTCCTGTGATAATCCATCCCATGCAGCTTGAACATCCTCACACAGGTCCTGCAGATGGTGTGGTAGGGGTGGAGGTGGAGGGACACCAGGTCTTCTAGACATGTGACAGTAAACCCTTTATCTCGATGCTGACCACGGTGCCTCCACACACGGATTCGTTGGTCGTCTCCACCAAGACTAAAGTGGGACTCGTCACTAAAGATGACCTGCTGGAGTCACTCCATGACAGTCTGGTGCGACACCACTGCAGTCTTTGGTGACGGTAGTCCTGCATGGTGCAGCCGTCTGCCGATGGTGCTGCACTAACAGGATGACTCATGGAGGACATCACTGCTCGCTGTACATCTATAATGGTGACTGTTGGGTAGGTCAGGTACAGAGATAAGGAGTGTACAATTTTAATAATTTGTCTCATGGTGTCAAATCCACCCATCAAGTTTTATTCCTTTCGGTTGATTCCTTCTGGGTGCAGCACATTTCTTTTAAAGACGAGTGTATATTAATTAGAGATCATTAAAATTAACAGCTGGTGACGAAGAGATCTGCCAGAAACAGACTCAATCTGCAGCCCTGCTTAATGCGCATCTTTCATTCTTCAACCTCCTGAACGTCCAGCTTCCTCCTCTGATCTATATTTCCACAAATTCAACCTCAGAGTATGTGCACAGATCAGAGCTTTCAACTGTCCTCTTCTTCAGTCTTCACTGTCCACTGCTCAGGGTATCCAGTGGAGCATTCTCAACATCACAACCACCACAACCACCACCATCACCATCTCCAACCTGCAGTTATTACTAACAGACCATTCATCTCAATACACAATAACCCACCACAGAGAAGATGCTCGCTGCTCTGAGTGGACTGTATTTAAATGAGTGTATAATATAAAAAGTGTGCTGTGTGTGTTATAACCTCATTTATGGTTTCCTCATTTCCATATTCCCTTTTGCCTGCGCGTCTGCTGTACCATCAGCTGTTATGGTTGGGAAGGACATGACCAGATGATCAGGAAGTTCAGTACAGTTAGAAACGTTCAGGCATTGTGTTGCAGACATCACTATAACACAGTTGTAGCTGAATAGATGTACTAGATATTATTAAATGTAAGAGAGTACCTTTAGTTCTGCTTCTGAAGATACAGTACACACAGGTGGAGGAGACGACCGAGGTGACCAGAACACACGCAGAACACACAGTGACCAGCAGCTTCCAGAAAAAGCTACAATCTGATGCAGGAGGAGTGGAGGGGGTCTGTAGGGTGGAGGGGGTCTGGCAGAGATCTGTGGGTGTAATGCCTGAGGAAATAGACCTGAACTCATTAGATCAGTAGAACATTTACTGAACACAGTGGAGGTGTTTACCAACCTAGGTCACATTTTAACCTGGAACACAATGTTCTTACTGTTTTCTGGCTTTTGAAGGAGACCCAGATCAAAAGAGCCAATAGGTCAGAATGAACTGACTCACCCAGGAAAGAGAGGAACGTGGTTCTGTTTCCTTCATGATAAACATCTTCTCGGACTCTCTCTCCATTTCTAGCTATGGTAACCTTTATCCCATACAGAGCGCAGTAGTACAGGCCCAGGTCTGACTCAGTGATGTTCTTCACCAGCAGGTCGTATCTTCCTGTGGAGTTGTTCCACACACGGGAGTAACGTGGATGATTTGGATCACTTAGACGAATAAGAGGAGGCTGATGCTCATCTAAGGGTTTCATCAACCACTCTAAAATATATCCAGTCCTCTGAGTGCAGTCGCTGTAGATGGTGGCGTTGTCTCCTGGCTTGACTCTCATCTCCACTATGACTCCAGAGGTGCTGGAGATCCAAACACCTGGAACACAAAATCAAACCCAGATTAAATAAGCCTAAACAGAACCAAGATGTTCTGATGGTTCTAGAGTGTCACAAAGAAGTGAAACTGAACAGATGTAGAAGTTTACTTACACATGAGAGTGATGAGAGCGACTCTTGATCTCTCCATCTCAGAGACTAGGTGGCTGATGATGATGAAGGTCTTTGAAGTCTGTCTGTGCTGAGATCTGATTGGTCCACGTCAGTGGAACATTTCTATTTTCAATTACGACCCACAGCACAGCGGTTAGTCTTTCTGTTCAGACAGTCCACCAATCAGAGGCGCGCAAACTGATCACATGCTTCCTGACTGCACACTGTAACCACATCTTTTAATCAGACTGCACATATTTAACTGTGCACAATAGCTCTCCTGCTGTGTTTGGGTTTCCCTGTTCAAACACATTTGGCTCATCATACATCTGGTTGGATGAGCTGCCTGTTCAACTGGCTGAATCAAATGAGCGACACTAAGTACTGAGGCCAGGGGAGGATCAATTATAGGCAATGACGATCTATTGTTTATACGGCTGTCAATTCAGACAGAAGTAGCAGGTCTTAGACATCCATCTCCATTTACCATTTACTGTTGTCTAACATGTATACGCCCATTGATGGTTAAACACCAGGGGACCCAGTGGTCCAATAAGCCCATTGATGCTGTAAACAACATGGCTTGATTGTCCTGGTCTGAGGATGTTCACACACTTGTCTTGAATACCTGAGTCCGCACCCAGGACCAAGACTGGTTCTGAGTTGAGCTAAGCTTTCCCTTATTGAAGCATCTGATAGGATATAAAGCTCAGATTACTTCCCTGACATGGACACTAAAGCTTTTTCAGCATTCTGAAATGCTTTATGCAGTACACTGTGGGGTTTGGACTTTTAGAGGGAGAACGAGACGTCCCTCATGATGTTGCATTAAGCCATAAATCTTTAGTTGTGTAAACTGATAGATGTATTAGGAACACTGACTTTGTAAAAAACAAATTAGTCATGAGTAGATGAACCTAGGTGCATCATGGACCATCATGTTTTCTGTACTGTCAGTGTCTGCTGAAAAAAGGGTTTCCAGAAACAAAGTTGGTTATTCTCTGGCGTCATCCAAATAACTCCTTTTGGAATCCTATTTTTTGGGAGCTCAGCATAGCCAACCAAACGTTACATATCCAAGTGAACAAGAGCACAGAAGTTCATCAGCTAATTATCAAGAACATCAAATGTAGTGAATATGATAGTTCCAATGAGGTAAACCAGGAATCCAGGCCCTCATTGGGCACCAGTGCTTCATGAACAGGTAAATGATCCTGTTTGGTGAATCAGTAATCTCTTTAGTAAACTAACTGTAACTGTGAGTAATCTAATAGTAGCTGTGAGATCAGTCATTAACACAGTCAGTGTACAGTGACCTGATGTGACCTTAGCTGCAGGGCCTTATTGTGGGTTTTCTGTTTTTGCAGGTCTGAGCTGCTGCTGAGCTCTCAAAGACACACCTCTATCTGATCTTAGTCAGAACCTGAATCTCAACTGAGCATGCATTTTTGAGGTTAGAACTTTGGCTAGAACTTTGTTTAGATTTTATTATCTAGATTGAAGTAGTTACAGGTTACAGAGTCTGCTGTTGTTCAATTACATGTAGACTTAGTCCGAGAAGAGAATTGGTAATGGTTAGAAAGGCCTTCACAGGCTCTGATCTGTGTGTGGTGGAACCGAGCTGGTGGATGTTGGTGTGTGTGTGTGTGTGTTGATGTGTTGAGGTTTTCTCAGAAACTGAAAGGAGTGTCTGTCTGTCTCTGCTTCTGTAAGAGGCAGGTGTTGCTAACCACAGATGTTTCCATGACTGTGTGAATGTCTGTGGTTTGAACACCAGTTTTATATTCTTCAGTACACTAAACTTTCACTTAGAATGAGCCTCAGTTTGAGCTCTTCACCTAGGCCTGAGATCTACCAGGTCATAGCTGAGATCAGTGAGCAGAGATGGTCTGATGTGCTCTGAGCTGCAGGGTCTCATTGTGGTATAGCTGGTTGATGTACACTGAGGACAGATCAGTAGGCCCTCTGAGTATTTGGGTTTCACCTGTAGACCCCTAAATGTTCCACCACTGTACTCGATTCATGGACTGCTGACACAAACCTCTTTACTGAACCCTGTCTATCACCTCTGTGATCTGTCTCTGTGACAAAAGGTCCACCAGCTCTAAGAGCCAGTCCCTGTCCACAGTGCTGAAACCCCTGCTAGCTTCACTCTCCATACATGCTGTTATAAGGGCTGTGAGTGAGGTGATTGTGATGCTGGTAGGCTGTGCTGAATCATACCCATGAGGTGAAGCTGGGGCATTTCTTAGTCCAAAGTGCATGACCTTAAACTGATAGAATCCGCTGTCAGTGTTGAATGTGAACCTTCTCAAGTGTCGTGTTATAGAGATCTAGGGGAGCTGAACCAAAATCAGATGATCAATTTAAAGAGATCTCCTACAGGGCAGGTTGAAGATCATCTCTGATGATGTGAAGATGTTGGTAATCCTTTGCAGACATTCCAGAACCTTTTTTGTACTACATTATTTCACCTCATAATCTCTAGCTAAATTACAGTAGTGATGAATTTTAATTCTAATATTCCAAAATTGCTATTAATTGTTCAGTAACTACTTTGAACCCACTCAGGTACACAACTGCAGTAGTGAAAGTCATCTCTCAATCCCAACAAGATTTTGGACTTAATGGGTCAAACATGGGATCCATGGTCATATTTAATGTATAGTAATGCTAACATAAACCATCTGCCACACCATTCACTAGAATTCAAATAAACTTTATTAGTTTAGAACAAAAGTGGCATCATTTTTTTCATAAAGGCATAATCAGTATTTTAAGACCAAACTAGAGAAAATAAGGTATATTTCTTTGTGTAAAACAATTTGTAATACTTGGAAAGTCATCTTTCAACAGCTACAATATTGTACACTAATCATCAAAAGAACAGCTGATCCCAGAAGGAGGTGTGGGAGTGCAGGTGTGTTGGGAAGGAAGATAGAGGTGACCAGGATCAATAACTGATGATAAATTTAGACTGATATGATCAATATTTATTGAGCTACACATACAAAAGTCTGTCTCTCAGTATGGCGTTGGGCCGCCATGTTTGCTAATCCTACATGCCAGACATCTCGGTATGGAGCTGTAGAGGTTCCTAATGGTGTCCCATGTGACAGTCTGGTACGACACCACTGCAGTCTTTGGTGACGGTGACAGGGTGTTAAGGACAGTCATGGTAATGGTCTGTGTGCATCTAGTCCTGCGTCATGCAGCCGTCTGCCAATGGTGCTGCACTAACAGGATGACTCATGGAGGACACCACTGCTCGCTGGAGGTCTTCAGTCATGGCTGTTGTCTGTCATGTACAGAGATAAGGCCTGTCAATGCTTATGTCATATGTGTCACACAATGTCAAACCTACACACCAAGTCTCACTCCTGTCAGTTATTTCCTTCTGGGTACAGCTGTTCTATTGATGATGAGTGTATTTGATAAGGGAGAACGTTAAGGCATAAAAACAGCTGGAACCAAAATAAACAGCCAGAGGAGCACAAGAAAAGCTGAACACAGATCACAGAGAGTTCCTAATCTTACATAATCTCCACCCCTACTGAGGTTCCTTCATTCTTCCACCTCCTGAACCTCCAGCGTCCTCAGAAGTTTAAATTTCCACAAATTTAACCTTAGAGTATGTGCACAGATCAGAGCTTTCATCTGTCCTCTTCTTCAGCCGTGTATGTCCACTGTTTGGGATGTCCAATGAAGCATAGCAGACATCAGCACCACCACCACCACCACCACCATCTCCAACCTGCAGTTATTATAAAGACATTCATCTCAATACACACAATAACCCACCCAGAGAAATGAGCTGCTCTGAGTGGACTGTATTTAAATGAGTGTATAATATAAAGTGTGCTGTGTGTGTTATTACCTCATTATGGTTCCTCATTTCCATATTCCCTCGTCGCTCTGCTGCACCATCAGCTGTTATGGTTGGGAAGGACACGACATTATGATCATGAATTTCTTCAGTACAGTTAGAAACATTCTGTCATTCTGTGCTAATTTGTAGACACTATGACACAGTTATATCTGAATATTGTTCTAGATATTATTCAATGTATGAGAGTACCTTTTGTTCTGCTTCTGTAGATATAATAGACACAAGTGGAGGTGAGGAGAAGACCCACAGTACACACACTGACCAGCAGCTTCCAGCAGACACTACAATCTGATACAGGAGTGGTAGAGGGTGTCTGGCAGAGATTGGTAGAGGGAACCTCTGTGTGTGTAGTGCCTGAGGGAATAGACCTGAACTAATTAGATCAGTAGAACATTTACTGAACACAGTGGAGGTGTTTAATCCGTAGCACAATAACCTGGAACACAATGTTCTTACTGTTTTCTGACTTTAACTTTTGAAGGAGACCCAGATCAGAAGAACCAGTAGGTCAGAATGAACAGACTCACCCAGGAAAGAGAGGAACGTGGTTCTGTTCCCTTCATGAAAGACATCCGGGAGTCTTCCTCCACTTGTATCAACGTTTTTGCCAATTAGAGCGCAGTAGTACAGACCCAGGTCTGACTCAGTGACCTTCTCCACCAGAAGGTCGTAGGTTAGGCTGGAGCTGTTCCACACACGAGAGTAACGCGGGTGTCCTGAATTTTCAGTGAAGCGAATGAGTGAAGGTTCTAGCTTGTGTGAGGATTTTCTCAACCATACGACTGTATGTCTAGTCTTCAGAGCACAGTCACAGTAGATGGTGGCATTGTCTCCTGGCTTGACCCTCATCTCCACTATGACTCCAGAGATGCTGGAGATCAAAACACCTGGAACACAAAATCAAACCCAGATTAAACAAGCATGTACAGAACCAAGATGTTCTGATGGTTCTAGAGTGTCACAGAGTCCACTATGAGATGAAACTGAACAGATGTAGAAGTTTACTTACACATGAAAGCGATAAGGACAGCTCTCGATCTCTCCATCTCAGAGACTGGTGCTGGGGGGACTGGTGATGGTGAGGGTCTTTGAAGCGGGTGTCTGTGCTGAGATCTGATTGGTCCACATCAGTGAAGCATTTCTATTTTCGATTACGGCCCACAGCATAGCGGTTAGTCTTGTTGTTCAGACAGTCCACCAATCAGAGACATGCAAACTGATCACATGCTTCCTGACAGCACAGTATGACCACATCTTTCAATCAGTCTACACATGTTTAACTCTGAGACTGGGTAAGTGCACAGTAACAGTCCTGGCATGCTTGGGTTCTCCTAAAACATCTGGCTCATCCCACACCTTTCTGAATGAGCTACCTATCCAACGGGCTTATTCAAATGAACTGGATTATAAGAAACAGGTAATCCAGTCACCATGTGAAGAGGTGTATGTGACGTAGTGTTCAGGCCTCTGAATAAGTTGTACAGAATGGCTGTTTGATGGGGAAGTAAAGAAGTGAGTGCAGGTGTGTTTACTGAATGGTCTCTTCAGGTGTTCAGGTTGCTGGGACGGGGCTCCCTCAGGAGTGCTTTACAATGGGAATGTGATGTTCATTTAGATCACAGCTATGATCAATGAACATAACCGTTTAAGATCAAGGGGAGGTAAACTGCATGTCTGACCATCTAAGACTATAAACTGATTTTAGGACAAAGATCAAAGTCAGTGACTCTCAACTGCAAGCAGACCTGAGACCCGAGTTATTAAAGGTAGTCAGGGTGCAGTGGTCTAATGTCTCTCCTGAGCTGAGCTACAGGGCCTCATTGTGGGTTTCCTGTTTTTGCATGGCTGAACTTTGAAGCTGCTGAGCTCTCAGACTTGATGCTCTGTGTCTCTGATATGAGGATAAACAGCCATCTGTCCTGGTCAGTGTTCTAGCCTCTTTACTGACTTCCTTTTTATTATCAGGGGACGGACTTAGTTACCAATAGCCAGTGAGGTCAATGAGGGTCCAGTGTTTACATTTATATCCAATGGAGCAGACGGGGAAGATCTTTAACAGTGGATGGTAGATGGAGGTAAAGGATGTCTGTAGCAGTTACATGCCCACTGATGGTTAAATACCAGTGTGCCCAGTGCTCCAGGAGTCCCAGTGGTGCTGTGAACAGCTTGATTTGATCGTCCTGGTTTGGGGGCATTTGTGCCAATCTACATGAATCCACACCCAGGACTGGGATTGGTTCTCTGGACCTCTCCTGTGGTCAAGATGTACTGAACTCACAGAGCAGGAGGTGCTAGGTCCAGAAACTAATGTCTACATTGAAGGTGCCCTGACTTGACCTAAGCTTACCCTGACTGAAGCATCTGGGTGGATGTAAAGCTTGGATTCCTTCCCCTACATGGATATTAAGGTTTTGCCGCACTGAGTCGTGCTTTATGCAGTACACTGTGTGATGGCACCAAAGCATGAGTGGCATACGGAAGGTGTTGGGACTTTTGGAGGCAGGGCCAGACGTCATTCATGTTAAACATCAAGTCAGAAATCTTTAGGTATGTAAATGATAGGTGTGTTAGGACTCAGTCGTGAGTGGATGAACCTAGGTGCATCATGAAGGGGGTGTTCACTGTTGTACCGTCAGTCTCTGCTGGATTTAAATAGCAGTGTAAGTGTGCTCACGTTCTCTCAGTTCTTTCTGCTGCCTCAGAGTGTAAACTGGGCCAGGCTATTTTGTGCATGTTGCTGGTTCTCCTGTGTCTGTGTGCTGTGGTTCAGTTAGAAACTGAAAGGAGCTTCTGTTTATCTTTGTATACTGAAGAGGCGACTGTTGCTAACCACATGTGTTTCCATTAGTCTATGTGAATGTGAGTGTGGTGGAGGAGACAAACTGCCACTTGAGGTGCAGTAACACCCACCCGATTCATATTGTCCATCATTTCCCTGGAAGATAAGTGTCCATGTGCAGTTTAGTCATATGGATTTCAGCTTGAAGGTTGCATCTACCCAACATGGCAGAGATGTGAGATCAGTCAGTACAGTCAGTGAACAGTGATGTTGTCTGAGCTGCAGGGTCTCTTGGTGAGTTTCCTGCTTCAGAGTGAGTCTCTAACTGTCAGTGTGGGGGTGGGATTACACATCACTGCTCGTCTGACTACTTCAAACTCACCAGATAGCACAGCATAGGTCAAGACTTTAAAATCCTGCCTGCAATTCTCAGGGTCGAGCACTTCCACATCTCTATTTACATGTCATTTTACCCCCTCTAGTGACTTTTACCAAACACCCAAATGGAGTTACAGCTGTAGCTTCAGCACCATGGACTGTGCACACAGTCAGCACTGGCTTATCTCTAGCAACCTACTCTTCCACTTCTGCTTACAGCTCACAGTGATTCCGTCCACTGACCACAGATCTTGCTGTATCGAAGCACGCATTCACTCACTCTTCTTATAAACCACTGCAGGGGGTGCTGGAGCCTATCCCAGTGCCCGCTGGGTGGAAGGCAGGAAAGACCCTGAAGAGGCCACCAGGCAATCACACAGCATGCACATTTAGAAATTAAGCCAAGGGTCCGATGGGAGCAGCAGCCCATTAACAGCCTCTCCATGAAATGGCCCTCTGCATGTTACATGCCATTACACATTTCCACCAGAAGGGTCTCCGAATGCCCAATTCTAACTACTGTAGCTTTAAAAGGTGAAACAATAAGTTTCACTCCCCTGGAGTTCAGTGACTTCTGCTCCCTCAGAACCCAAACTGTTTAGTTATCCATCTTGTTGAGGTACCAAATGATCTGGGCGAGAATGTGTGGGTAGCAATCATTTAGACCTTTAGTTTCTTCAAATATAATCATCACTGAGAACTTTCAAATCTAAAACTAGCTAGTCAGAATCTCCCCGACCCTTCCCATAAATCCTAATCCGTAGGAAACCAGTAGATCAGAACGTATACGCTTCGACCTTCGACCCAAGAATTTTGCCCACTCTGTTCTGAAATGGACAAGCACAGCAGTAGGGCTCCTGCCACAAGTTCCACCCGTACAGGGATTGTGTTGCAAGATGACATGACCTCGATAACCAAGAAGAGGGCTGGAATTCTATTTCTGAAAAGATCTTCCTCCTTCCTCCTTGATAAAATCCCATGTTAATTTTATACGTTGTCCATCGACTTTTGCTTCTGCCCACTTATACAACCGGCCACATCCAGATACGTAATCGCTCAGCTCTCAAACCAGTGGAGAAGAGAGCCTGTTCTTTGCAGACAGATTCTGGGAACCAGTGTCAGCTCTGGCACCAGTGCTAGCACTTGAGATAGCAGAAGGAGGAGAGAGGAGGTGGAGGTCTACATCTACACCAGATGGTTAGAAGATTCTGAGAGCCGTGAGTAGCATAAGGATGGCACCTTTGCTACAGCTCTCATCTGCAGGCCTTCTTAGTCGTGTGGCCTCTCTGTAGAACCGGAGTGAGGACAGTGACCTGGAAGGCAGAGAAGTGAATTACGTTAAGCACTTGTTTGATTTCTAATGAGAGATCAACCGACTCCTGCCTTGATAGTCCTTCCTGCCCACTGGCCATGCTACAGATCCCTTGAGTACTAGCTACATGTGAACTCAGTTCAGTAAGTTCACGGTTCTGTTGACAGGAAGACAGATGCAGGTACCCAACCAGCGTACTGATAGTTCTGGGTTCACATTTCTAACCATACTGTACCTGTTCCAGTGACCCATATCACTACCTTATCATTGACTGGCATCTCTGAGCCGGTCACAAAAGCCTTTTAAGTCTGAGTACTCTCAGCATCAAAGGTCAAACATGCAAAACAGGAAACCCACAATGAGGCCCTGCATCTGACTGCTTAGGACCGATTCCAGATGAGCTAGAGACTGACTATCCTTACTTGCTATAGATGGTGACTGTCCTAGGATCAGTCAAACATTCCCTGTGTCAGATTAAACGGTGAGGACCTGGTGAGGTACACGGTTTGGCTGGTTGCTTGAAAAAGAGGTTGTTTGTCTAACTTAAAGGCTCAGGTGTAAATTTAGTCTCCTTGCTTCATTGCTTCTGATTAATCTAGATCGATGTGGAACTCTGGATATACAGGCTCATCATCTTCAACATTCAGCTGTGTTTACGTTAGTTGACATTACTGTTCCCCAGCGCCGCTTCACAGAAACGTGGTTTACATGGCTTTCAGTGTGGAACCATGGGTCTAATTTGTAAGCCCACCCTTTTAGGAGATGACGAATCAGGAAGCATGCGATTAACTTGCCCGTCTCTTACTGGTGGCCTCAACAACTTTACTAAGAGCTGTAGCCAAAGATAGAAACGTCCCACTGACGTGGACCAATCAGACCTCAACACACATCCGCTTCAAATACCCTCACCATCGCCAGGCCCCTAGCACCAGTCTCTGAGATGGAGCGATTAGGAGCGGTTCTCCTCACTCTCATGTGTAAGTAAACCTTTACGTCCTTGAATCTACTGTATATCATCGCTGTCCATATGAAAACATGTATCTCCAGTTTAGCTGATTTTTACTTTTATGGGTCATTTGAACACAGCAGCTGATGTTTACACTGGGTGAAAAATTTACGAACACTGGACCAACAGAAGTGGCCCAAAATTGCCTAGAAAGACGTCCGGTTCCATTGACTTGCACTAAAATGAAGCTGGGTTTTTGGCCTCTCCTGTAAAGCTGTTATTTTGGAGGCATTAGTTTGTATTTAGTGACTGTATGGTATATGGTATATGGTGCATGGTATATGGTGTATGTCTAGTTTGCTTGTAAAACATTTTAAATAACAGTCAAGATCTTCCCATTCTTCCATGTTTGGTTTCTAAAGTGTGGTTGGTGTGCGGCAGGTGTTCTCTACTCCAGGATCTCTGGAGCAGAAGTGGAATTAGAGATTAGAGTCAGACCCGGAGACGAAGTCACTCTGTACTGCGACTGTGTTTGGGAGGTTGGATTTAAACTACTCTGGTTTAGGAACTGTTCCCACCAGCATCAACCTCCTCTCATCATATCAGCTACAGCTCAGGATCAGCATGCTAGGCTGTATGATGGGATGCAGAGGCCTCTCACTCGCTACAGCTTTGTGTGGAACTCCTCCAGCAGTACTCATGACCTGCAGGTGAAGAACGTCTCTGAGTCAGATCTGGGTCTGTACTACTGCGCTCTACGGGAGAAGAAGGTCACTGAAGATGAAACTGGAGTTGTTGTTCGGAAAGATGTTTATCGTTATGGAAACAGAACCACTCGACTCTCTCTCCTGGGTAAGATCACTCGTTCTGTTCATTTACTGTTCTCTGGGTTTTCTCAGAACTCTAAAATCATAACCCCCTTCTTCTCCTCTGTCTGTACAAGCTGTATAAATGATGGAGGAGATATATGAGCTGGTTATTTAAACATGGTAAATCTGATTTCAGGCACCCCTACTGTATCAGACTGTAGGGTCTGCTGGAAGCTGCTGGTCAGTGTGTGTCCTGTGTGTGTTCTCCTCTCCTCCACCTGTGTGTACTGGATCTGCAGATATGCTACTAAAGGTACAACACACACCCCCCACTAAACCCACCAACCAATCATCCCCCACACTGAACCCAGAAACCAATCATCACCCACTTACCCCCTCACCAATCATCACCCACTTACCCCCAACCAATCACACCCACCAGCCAACCATCCCCACTAAACCCAGCAACCAATCATTTCCCCACGCTGAACCCATCAACCAATCATCTTTCACTAAACCCAGCGACCAATCATCCCCCCACACTAAACCCAGCAACCAATCATTCTCCACTAAACCCACTAACAACCATCCCCCACTAAACCCACTAACAACCATCCCCCACTAAACCCACTCATCAATGTTCACCCTCTAAACCCACCAACCAATCATCCCCCTTTAAACCCACCAACCAATCATCACCCCCTACTAAACCCACCAACCAATCATCATCCCTCACTAAACCCACCACCCAATCATCCCCACTAAATCCTCTGTCCTCTGAGCAGAACCTGGTCCTATCAGTCAGTTAGGAGCTGTGTGTTTTCTGATCTGTGTCTCTGACAGGGAGGAAGAAGCTCAGAGCGGTGGAGGCTGAGAACACAGAGAACCTGAAGAGTTCAGAACTTAGCAAGGTACCTGAGCAGAAGCACTCACTCCCACACACATGTAGGAACCAGTAAGAAGATGGGTTTAATGGTCTCCTGGAGAGAACCTTCCATTCTGGTCTGAACTACTGAACATGATCAGATCAGGTCTCTGAAAGCCAGATGTCTTTAAACCAGCCGCAGGTTGGAGAGGATGGGGTTTGTTATGCTTCGCTGGACCTCCCGCCCAGACGAGAGAAGCGGCTGAAGAAGAAGAGAGTGGAGAGCTCCGAGTTCAGCACCTATTCTGAGGTTAGAGCTGGCCAGATGTAAAACGAACCACCGAGGAGGACATCCAGGAGGTCATGAGTGAATCTGTCTGGATGACTGGGAGTGCTGCAGTCTATCCCGGCGGTGATTGGGTGGCAGGCAGAGAACCCTGGACAGGCTACCAGTCCATCACAGGGCAGATCTTTTAATATAACTATTTTAATATTCCATTTGATGCAAATGTCTCATCATTTCTATCAGTTCAGGTACTTTTACTAATTATGTATCCTCACTGAGAAAATAATAATAACACACCAGGATGGAGTTGGAGTCAGGTGATTCTTTCCATGTATGAATGTAATGATGTATGTGGGTGGTGTAGAGTGATGTAGGTAGAGTGAAAAGAGGAGTTCACTGGGGAAAGCTGTATGACTAAAATAGGCTCTAGTACTTGGTGGGTTGCCTCTGGCCTGGGTACAGGATGAGATTCTGTTGAGCATGAAGGGTAGCATTCTGCTGCAGCTGGGCTTGTAGATCCAGCACACTCGTAGGTTTCTGAAACTGGCATCCCGGCTCGACTGGTGGTGAATCTGGGGACCGGACAGGCTAAGGAATAGTTGCAGTCTGGCGGAACCATTCCTGGGAAACCTTTATTGAGTCTGGATGAGCATTATCCTGCTGAGAAATAGTTTTACAGCAGTCCAACACTTCTGTCTAGGTGTTTAACTGTTGATGATGATCTGTAGCTACTATTAAACAGAGTGGAGTACTGGAAAATGGTTCCATGATGATCAAATCATTGGCTAATGATAGTCCCCATTAAGTGTTTAAGGTGGTAGTACCTTCAGTCTCCTGCAGATGGCACTGCATGAGGACGATGGGGCTATACATCCCTGTGGGGTGTGAGTGACAGGATCCATAGATTGGGAAGAGGTGCTACAGTACAGGGAATGTCTCGCAGCATGTGTGGAAAATGGCTCCAGAGTAGATGTTAATGATTGGCTAAAAGGAGTGACTGCATGTGGGCGTGGCCAAAGACCATAGTGTGAAGGAAGTAGCTGAATCTGCAGGTGTATGTAAGCGTACGGTCATACGGGTCTACCAGCAGTGGATACAATCCCAGTCTACAGGGAATTCTCCTCGGAATTGGGCCAGGGAAGGCATCCACCAAATCTGGACCACCTGATCAGTTCTTTGATGTGAGAGTGTCTGAACACTGATGTGGCTACATCCAGAAACTTGTCCAGTCCATGCCTGATCCAGTCCCAGCTGTTACTGGTGCGCATGGAGGTGTTGCACACTGTTCAGTCACAGGGCACAGCACCACCCCCTCCCAACATTAATGTAAACAACTTCCTCTACTATCAAGATAATGATGACTCATCCATATACCTACATACCCACTCTGACCGTTTACACATCTGGTGTTAGGTTATGTAATTGAAAATATGAATGTGTATTTGTAGCACCCACCACTGGTGGAGTTAGTGTGGCTGTACAAAGACAGTGGAAGGTCCGGTGGCTGTGAGTGGTTGATGGCTGGTGGGACATGCCTTCGCCCAGACACTCTACTGATATCCTCTCATCAAGTAACTGTTGGGTTCTACTTCAGACGTGATGGTGGGTCTGTGGAAGGGTCGGTATTGTCGGTACTACCGGTTGTGTGTAGTGAGGCACTAAGGGCTAGCTGAAGGTAGCGTTCAGCTTCTCTCCGCTTATCTGGTGATGATCCTGCTGTGTTCTCTGACAAAGACAGTAGAGAAGGGATGATGAGCCGACATCAAAGATCAGAAATTGCAAAAAACATGGAAAACCCAGCAGTTGAGTCCCTGCAGCTCAGGCCCCAGAGGTGTTTTGTTTCTTGTTTATGGCCATCTCACTTGAACACACTTCTAGTTCATGAGCCATTGGGAATTAAAAGGTGGTTCAAGCGCCCACATTAGTGGGTCAAAAGTTTGGCACCCAAAGCTGAGCCAGGGGGACCCACAGTGGCCTCCATTAATGAAACTGATCTCAGATCAGCTTACTAGAAGGCAATTCTCTCAGTTGTCAGTGAAACTTCCCTACAGTGGAGTTTATAGAGTACGCAAATGCTAACAAACTCTGAGGTTTCACCCACAGGCACAGAGCACCACCTACGTCTTCCTTGTCCACCCTCCAGACATGGGGAGGCACCTTCATTACACAACACCCTGTCTCAGCCCGGATATTATTTCCAGGCACTAAGCAGAAAGGAAATTGGGTGTCATGGCTCGTGAAGACGGTGTCCCTTATGTGTCCTGCCATTAACAAGCGAGCCCCACTGTCACAGTCAAAGAGGACCTTGTTCCAGTTCCCCGGGCAGGTGACCAGGCTCCTCGTAAGATTCCACCCACAATCCAAAGGACATGCGCGTCATCTACCCAGAAGGGGATGAAGCAGCATAGATAGTTGATGAAACGAATAATGAAACATGGATATATAAAACAATCATCCCAATCATTGCTTCCATTACTCATCATGTTTTACTGTATTGGGCGTTTGATCAGCTCATTAGTCCAAACCCTTCATATTCTCTAGAATCAAAAAGCCCAGCTGTAAGAATTCAGGAAGCATGTGACAGCTTTGCAGGGTACGCAACATTGTTGACATGTCTGAAACAGCAAGACTAACCGCTATGATACGGGATGTGACGCGAAAATAGAAATGTTCCAACACTGACGTGGACCAATGGCAGACCCATTACACAGACATCCGCTTGAAAGACCCTTCGCCATCGTCCCCCACCACACAGCCCAACCAGTCTCTGAGATGGTGAGGGAGATCGGAGAAGCCGCTCTCATCACTCTCATGTGTAAAGTAAAACCGTTACATGTGCTCACAGTAGTTCTCTCATCGCACACGTGACTGCCCCCTCGGCGAGAACTGATATTTGGGCTGTAACTGGACGGATGTGGTGTTTGGTCTTGTTGCAGGGTGTTTGGTTCTCCAGGATCTCTGGAGGCAGGACGTCGGAGATGAGAGTCAGACCAGGAAGATGATGATCGTTCCTCTACATGACTGTGTTTGGAGGTTTGGGATTTGACACCGTTTGGTTTAGGAAACTCCTCCACATGAGCAACATGGGTTGTTGCTGGACGGGTCCCCATCCGACGCTACTCCCATGAGGTTGACGACTGCCACCAAACCACTGAACTCCTGTGTGAGAAACCGTCAGCGAGTCCAGCACCTCGGCTTGTACTTCTGCGCTCTACAGAAGATAGAGAATCTTCCGGAGATAAAGCTCGAGCGTGGATCCTGGGAAGATTTTTGCTATTACAGGAAACAAGAACACTCGGACTCTCTTTCAACGGTAAGAACCTAACACATGATCCAGTTCTTGTTGGTTTTGACAAGTGCTCCTTCCTTAACCTCGTCCTAAATCTGCAGCCAGAGCCATAAGCTTTCCATGTGTGCTATGCCACGTTTTCTCCCTTTCCTAAGCGGTTTGCACTGTGATAAAAATGTGCCCATCTCTGGTTCCAATTGTCTTCCATTCAAATTAAAATGGGGTGGTTTGGGGGCCTCTCTCTCCTGTAAAGTTGCCATTTTCTAGAATATCTATCTGTTTCTTTGGACAAAAACAAAACAACCAAAGACAATATGTCTGTGTATTCATCTCTCTAAAGGTATGAGTGCTTGGGCTTGGGGTTGCCAGGTTAGTTGCACTTTTTGCTTTTATATATAGTCTGTGTATTTGAAATCTCTCTAGGTATCAGCACTGGCCCCCTGTTCGGGCAGTGTCTGAGCTCATGGTGAGTTGTAGGCTCTACACCTCCTGTACTAGCTGGAAGATTATCCAGTGGAACACTGAGCACGGTTGTAAGTCGCTCTGGGTAAGATCGTCTGCTAAATGCCTTAGTAGTAAATGTGAATGTAGAAGGGGAACCCCTCCTGCTCGGGTCAACACCAGATATCAGCTGCTGACTGTAATGTTGACACCTCCCTGTAATTCCACATTGTAATCCCCAGGTGAGGACTCACCTGAACCCCTGCAGCTGCACACAGCTGGGAGGTGGAGCTCCTGATGACCCTGTAGGTGGTCTGGTATCTACAGAGTGCGGATCGTGTAGGCAGTGCAGTATATGGACTGAGCTCCCTTATATCTTACTGGTAGCTCACTGATCAGGTCTGACTCCCTCCGTGTCCACCAGTGTGTATGGTATTTCCTGGTTATGATAGTCCACTCCCTTTCAGCCACTCAAATGCTAGCATGCCTAGATTGGATCAATATTGGAGGCATGGCCTCTCTCTGAATGACCTAAAGCTGCCTTTTAAGCTTAGGAATGAAGTGGCACAAGTGGCCGGATTGTAGCTCTGACCCCATGTGCTGACCTTGCATGCCACCCTCCACCAATGTTTCCATGGTTACAACTGGTCGTAGTATTGCTAACAGGAGGAGTAATTCCCCTGTATATGGGCTCTTGTTCATCTGGGGCTATCCTGAGGGTTCCACCAACTGGAGAAAATAATAATGATGCCCTTAGAACCCAGATCAACAACAGCGGATACAGAGAGGGTATCTGAGCCAGGGCTCTGCTGGTTTGGTAAACAGCTGCATCCAGGAACGGATACGATACAGCTCGGACCTTTAGGAGTTATGTGCTGCATCATCATCACCATTTCTTTGGTCTTCTGTGTAGTTAAATCCGGCTCACTGTCTCTCTGTGGTTTAGACATGACGCCTCAGACCCCCTTCACCCCTCCTGTATCAGACTGTAGTGTCTGCTGGAAGCCGCTGGTCAGTGTGGGTCCTGTGTGTGTCCTCCTCTTCTCAGTCGTCTTCTCCACCTGTGTGTACTGGATCTACAGAAACAGAACTAAAGGTACTCTCTCTCTCTCTCTCTCTCTCTCTCTCTCTCTCTCTTTCTCTCTCTCTCTCTCTCTCTCTCTCTCTCTTTCTCTCTCTCTCTCTGACTGTGTTTGACTGTGTTTGACTGTGTTTGACTGGGTTTGACTGGGTTAGACGGTGTTTGTTTGAAAGTGTTTGACGGTGTTTGTTTGACTGTGTTTGTGTTTGACATTGTTTGTTTGACTGTGTTTGTGTTTGACTGTGTTTGTGTTTGACTGTGTTTGTGTTTGACTGTGTTTGACTGGGTTTGACTGTGTTTGTTTGAAAGTGTTTGATGGTGTTTGACTGTGTTTAAAGATGTTTGGTGTGGGGACTTTAAAAAGCTCGCACCTCAGGTGATGTACATGGTGACATTATAAACGATGGGCTGTTTGTATTCAGTAGAACAAACATGTAACTGTAACATTCCATGGATGCTTATCCTGATCACTTTGCTTTGACAACATTCCAGACATCTAGGAATTAATGCTGCTGCACATCTGGATTTGAGCAATCTTGGAATGCTACAGCCCCTTAGTGCCCCCCACTTCCCATCTCCCTGGGAAACCCCTGTTTTTAACACAGATGTATGGGAGAGAGTATAACTGACCAAAATTGCCTCCGCCACCTCACAGTGTTCCTTCTTCTCAACTTGTGGATCCCTGGTTCGATGGGTGTGTTTTTTGGTTTATATTTTCTCCTCAGGTTTAAAAGAGGAAGGAGAAA